>JAWNLY010000194.1:1717500-2287500 GCA_035042045.1 Drosophila melanosoma | reverse complement strand
CACAATCAAATAATTATTTGATCAAAATCATAAATATAGTTGAAAATATATTAAATATAATGCCAAAACTAATTTAATAAAACTATTTAAATATCACAAATAAAGTGGGTCATCTATATATATCAACATGTGGTGTTTGCTATATAATATAGATAGTTTACTGAACAAATATACACAGATAATACCTTACTATTTACCCAAGCCTGTTTAATTTTAACACACATATTAATAATTGTATAATAAATTTATTTAGAGTAAAATTTATTTTAATGCTATGCTCATATGTTGCGTACTGTCAACAACTGTATTAATAAAATGGCAGAATTCAAATTTCAAGGCTTTGGATACTTTGAAATCGCCTCATTGGACCTTTTGCTTGGTAACTTTCCAAATTGGCTGACCAAATGTTTTGTGTGTGTCATTAATAAATTTGGAATTCATTAGAAAATCTATAATTTATATGAAAATAATTTGCTCAACAAATTCAAAATTCATGAAAATCATCTTAATGTTAAATCTCAAATCAATTTGCCAAAATACCACACACTCATTCACCCACACACACACACACAAACACAGACACACACACACACACACAGACAGATACATAAGCACGCACATGCAATTGAGCAAAATGTAATCACAGGAATTTATCTTAAGTAGCTGGGGAACGAGAATCAGGAGGCATTTCGATATCAACGGCATTTACATAAACTTGGTGGGCATTTTGTAGTTATGTACTCTATGCAGTCCAGATGCAACCCGCAGATACACAGGAACTGCAATTGAAGACATTTCTCATCCGAAGCGTTTTGGATGCACGCAGTGCCCTGAGGACTTGCGGGTTGCGGCGTTGCACAACTGAGGGGCAACTCAGCAACTTGGTTAATTATAACGGCTACGGCTAACGCAGGTGAGCGTTAAGAGGAGACGAACGAAGAGAGAGAGAGGGCCAATGATAGCTGGCGGCTGTGCAGCAAATTGCAATTCCAAGAGACGATGCACCGGAAGGAAGTGTAAAATTCAAATATGACAAATGACATGAAGTTAAGCGGCTGCTGCTGCTGGTGCTTCTGCTACGGTTGCAGCTACCTGGTCAGTAAGTATGCCCCAAACCGGTTCAGCCACCCACCCATACTTAAACACAAAAGATTTATTGTGTGTGGTATATGGAAATTATGAATATCTTAATATTGTCGCATAATTTTCTAAGAGTCTGCGCCCAGCATGTCCACTTCAAGCTTTAATTAATAATTTTGTAATTTATCAATTTATATTCTGACAACGTGAAGTCAGCCAACAAGATTGAATACTGGCAGGCGCAAAAACAAATATTGTGACAAAATGCACTTAAATTCCAAAACCTGAAAATTACGTTGAATATCGTCACAGGTCACAAATATTTCGTATGCAGCATGCATTTTGGGCGACTCGATTGATTAATACTTAAAATTCAAGCATCTGAGGCGATAATTTTGCTGCAGCTGCATATGTCGAATTACATACATATATATATATATATATATATGCTGCATATGTCGAATTATATATATATATATATATATATGGCCACTTATGTAAGTTACCCAGCTTAGCATTAGAGCTTTTGGTCAGTATTCCCCTAAGCCCATTGTGGTAAATTAACAGTGGCCTTAAAAGGGCACGAAGATGAAAACATTGGTTTTACTTTAGAAAGTAAATAAGCTCATAATACGTAGACATAGCAGAAATCAGCCTTTGTCTTCGACAAACTTATATACATTTTTCATATTAACGAAATTTTAAATTCGTCAAACTATCAAAAGTTAATTAAACTGTAAGTCTACCTGGTCTGACAGGCTAAAAGTGATGCAATACCTTTAAGACTTTAACATAACATCTGCAATCTAACAGGCAACTATCGACTTAACATTAATATCGATATGGATCTACCTAACATGCAATTAATTACTTAACATTGATATCGATATTGATCGACCTACCATGCAACTATTTACCTAACATAAATTTCGATATAGATCGACCTAACATGCAATTAATTACTTAACATTGATATCGATGTCGATCGACCTAACATGCAACTATTTACTTAACATTGATATCGATATTGATCGACCTAACATGCAATTATGTACTTAACATTGTTATCGACGTCGATCGATATTAATTCTGTGATCACCATCTTGCAGAAGAAGAGCAGAGTCGTTAAGAATATAGTAAAGTAAAATGACTTGTTTAAGAAAGAAAGTTAATTTAGTTTTGACTGCCACGAATTCCAATTCATTGCGTTAATTTTCATCCAGCGTTGCCCCCTGTCAACAATGACGTGCTCTTGCAACTTTTCGTTGAAACTTTACTCCCTCATCTACACACACATTCCATACAACTGCATAGCGAAATTCAATCAATTGAAATGTAAGCCAAAACAAATTCAACTCTGGCTAACTGTTGCCACACTTTACTTTAGTTTCTAACACTTCACACACGGTTTCCAGTTACAGATTGCTTAATTGTGAGTGAGCTTTAATCAATATATATATAAATTTCTTCCACTAAATACACTAGAACTGATACATATATAGATTTTCCATTTCCCCCCCCCATATAACTTCTGTGGCCAGCCAAGAAAATGAAGAGCTGCTGCTGCTGCTGCCACATTCGAGGTGGGGCAGGAAGGGTTGTAAAGTGTTCATGTGTAGTACATTAGGTTTGATTTTGCTCTCAGTTTACTCACTTTGATTTCAATTACAAAGTTGCTCGAGTGAAACAATAACATAAAATTTCTGTGGGTTAGCAAAAGGCATAACTTCTATAGAAATGTATCAGCTGCAAGTTTTATGCGCACCGCAAATTGCATTAGTAGCAAAAACCCACCCAATCACCCACACCCAATCATCCACACCCCCACACCAACATATGCCTGAAGCAAGCCTTGACTCAAGTTGCAAGCGCCACAAGTTGCATGTTAACAGCGCGTAAATTTTTTTGTTTATTACCCCAACAGTCTGACAACGGACAGACAACAGAACGAGCAAGTTTTATGTGCGGCCCAAACAGACAGCAGACAACAACAGAAAACGGCTTAGTACATTTTTTTTTAAATTTATTTTCAGGCTCAATTGTACGGCGGAAGCGTTTAAAATCGTAAAAGCGGCCACGCCCCGCCCACTTCAAGGCACTTCAGGTGTAATTAATTGCATTTTAAATTTGTTTACAGGTACGCTTTATAAAGAAAGATAAATGGCAAAAACACATTAAAACTCTTAACTATTTTACAAAATTTCGTAAAAGAAATTTTATATATGTAGTATTGATTATATTATTATACTCCTAATTACTCAAATGCACATCTTACCTGCTATTTATATGTTGTTTGTTCTGAAAACCACAAAATTCTTTAAGGCCCATTTTCGTAAAAAGCCGCAAAACCACCACACAAGACATGGCTATTGATGCATCTACTAAGAGTCAACTCAAGCAGCAGCACTCAATTTAATCACAAGCTAAATCACTTGACCAAGAGAGCGCTACACACACACAAACACACACACACACACACACAATTACACACACACACTCAAAGACACACTAGAAAAACCCTTAACAGAGTTTTAGCCACTTACATTACTTGGCGTCATCGGGAGCTTAAGCCATTCGCATCCCAGTCTGGATTCATAGAGCAGATCTCACAGACGCCGCTGCTGGAACCGCCGTCGTCCGACCCAATGAGCCACTTCAGCTTGGCCACATAAAGTGTCATTAGCTCGAGTGGAGGAGCACCAGCGACTGAGATACAGATTAGAGTTGGAGACGGGAACTGTTACTACATTTGCCAGATTACATCGCTGCCAGCCGCTAAGCAAATAAACGCTTAAGCACAAAAATATGAAATTATTTGCTTAAAAAACAAAATTTCAACAGAGAAACAAATCTTTCCTATTTTTTAAACATGATAGTTTTATACACTTACTTTTGGTTTAAGAAAATTGTAAAGAAAAAGTTATCGATTTTAGAAAAGTGTTAAAATATTTTTCCATAAAATCTTTAACGATCTAAAGAAATATTTTTTTTAAAGAATTTAATGTTTCATAATTTCATTTAATTACTTTTAAAGATATCTACTTTTGTTTTAGTTTATAAAATTGTTTTCACATATTGCAGACCTCTAAAATTGGTCAAACTGAGGGTAATTAAAATTAAGCATTTGTATTCTTCATGTGTATATATTAAAATAAATTAATATTATATATATATATAACATCGAATCCATATCCAGCAATACCCCGCAAGATGCTCTTACAAAACTCACTACTCGAAGTTGTACTTATATAAAAAGTTTCCAAAAGACTGCCATAAATGCTGATTATATATACCAGATAGAGCTTTATTTCCCTCTCCTTCTCTTAGTCTCTCTCTCTCTCTCTCTCTCTCTCTCTCTTCCTCTTTCTCTCTCTCTCTATGTTTAACTCTCCTTTTTGCTTTATCTTCATTCTGTGCAACTGCTGATGCCAGTTGCAGCAGTTTGCTGTTGCTTTGGATTTTGTTGTTTATATTTTGGACAGCAGTTGATATTGCTTTGTGGTGGATTTTCATATTGGCATTAAGTAGCTAACAGCTAACAGCCAACAGCTAACAGCTAACAGAGCGTCGACGGAGCATTCGAACTGAAGTGGCAACTTGTTTATTATTGTTATTATGCTATGTTTATCTTTTTGTTCAGATTTAGTGAGAGTGGGCTTGATTCATGGTTCGTAGACGAAGTCATGGTCGTAGTCGTAGTAGTTTTTCGAGTATCTACTTTTGGGCTACTTATTTTTCTTTTAATTAAAAAAGCAAATTGCAAAACTGAATGGCTATGTCATTAGACTGATTGAAAACTGCAGAACGAGGCTTGAGGTAAGTAATTTGGCAAACGTAAATAACAAATAACTGCATACCGTGTCGATTTTTAAGTGCTTCTAATGAAAAAAAAAACGCCAACTCGAAACTGCAACTGCTGCATAGTTGAAGGCACTCGCCATACAAACAGCCACTTGAGCCACGAAATGTTGAAAATAACCAACCGCATAATGACCACGGCAAGGGCTGCAATCGTTGAACATGTTAGTGTGTTTGTGCATGTATGTGTGTGTATGTGTCTGTGTGTGTGTGTGTGAGTGTGTGTGTGTGTGTGTGTGTGCATACATCTAACGTCTAATGACTTTGAAACGTATGCAGCAAAGTCAAAAGCATGCACTTAGTGACTATGATAGCCATGTTAATCATAGATGCCAGCATAATGGTAAGTTGAAACGCAATGTGCATGACGAGCATGTACAAAGAAAGAGGTTAAATAGTAATCTGAATGTAATATAACTGTATGTATATATAATGTACACACATAGGCACCTGCACAAGCCTACATACATTCATGGTGGTTCAATCACATTGGTGCCAATATGAAATGAATGCTAAAAACTTTGATTTATAGTAAAACTTATTTTAATTGTATTAATTCTTTATTTAAATATGTATAATTAAGGAATTGTCATTAGTAGGAGATGCCTCCCGCTGACTTCGAAATCTAAAAATCAATTACGTGCAATATAATTGCACATTAAACGGCAATAAAATAATGACTTACGGGAAATAAGTTCTGATAATCATATTACCTAAATAAGGTTTCTCAGCTTTGAGGTGAGTTTCTAACAAACTCAACAGACGCTCCAATTGAAAGATAACGACTCTTCAAGCAAGGTGGCAAAATATAAGAATGAATACTTTTATGCGCATCGGAAAGCGGAAAATGGGAAGAAAAAAAAAGCAACTAGAGCCAAGGGAAACCAACGAAATATGCGCAGCCGCCAAGAAAAAATAACTCGTGGTACATATATGTTTGTAAATAGCAACTACATATGTATGTGTATAAGTGCTACTAAGTACATCAGTCTCACCTGAAAAACTTAAGATTTAACAAAATATACAAGTTAGTAAGTTTAATTGGCCGTCTACCAACTCACAGCAAGCATTTCATTTTCTTTACATTTTCTATAGCATACTTAGCGGCGCTGCTCTGCGCATTACATAAGATTTAAGTCTGTATGTAAGCGTGGATGTGTGTGTGTGTGTGTGTGTATGTGTGTGTGAGTTTGTGTGTGCGTCGCGTATTTATTTATTATTTAACAGAAACAGCCTATCATATGTCCTGGTGGGCGTATTTATTCCACATTTTCAATGTCTTCGCATTGGCGGCTCATTTCGGGCTTCGGCAATTTTGGTCTCCCACATTTCGAGTCTGTGCGTGCGTGTGGTAATATCTATTATGGTTGCCTATTTTGTATCCCAAAATATTTGAGTTCTTCTTTGTTATTATATTAATTTGTATGTTTTTGAGAAAAGCAGCAGCTGTGTCACGCATTCGATTTGCAGTTATTGAGCGCGATTTCACATAATGTCGCGATTGCATTACATTTCTAAAAAAAAACACTCATAATTAGCTCATTAGTTTGATAACTGGGTTTTAGGAAAAAAGACATCATATAAAGTAAATGTTTTACTTATTTTTAAATATATATTTTATTATTATATTTTAGAAATAATATAAGCACAAACTCTTGAACTAAAATCTTGAAATATATTATTATTTAGAGCTGATGTGGGAGCACAAGAAATTTTATAAATCTAAAGAAAATATAATTATTTTTACTGCTGGCTGAAAATAAAATATAATATATATTTTTTGTACATATATATAAAATATATAAATAATAAATAAATAAATAAAATATATAAATATATATAAATAATTTTATTGAATATTATTTCATTCATTTAGCAAAGTATTTTGTATTTCTGTTCAAACGTTGAAATTCACCACTCTGCTTCAAATTTCCCTCGCATTCACTAAAAGTCCCTTTCAACTGATTTCCCGAAGTTAGCAAGCGAAAATCTAAACATTTCAGTATCGAAAGGCAATCGATGGATTGAACGCCGCACGGACCTTTTTGAAAATTAACTTTAAATTGAGCTCATTAATTTTTGTGATCCTATTCTGCGTGTTTGCGAAAGGAATTATGATGCTGTTAAATATTACACCGACAGCGTGCTTAAATAATCAATTGCGATTTATCAATATGTTATGAATAAGTCAATATAAATTGTTACAATTTGTACACAATTCGTTTAGTATTTCATGAATTTATGGCTAAATATTTTTAATTATTATCAGAACTGAAAAGCCATTAATTTGTTCAATACATATGACAGTCTATCAATTACAGATTTATCGGTACACAAAAGCTTTTGATTTATATATTTTCTTTTTATTGTATATATATTTGTATTATTTTTTGTCGATTTTTCATCCTGTCCAAATGCCAAACAATTAAACAATCATTAAAAATAGTAATAAAATGCTTTAATTGGCGTCAGCTGCAACAACAAAATTTTCAAGTCAATTATGAGCTGACTGCAAATTAAATGGAATAACAGATTGAAATTGCAATGCCCGACAACAACAACAACAAAATTTTCATTAAAATAAAAATTGGGGCCAACTGCCAACATGGTTAGAGAATTGGACATTTTTTGGTTCTTACCAGTGTCACTTATACTGCAGATTGTGGTCTCCCCCCATTCTACCTGCCTCTCTTTCAACCCATGCTGCAGCTGCAGCAACGTTTGGCAACACTTTGACATTGACTTCAAAATCAAATCAATTTAACAACAACAACAACAACAACCAAGAGTTCAGACGCAATCCACTCAGAATGCACTTGTTGTGGTCTGCAGTAGCGTTGTAATTCCGTAAATTGAATTCAATTATTACGTTTGTAAATGTCATCAGATAGTTTCAACTGGAATTCTACTGTCTACTGTCGTCCCAGCAGCATTACTCTTGTAAAATAGCTAGCCGATTGAATGACGCTCCTCTGAGACCAACCAACTGCAATGGAATTTAAATCCAACTCTTTTAAAGTGATTTTTGGCCAAAAATCACATATTCATTTGTATTATCAATTATGAATATTCGAGCTTAAAATATATATAATATATAAAATATATAATATAATTATATAATATTTGAAATAATATGCATTTTATATGGTGCAATATTTTCGTAGATTCCGTTAAAAAAAAAACATAAAAATGACATTAAAAAAAATATAAAATTTAATTTCGCTCATTTGCACACTGCGCTCATTTCAGCGCCATTAATTTACTACCACTGAAAGAGAAAGTGTCTGTTTTTGTAGCAAACAGAAATTAGAGAAATGCCCATCCCAATCCCAATCCGACCAAAAGCGATTAAAAGTCAACAAACAGTGACCACAATTAATTTTTGTGCAAATTTTACGCGCGAATCGCGTAAATAGTCAAAAATTAGATCACAACAGATGCTGGTAATGCTTTTATGACCCCCTCCCCCACTTTCCCCTTGACCAACGACCAACTACCTTTTACCCCGCCCGTTTCTCTTTGGTTGCCACTTGGTTACCGCTGATTGCGGCAAGCGAGTCAGGCTTTGCTTAGGCCTGATTCTCGTCCCAGTTGCAGTCATGAAACAATAATGTCCACAAATTGACGCCACAAGCTGTTGGCTCAACGAGAGCACACGCACACACACACGCACACGCATGCACACATACACACACACACATATCCACACTCAGGCACATGCACACACACTGGTTGCGTCTGTTGCACTTCCTCTGTGGCGCCATATTGAATTTGTGCCTACTGCCTGGTGCCTACCGCCTGGTGCCTACTGCCTGGTGCCTGGTGACTAGTGCCTAGTTGCCTCTCTGCTCGGGGCCTCCTCTCTTTCAGTTATGGGGTTCTGGCTCTGTTTTTATTTGCCTGCTTGTTTTCTGCTGGTTAGTTGGCTGATTTTCCAACTGGAGCCTCGACCGGCTCGTTGCCGCGCGTGTTGCTAACGAAAATACAAGCAAACATATTGCCACTGCCTCTTCACATATTGTTGTTTTAGTCGTTGCTGCAGGGTCGTTGAGGGGCGTTGAGGGGAGTGGTGGGAGTTATGGGCTGCCCGGCTACTTGTTGTTCAAAATGCATTGTGGCTCTTCGTTCCAAGCATAGATTTGTGTGTGCCATGCAATTTTAAATGAATTTTTAAGTCGCATGTTGTTCAGATTATGCCAAAATTCGACTTGGTAACTTTGAATGTATGTTTGCAACTGTGGAGCCCTGCAAATTGTTTACTGCTCGTTTGCAGCCAGATTTTGATGACTCGTTTTCGTGGCAACTGCTCGAAATTATGCCTTTGATTAAAAATATAACATGCATTTCGAAATTGTGTTTGCATAACTAAAAACTTAAATGTTCGGCAAAAGCAATTGAGCACTTATATAAACTATATTTATTAATTAATTGTGATTTATCATAAGTTCATAAATTCCACACATCAAAGTAATAATATTTCCGTTAATGAACACTGTCCCAATTTGGTAGTCATTTTCTTAATTTAATAGACTAAAATTAAATAACAATTTATTAGCTATTTACACGAATTTCTGTTTCCGTAAAATTTAGTCAACTGTCAACATATTATTTAGTGAAATATTTATAACGAAATAGCTTAGTCCGAATTAATAATTAACTTTTAGGATGTGCTATGATATAAATGTATTCCTGTGCAACATTCAAATGCCATAATACAAAAAAAAATATAATCTATGCATTCATATATCATGTTTTACTTTAAATTCTATTCCTGCCGGCTGCGAATAATCGCATTCTCTAAAAAAAAAAAACAGCTCTTCGGTTGTTTCAATCAATTATCACTATGACAGCTAAAATAGTCTATAAAATTTCCATGCCGGACAATAAATAACAATTAAAATTTCGTATAGAAATGCAAAAAAAAAACACAATAAAACAATTTGAGGTTTGCTTTGGACATATGGTATTTAAAAAACTAAAATGCACACAACCTTTCACATTGCGGTTAAGCACTCAAAAGCAAAAAAAAAAAAAAATAAAAAAAATAAACACAAAAAACAATTAAACAATAAAATCAAATGTACAAAAAATAAAATGCAGTACAAATATGAGGGGGGAAAACGGGTGCAAAGTAGGTGACAAATCGAATGAGTTTGAGGTAAATCCAACTAATAAAAACCGGAAACTTCTATCTCGCTCTTTCATCTGTATACGCACTGTTCGCACTTGCACTGGCAACAATGTGTTTATTTTCCTTCATTTTTTTTCGTTTCCTATCCCTCTCCCCTTTTCCTTGTGTCCTATGCTTTTTTTATTGGTGCCTCATGTTTATGTTGTCAGGTTGATTCTTTTTTTTTTATTTTTTGTTTGTTTTTTGTTGGCTGTGTAATCGAGTCAATTGTTTCCGCTCCGACGATGAGGCAATCGACTGCGTCTGTTTTTATAGGATTGGGTTTTGTGCTTGAGTTTGGCTTGGTTTGGATTTGGGTTTTTGTTCTGTGTTCCCTTGTTGTTATTGCTGTTTTTGTTATTTTATGGTGTTGTTATTGCCAACATCCGTTTAGGGCAAAAGTTTTTTTGCATTGTGTTTGTGGGCGTTTTTGACATGGGCTAATAAGCTTGTTTCGGTTTGTCATTTTTTGGCAGAGATTGGAAACACTTTCATTTTTTTTTTTGCAGATTTCTCACTTAATGGGCTTTTATTTAGTTCTGTGTTTTCATTTTGATTAAATGGCTTTGACTTTACAGGGGGTTTTAAAGAGTCAAAGGATTTTTGGCTTTGGTTTTAATATATTTTTAAGCTCACTTTTAATAGTTATTTATAATAATTACTAATATGAAAATGATATTGTATTTCTCAAGTGAATATTGTATTGATAATCATTTTATTATGTATATAAATCACAAAAATATAAATAAATAGCTTATAAAAAATAAAGTAAGTTTCCATTGAATTATTTTTTTTTCACTTCCTGGCTATTAAATAAAATCTAGTTTTCTGTTAATTCATTCCACCCTTAGCTCTGCACATTTTAAGTGGAGGTCATTAAAATTCCTATAAGGCAATTGCCAAGTTACAATTTAAACATCTTATGTTGGCACTCTGCACGTCAACCAAGGGACATAATTAACCCTTATTTGCACATTTTATGAGCAGCACCGTAAAATGACCATTTTAATTACAAAGCACAACACAAAGGCTTGGCCATTTGGAAAGTACTTGGCAATTTGTTGATACAATCGAGTATGCCCAAAAGCAGGCCATAAAAGACACCAAATTGGCAAAGATAAATGTGACGGCTTTAAGGCAATTGTTCGTTGCGGCCTTAAAGCAGCTTACAATTTGAACGCAATGTGGCCAAGCCGCTTAACTTGCATAATCCAAATATCTGGTCAGGACGCACTGCAGACTCTTGACCCTTTTTTTTTTTTTTTTTGTTTATTTTACTCCTCTTTTTTTTTCGACAGTCCCAGAGGCCATCAAAGCTGAATGCGAGTGCGTGCCCCATGCGGGAAATCCTCGTCATGAAGTGGTTGGCTCCAAAGAAGAAGAAGAATTGCTTGTTAGGTCATAAAAATTCAATAGCTCCAGTTCAAATGTGGCAAACCACTGATAGGGCTTTAAAACTTAACTGCGACTGGGGTGCACTGACACTGACATTGTCTGCTATTGCCAATTGCCAACTGATGCAATTGAGTAACAACTGGTTTGAGCTTTGGCAAGAGAAACTGGTTGGATTTTTATGATCAATTTTTTAGGGTGAGCTTGCAGAAACTTGCCTTTCCAGTTCCTACAACCCTCTCACGACTGCTTAAGAAAGAATTCATTCTATAATTCTCAACATGTTTAGGCAAACTCCATGTATATCTGAGGCAAGTTCTTAGTGAGTAAATTACAACCTTGTGCAGTGGCAATATCGCAAACGATGAGGTAAAAACCGAGTTGCGATTATTGCTAGTTGAAAACTTTAACCAATAACTCGCCCTGTTTGAGCTCTGCTCTCACTGAGGCAATTTTTCTGGGCTCGAAAGAGCCGTTTTAATAATAAATTTAAAACAAGAACTTGCATCTGAAAGCTAAAATAATTTAGTTTTCTAAGCTTTCGGTTCCTTGGATAGTATTCTCCCCATGTGTAAACTAACATAATTTTCTTTATATATGAAAATGAAAAAACAAAAGTAAATATTAATAAATTAATAATTTATTTGAACTTATCTCTCAATTATCTATGTATTCATCAAATGAAATGCAAATTTTTTTCCTATAAATATTTTATTAAAATTTTACAATTACAAATGCTGTTTGAATGAATGTTTGCAAGCGTTAAATGCATTTTTACTCCGATCTATTTTTCGATTTTTTCTTCTTCTTCTTCACACTGGAAATACTTGACATTGGTCCCAGCGAGGAGTAGCCCGTCGATGTGGAGTCCCGACTCTGGCAATGTGTGCGCGGAGGCTTTCGTGTCTGCCAGACACGTATGAGAAAGTTGAACTCACCCTTTAGTGCCACCATGGGTTTAATCTGCAAGAAGTCATCAAATATTATGTATTCATTAAAAAAAATACATAACTTACCCTTTCTTTGAGTGCAATGCGATGCACATGCCACAGGAACTCTGCCATGCCAAGGAGAAATGCCACGAGTATGCCCACAACGAGCACCACAAATAGCCCACCCACGGCATCCATGTCAAACTGGCCATCATCATTGGTGGCTCTGCCGTTATCACAAACTGTGTCATTCGCACTGAACCATTTGTTCCGTAGACTATAAAGGACACCTCGTTCGCTCAGCTTTAGAATGCCCACACTCAGATTTGATCGAAAATTTGCATCTAAATATAAAAAACAAAATATTCAGCAAAATTTATATATTTTTTCTCTATTTGGTTGCACTTACTCAATGGCACTGCAATACCGTAGTGCTTCTCCCCAAAACTCTCACCCAGTTGGGTTAGCTCACAATTTCGTTCCACGTAGTACTGCAGATTTGTGGTTTCCATAAGAAAAGCATAGGAGCCGCGACTTAGTTTCACGCGATCCACACCCTCCTCATTATTTTTGGTAAAGGCATCTGGTTTCACAGACAACATCTTGTTCCAGGCCATGCGATTTTCGGTATCGTTCGATTCCGAAAAATACACAGAAGTGGCGCCTCCTCGAATCGTACCAAACTGCACCTTATTCTGATCAATCAGATCGTGCAACGATTCAATGCTTCCAGTCAACTTGGAGGATGTGATGAAGGCAGCCAGTTTGGCAATGTATGTTTGCGAGATGAGCAAAGTAAAGATCCACCAAAATGCGGTTAGCAGACGCATCGGAATTCCCCTGAAAATAAGAATATTTTTAATAAATAAAAGGAAGCAATTTCTATTGGAATAATTTAAATTTATAATTGCTTAATTTCTGATTGTCTCAAGTAGATAAAAATGTGTGTACGCACCTGGGTAACAAATAACAGCCCTGATTGAGTATTGAGCCCAGGACAAGCCACAGTGTATTGTTCAATTTCCAGATATTTTCACGTTCCTGTTGATTGTTCTCATTTAGCACTGGCGGCTCCCATTCGCATTGATCCATTCGGCCGGTTAATATCAATGCCATTGACGTAATTAGCATTGCAACCATTACATAGAGCCACACATCTACACCGTAGGGATTGAGGAAGCCATAAATATCCGCTTGGGGTGGTGGCTGCTTGTACGACAAGATGCTAATGCCCAGCTGCATAAATGGCACAGTGAAGTCCACAACCGAGCGACGCGCCTGAGTAATGGTCAAGTCACAGATGCCAATCTGTGCATTCTGCATGGGAATGCATAGTGATTTAGCCATGATTAAAATGTAAATTTAACGCACACTTACATTGTCAATTAGCTGCCTAATTATGCCATCCCATTCATCGGTGGACGCATCGTAGCTGCCATATTTGTTATCCCTCACCGGTTCAAATTCAAAATCAAATTTGCATTCCTCGGCCAGTTTGTATAGCAAATCAACTGCATATCCCTCGAATCGTTCATTGCCCTCGTAATGTACACCCTCAGGTTCCTCGCTTATTGATTAGAATATAGAATGCATAAACTTAAGCTAAGTTTCGGTATTTTCCGATTCAATTAGTCCTACTCACCGCCAGCTGAAGTAGGGTTTGCCCACTCGAGTGGCCACCGTATACCGCACGGGCTTCTGTGAGAAATCTTCTTTGTTATTCTCGAGACGTCGCTGTTTCTGCGCCTGCGTTGAGTTCTCCCTAATCTTATCATAGTCCACCAGCTGAAATTCCTTGTTCCAGATGTGCGTCACACGGTCAATGATCGGATTGTAGACATCCAAATTGAAGTCCTCTCGCTGCCCATCCGCTGTGAGTTGCAGCCGCTGTGTCTTATATGGCGGCTTGATTTGCTTTGGTGTCAGCTAAAATATTCAATAAATTAAAAATAAATAGTAAAATATGTAAAGTTACCATTAGACCTACCTCCTTCATCTGTTGCACTAAATGGGGTCCCGGCTGCCAGAAGCCACGCCCACAGCTAATCTGTGGTGGGTAAAATCCCGTTCGTTGACTTAGTTGCAGTGCAGCATTGTAGAAGAGCACAATGGCATCGTAGACGAGCTGAGTGCTCAACGAGGTAAACTGCACAAAAGAAAAATAAGTTCATAAATTATCGTTTTTATTTTTTATATATATATATTGACTCACCCTATCATCGACTTCATTATCGAACACATCGGTTTCATCGTGTAAGGGTGGTGGAATATAGGAACGAATCCTAACAGCTGCAACGACAACAGTGAACTCTCGCGAATAGAATCTATCGATGCCACTGATGTGGGTATCCAGATTGGTTAGGAACAGATTCTACATTCAAATGTGAAAGTTAACAAAACAATTCTGTTATTTTCTGACTAAGCTACTCACATTAAACGATCCAGTCATATTAAAAGCTATCGAGGCATTGACCACATCCGCCAATATATCGGAGGGGCAATCAAGTAGCACAAATTTCTCACGTGCATTGTTAATCCGTTTCCAAAGTACTCGATAATCATCGCCGCGCTGAAACTCCTGGAGTTTAATGCCAGTCTTGTGTAGCTGCCTCCAAGCAAGGATATGCTGGAATCGGGCAAGGTCTAAAGAAAACCGTTCAAAATTAGTCGACATAATATATATATATATATATATAGATAAAATATAATAATTTCTAAAAACAAATATATATTATTTTTAAGCCTTAATATAATTTAAAAAAAAATAATGAAAAAACTCACATTTAAATTTAATAATATTAATAAAATTAAAAAAAAAATTATATTAAAATTATAATAATAATAAAAACTGATTTATGCTGTATATAAATATTGCATTTCTTCATTCCCACTCCGTCTCTCAGAATTTAAATTTACTTACGTGCATCCCGCTCATAGGCAATAGTAAAGGACTTCCAATTGAAATCCTTGCTCCGCAGAATGTCAGCCAGGGCCATGGATAGTATTAGTTCTGAGGGCGCCACATTGATGGTCAACTGATGATTTAGGCGCTCACGCGGGGATTGCTGTGGATGCCAGTCGAACTGCAGATGTGGAATGCCCATCATATTGCACAGCACCTCGACAATATCTAAAAGTGGGCGTGTGCAAGAGAAAAACATTAAGTATACAAATCTCACGGTCCATGTATATTTTTGTTTAGAATGACTTGGCGAACTTGGCAAAACATACAATGAAAGTGCCGAGCAAAACAACGGAAAATGAAATGAACGAATATTTTGCTGGCAGCGATCCAAAAAAATGAGGCGCAAGTGTCCCATCTATTTGGGATAACATGCATCCAATATAAACATACATATATATGTACATCAATATAAACATTTATATATGTATGTGTGCGTTTGAGTTTTGTCGTTTATTTACTACATAAATATTTGGCTATTTGGTTTGCGTTGGCCAATTTAATGCAAAACATCAAGAATCATTAACGAGGTTAGTGGCATTAATTGAGAATCTATATCAGCTGCACTCTCTCTCTCTCTCTGCCTCTCTCATTGGCTCTCTTGTTAAAAACAAAAATTACTCTCTCTCTCTCTCTCTCTCTCTCTTGTTCGAAAATATTCAATATTTTTCTCTTTTTTGTATACATATGAATTTAGTGTAGACGCAGAGCAGAGCGATAAACATAGGACAACAACAAAAGCCGCAGACATAATTTAATGACGCCGATTTTGTTTAAAAATATTTTGAATTTTTCGACATTGTTAGAAAGTAAACTTACCGCTGCTCGTCTTTGAACTTGGTCCCAAAATAGCAGCGACACCATTTCCAATCAAGTCACAGGCTAAGTAAAATAAAAAATATATCACAAAAGTGGCCAGATAATTAGTATAATAATTTTGTATACTCACATAAATCCTGCAAAACAATACTATCGTCTACAGTTATATAGTGCTTTATGGGTTCCAGTTGTAAGTCTTGGCTCAAAGCATTTACCTCCTCGATGGCAGCATCAAAAGCCGCAGCCAGATTCATTTCGGTGTCAAAAAAAATAGCTCCTATTTAAAAGTAAACAATAATATAATAAATTTAAAATATTAATTTCAAGACGTAACTAATTTAGTTGCAAGAAACATTCAAACAAACTTAAAAATAAATTAAAAGTAAACCTTATTTAGATAAGTCATTATTTAAATTAATTATATTATTAAAAATAAGTTTCAGAAAACATTCACACAAACTTCAACAACTAATAAAATGAAACTTAATTATTTATATTAATTAAATTATTAAAAAGTATTTACAAATTCTATTTACCAATTTTGATCACCATTCCTTCATTATTATTGGCGTCGCAGCTGAAAGCTAATGCGGCAAAAACTAGGAACTTTAGTGTAAACATCACTTATAGATCAGATCACATTTGCATGATTATTTAATCCTTGGTCTAAAATGACATTTATATAATGCGTTGCATAGAAAACACTTAACAATTCACTTTATTCATATATATACAAGTATCAAAAACAAAAGTAACAAAAATATCCAAAATTGTGAGCGTAAAATATATATTCCATTCGAATAGCCAGCAAATGCACAAATCGGGAACTGGTCGGGGGCGCTGCTCGCGAGGCACTGAGCTGCTAGAGAATTGAATTTTTTGGAACAAGGCAATCGCTGGGAGAGTGCTGCTTAATTTAGCAGATGAATCGTAGGTGGCAGCTAGGTCCAAGAGCCATTTGTTTTATGGACAACAGACATACATACATACATAAGGCGGTCACACAAAAACACGAGCCATTCACACACACTCGGCCAGGCTGACTGCGACATGAGCTGCCGGTGGAAATGAGCCAAGTAAATGGCATGCAGATGTGGCCACAACTGGTGCGTGCCGAATGTCCAAGCAGCATCATATGTAGGGTGAGGCAGCATTAAAAGCAAAAAAAAAAAAAGATATGGTCTGAGACAAAAAATAAAATGCTATATAGAATTTCTATATATACCAAAACGATATGCATATGGCACACATCGATATAATATATTTCACAATAATTAAGTATACATTTTGCTGAATTTCTCGAAAACTGTTTATTCAACTCAACAAATGAATTAGTTTATTTAATTTAATCCTTAACTAGCCGTTTTGCTGCGTGTTTTCTCCTTGGAGCTGCGCCTGGACGGCGAGGAGCGTCTGGAGGATTTGTCGCCGCCACTGCTGCTACTGCTTGATATGCGCATCGGCTTCTTGCGCACCCAGAACTTGAGCGCAAAGATCAGTTCGGCCTTTAGGGCCTGCCAGGGCGTCACACGCTCCTCAACGGCCACGTTCTGCACATTCCACAGAAACTCAAAGATGCCCAAAATAACGCCAGTGACCACACCTCCAGCGAGCACCAGAAAAACACCGCCCAGCTCTATAATGGAGAGCTCATCGCCATCCACCTCATGAAAGGATTCGCAGGTAACATTGTGATTCTTCCACCATTTGTTCTTCAGCTTATAAAGTTCCCCTTTTTCACTGAGTTGAAGTATGGAGACACTCAAATTTGTGCGATAATCGGCGCCTGTAATTAATTTAATTGAAACTTATGTTTAGATTTTTCCTTAACATTGCTTAAAATATAAAAATATAAAAAATTTATAAAATATAAAAAATTTATAAAATATAAAAAATATATAAAATATAAAAAATACAAAATATAATATAACATATAATATAAAATATAACACGAGAGAGATCGCAATGTATCAACGTTTCAAAATATTTATCATTATTATTATTACAGCATAAAACTATAAAAGAAACAATTTTTTTCATTAGCTGAAATTTAAGCATGAATCTTTGTTCTTCTACTCGAAGGAAAATCGCATTTTTTATATTTAAAAATAACTCTTCTCAAGGGGATTAATTAATTTAAGATCTGGCATATGGAAATATTATAAACACAACAGAAATAATAAAATACAAATAATAATAATTAGTATAACATTTGAATAGTTTTAAGTCGAATTTAAATTATGACAGACTTGACAAATAAAAATAATTTCTTAATAGATTTAATATTATTATTAATGTGTATAATTAAATGTGTATTGTTCTTCTCTTCATAATTTAAATATTTATATATTTTCATTTAATATTCATATTTTTATAGGGTTTTTCAACATTGGACTTACCCAGTGGCACTGCTAGGCCATAATGCTTTTCACCAATCTGTCCGCCGATCTGTCGCAGATCACAGTGACGCTCAATGTTGTAAGTCATGCTGGTTGTCTCCATAAGGAAGGCATAGTTGCCCTTCTCCTTGCGCACACGATCGACGCCCTCCTTGTTGTTGCTGGTAAATGCGGACGGATTGAATCCCTTCATCTGATTCCACGCACGCTGATAGTCAGTGTCATTCGACTCGGAGAAGAATAAGGAGGTGCTGCCACCTCGCATGCTGCCAAACTTCACTTCATCCTGATCGAGCAGATCCTGCAAGCTCTTAATTGTGCTCTGCCATTTGTTACTGGTCAGGAAGGCTGCCAAATTCGCCGTGTAAGTGCTGAGCATCATCAGGGCGAAGAACCACCACATGCCCGTCAAAATACGCATATGAGGACCCCTGGAATCCGAATGGAGTATTACTATTTATAATCTTGAGGATTAATATTTATAATCTTGTAACCTGGGCAATATATCGCAACCCTGTTGCATAATGGAGCCCACCATCAGCCAGCAACTGTTGTTCACATTCCAAATGTTCTCCAGTTCATCGGGATCGACAATGGCTGGATTCGGAGGCATCCACTCACGATAAGAGAGTCTAAGCAAAAAATTTACATTTCAAAAGTGATTGAGGTAAACAGAAAATCACAGCTCACCTGGCAATTAGCACAAAGGCCAGCGTCATCACCAACTGTGCAAAGACCATATAGAGCCACACCTCTGGCGCAAAAGGTTCCAAGAATGCAAACGGATTCTTCTGCTCCGGCGGACTCTTGTAATGCAATATGCTAATGCCCAGTTGCATAAAGGGCACTGTGAAATCCACAGCCGAGCGACGCATCTGAGTAATCGTCAAATCACAGACTCCAATCTGAGCGTGCTAATGGAATAAAGATTTCTCATTATTAACCACAACTTTTAATCCGGAAAGACAACTCACATGATCAATGAGTTTTCGAATAATGCCATCCCATTGCTTGGTCTCGGGATTATATTTGCCGTTGCCATTGACAATCATAAACTCATAATCGAATTCCATCAGCTCGGATAGCTTTCTAATGAGATCCACAGCATAACCCTCATACTTTTCCTGCCCCCTATAATTCTCATGATCCTGCCTAAAATTCAAGTTTTTTAATATATATAAATTAAGTGAATTACTCGAAATACTTACTTCATCATAAAATAGGGCTCCTCGTGATGTGTGACCACTGTATAAACCTTGCGCTGAGTTGAGAAATCTTGCGTAGGCACTGAGTTTTCCAATTCCGGACTCAGTCGTCGGATCTTAATGCCATTATCGGGTGTCCAGACCATTAGTGGCTCATTGACAGTCGGCTTGTATATTTCCAGGTTGAAACTCGTTCGCTGTCCATACTCATTGAGTTTCATGTTTTCGGTCTTAAAATGCGGCTCAACATCATCCTCCGATATGGTTTTCATCTCGTGCACTATATATGCACCCATTATCCAGGCATTCCCATAGCCGACGCCACATCGGCCATTGGGTTTATAGAACTGTTGCATGGATGCGATCACATTTCGCGCCGAATTGGCAAAAAGAATTACGGCATCATAGATGAGTATGGGCAGCATCATTTGGCTGCCAAGTATTTGCTATAAATGGAAAAATTATATTTCTATCTATGATTCATAATAAATAATTACTACTCACATCCACTTTGGTAATCCGCGTCTTTTTGCGCTCGTAGGGATTCGGATCGACAAGTTTCAGGCGCACTGAAGTTATATTCGCCTTGAAATCCTCATTGTAAATATCTTTCAGGCCCGAGCTGTGTGTGTCCAGATGGGTGATAAACCAATTCTGTAAGTTCACTAATAGATTATTAGTTTTCACTCAGCTACATTCAAATACTTACACGAAATGGACCTTGAAGCTTAAAGTCTACGGAGATTTTCAGCAGCTCTTTCAGCGATTTGGGCTCACAGTCCAAAATAATGCGATGCTCATGAAAAGTTTCATCAGCCTCTTTCCATAGAACGCGAAAATCCTCAGCATAATCGGCCAAATTACGCAACTTGACATAGTCAGTATTGAGGGCATGTATTTTCAAAAGATCTTGTAAACGAGCCAGTCCTAAAATTTATCATAGTATAAAAAATAAATGATTTAAATTAAGATTATAAATATGAAGAAGAGAAAGATTACCAATACAACTCTTTACAAATATTATTTTATTATTCCTAGATTAGTTTGTCACGTTCTTCAATAATTCTTGGGACCTGTTAAACCAAACTTTGCACAGATCTCCCATAATTTGAACTTAGGGATATACCTTGGGAATACTTACCCTCTGGCGTTTCATAGATAAGCGTAAATGTCCGCCACTCGTAGTTGAATTTGATGATATCGTAATAGGCCCGGGAGAGTACTGACAATGAGGGGGCCACATTCACTGTCATTTGGTGGTTTAGGTGTTCCTGCCGCGTAGCCTCGAGTTTCCAATCGTATTCTATGTGTGGAATGCCGGTCGTGTTTGCGATTTGCGCAACAATATCTAAGGTAAAATAAACAAAATGATTACAAAACTATCACAAACATCTGTTGATCAATGGCGGCCACTACAAACCACTAGCTGCCTTTGAACTTGGTCCGAAAATAGCCGCAACGCCATTGGAAATCAGTTCACAAGCTATACGGAAAATATGTGCCGGATATTAGTACCGTAAATATTTTATATTATTTTGCATACTTACTGATCTGTTGCAGCAGGAAACTGTCATTTGTAGGCATATAACGTTTGATGGGTATAAAATGTAGATCGGAAAACTTTAAATTGTTAACCACACGAAAGGCCTGATCAAAACTCAATTCGATTTCCTTTTCATTTTCATAGAAAATGGCACCTAAGGAAAATTGATTAATAATAATATTTATAAGAAAGGAGACATCACAAAATAACCTACCCACTGTGATTTTTGTATGTTCGTCGCCAATGGCAAGTGCATATTTAATAAATAACACAAAATAAATGTAAACTGGATACAAATGCATTTTTTCCAAAAGTGAAATTCTACTTTAGCAACGCACTTTAATTGAATTTTCTAAATGCAGCGGCCATTTCGTTGTTAAATGTTGTTTTTGCTATACATATGTAAAAAATATACATATATATATTTATGTATACTGACAAGCACAAGCACACAAAATTACGTAAAAATTTCAAAGATTTATTATTTTTTTGAAATTTTGTATTTTCAGCTTTTGCTCCAAGCAAACGACCGCAGCATCCAGTCTTGGAGCGCCCAGCACGCACACTGACCGCCCGGCCCAACTGTGTCCGCTCTCCAACTGGCAGTAGAGACGATCTCCGTTGCTCTCTGTCTACGCTGTGAAAGCACTCTCATTGTGCTCTTGGGAAATTGCCATGTGTCATGTGTGGCATGTGTGCCATGTGCCATGCACCATGTGCCTTGTAGCAATCTCATTATTAATGGCGCCTGTCGATGACGTAGGCGGCATCCAGTCTAGCATGTCTGGCCATTTTCATTCTATGATTATTATCCAACTCACTCGAAATGTGTGTTTGCCAGCAGCTCTTCATATTGTGTGCCAAATATTTTAATGTTTTTGCTTTTGTTTGCTCTTGGCTGTTTTTTGATCTTGCAAATTGCTCGATCTATTCGAAAGTAGTTGCTCTCCAAGTGGGAGAAGAATATAGACGTGCATTTCAAAGAGGCTAGAAAATTTAAACAAAATGTCAGAAAAGATTAAACAATTAATCAAAATTGTAAATACATTTTTAAATCAATCGAATTTTGTCTAATCTTCACTAATTCTTGTTAGTAACTATAGCGTAAAAGTATATATATAAATTACGCATAAAAAAAGTAATAATTTTGTATAGTTTTTCTTTAATATCTTTTATATTTTACATTGAAAATTTTAATTCATGATTTAATCATCGTTTTTTTTAGACAAACTTTTTTTTTAAGGCTTACAGTAGTTTTGGGTTGTATTGACTATGGTTTTGTTGTCAACTGCCTTAGAATTATTTATAGTTCACTTCTGTTCACTTTACACAAAAAAATAATAATAATAAAAATAAAAAAGAATAAAAAAAGGAGCTACTAAAACCCTTTAAAAAAAATAAAAATGAGCCAAAAAGTGGTGGACACAAGTGTTTTGGGATTTGCAACTTATAATGATTATGTAAACTCATTTTTGACCAAAAATGATATCAGATATTTAGGCAATATGCGCGTAGCCCGAAGCATTGCCAAATTGGGATATCGTTCCACGAAGACACCCTACGATGAGGAGGAGTTCGTGAAGCGAGTCGATTTGGCAATGCTTGCGATACGACCAAAAATTACGGGCATCCAGCGGTATAGTAGATTTATGTCACCAAACAATACGGATCCAGTGCTGCTGGAGTTTAAGCGACGTGAGGAGCCCATATTCTCCAAAATTTTAGCTGTAAGTATGAAAGTCACAATTAATTCAACTTACACTTAATATTCCTATCCCCGAAAAGACAATTGTGTTTACAAGATATACAGCATCCGATAGCTCAGACATATCGGGATATCTGGATTTGGGAATGAGCTGGCAAAATACATTGCGCAAAGCCATCCGCCACACGAATTGGAAAGGCGTCTTTGAGGGCTCTGCCCGACTGTTGCCAATGTCCAATCATCTGAGCTACAGCAATCCACGGTATAATTTGCTCAGCTATACGGATAGCGATAACTTTTGTGTCATACACGATCATCGCTATGGATTATTGTTTATGCACAGAGGAGATCATCGATATATTCCGGTGGGTGGTGCTCCCACTCCGTTTGATAAAAATGTGAAAAGATCAATTGCATCGTCACCCAAATATGGCACTGTAATATTTTACGATCATATTGTGCGCAAGAAGGTGTAAATGCATATATAAATATCTGTATAAGAAATAAGAAAAATATAAGAAATATTACGTTATTTGTTAAAATACTTTAATCACTGGCAAAATTCCAAAAATTTAATTGTTTTCATCTCTTGTTTAGAAAATGTTTAGCACAACAAACATCAAATGGCGCACTCTGCCACTCTCTCCCTCGCTCTCTGTTTGTCTGTCTCTTTTTTTCTCTCTCTCTCTCTCTGAGAGCACTTCTCATAGCTTTTTAAAATTAGCATAGTTCAGTTTTATATATGGGCGACATAGCACATTGTATTGCAGATCGCTGATCAACACAGTTGCACTTTTTCCGAATTTTCTTGGCCAGTTTTACATCATCAGCGAAGACAACAGTCAACAGTCAACAGCCAAAATCAAACTTTAACTAAACAATTAAAATGCAAAAACTGCAATAAAAAATGTGGCTAAAACATTTTATATGTATTTCAATTGTGTTCCACTGCGCCACAGCCAGGGAGAAGTTTATGGTCGGTAAGTGAAACAAAAATACATTTATTCATGTGCATACATAATACAAAACTGGGTCACATGCATTTGGGGTTGGCTAAAAGTGTTTGCAAACATTTATTTTATTTTTATTTTTTTTTTTTTGTAGGCAGCATTTTTACATCGGATAAGGATGAGGCGGAAATTGCATTTCGCTCAGCTGTGGATCGTGCAAATATTTTGGAACGCAATATTGAATTGGTGCCAATTGTGGTCTATGCCAACACAGAGGACAGTTTTATAATGGAGAAAACGGGTAAAGTTTAGTTTAGAAATGAAAAAAGGAAAGTATCCAAAATTTATAGATAAAACTTTGCTTGCAGTTTGCAATCTTATTTCTCAAGGGGTTATTGCTATTTTTGGACCCAGCACTGGCGGCAGTTCAGGCAAGTTTTAGATTCACATTTTAATAGGTTTCCCTGGTTTTGACCTAAACTACTTTGTAATAGACATAATTTCATCGATTTGCCATACTTTGGACATACCAAACATTGTATACGACTGGCGTCCAGATAATCGACAGTATGAACACTCTACAATGACCCTCAATGTGCATCCGGATCACTTGCAGCTGGCACGTGGATTTGCTGAGATTGTGCAAAGTTTTGGCTGGCGCAGCTATACAGTTGTCTATGAATCTGAGAAGGGTAAGTGGAATGAATGGCATATAGAATAGCCTCATCAAAATTCTGTTGCTCTATTTTAGAACTTCGCCAGCTGCAGGATATTCTACAAATTGGTGATCCAAGCAGCAATCCAACCACAATCAGGCAGCTGGGCTCCGACGACGATCACAGACCCTTTTTAAAGGAAATTAAACTATCCACCGACAACTGTCTTATATTGCACTGTTCCCCGGAGAAACTATTGGGCATCTTAGAGCAGGCCAATGAGCTGAAAATGTTGGGTGAATATCAGGTAAGGAATATAGGAAAATTGAAATAAGGTTTTTTATTTTATTAAATATATTGAAAAGTGACTTGTTTTTTGTTTGTTGTCTTTTTGCTAAATGCCAAATATTGTGACTCTTCCAGAGTGTTTTCTTACCTCTGCTCGATACACACACATTGGAGCTGGGTGACATCCTCAATGTGGAGGCGAACATAACCACAGTTCGCATCATGGATCCCACAGACTATCACGTCAAGAACGTGGTACACGATTGGGAGGAGCGCGAGAAGCGGGAGGGTCGCTATTATAAAGTGCTGCCCACACAAGTTAAAACCCAGATGATATTGCTCAACGATGCCGTCTGGCTCTTCTCCAAGGGACTCACCGAGCTGGGCATTTTAGAGGAGCTAACAGCGCCAGAAATTGAATGCAAACGCAAGAAACCCTGGCCACATGGCAGACGCATTATTGAATTTATGAAGGCCGTAAGATTCAAATTTAGTTGAAATATATAGATACATATATATATAATAAGTAAATTTTACAGCGCTCCGAGGAGGTCGCCACGGGACGCATCGACTTCAATGAGTATGGACAGCGTAGTTATTTCAGTATGCGTTTCATGGAAATCGAGGCGGGTGGCTTCTTGGATCTGGCCACTTGGGATCCGGTCAATGGCCTGGATGTGCTCAACGATGACGAAGAGAGCGAGAAACGTGTGGGTCAAAAGCTGTCGAATAAAACCTTCATAGTCTCCTCGCGCATTGGGGCACCCTTCCTGACACTACGCGAGCCCGAAGAGGGCCAAGTCCTGCAAGGAAATGCCCGTTACGAGGGCTACTCCATTGATCTGATTGATAATATTGCGCGCATGCTGAATTTCAAATATGAATTTCGCATGTCACCCGACGGCAAATATGGCAGCCTGAATAAAGCAACCCAAACCTGGGATGGCATCGTCAAACAGCTGATCGACGGGGTGAGTACAAAAAAAGAAATCCATTCCAAAATCTTAATAAAAATTATAATTATATACACATTGATTAACTAATAAAAATAATTAATTTTTATATATTTAATATTTTAGAACGCTGATCTGGGTATATGCGATCTGACAATGACGTCATCTCGGCGTCAGGCAGTGGATTTTACGCCACCCTTTATGAATCTGGGCATAAGTATTCTGTTCTCCAAGCCACCCATACCGCCAACAGACTTGTTCTCATTTCTCTCACCCTTCTCTTTGGATGTGTGGATCTACATGGGTTCGGCGTATCTTTTTATATCGTTTTTACTTTGCGCTTTGGCCCGCATGGCCCCTGATGACTGGGAGAATCCGCATCCGTGCAAGGAGCCCGAGGAGGTTGAAAATATCTGGTTTCTGCACAACACAATGTGGCTTTCGATTGGTTCGCTCATGGGTCAAGGTTGCGACATATTGCCCAAGTGAGTAGATTATAATTAAAATAAATATTATATTTTTTATACATGCACTTTTCTTAGAGCTGCCTCAACTCGGCTTGTCACTGGGATGTGGTGGTTCTTTGCCCTGATGATGTTGAACTCCTACACAGCCAACTTGGCTGCATTTTTGACCAATTCGCGTCAGGCCAGCTCCATTAACAATGCCGAGGATCTGTCTGCTCAGAGCAAGATCAAATATGGCGCTCTATTGGGCGGCTCCACATTGGGCTTCTTCAGAGACTCCAATTTCAGCACATATCAACGCATGTGGACAGCCATGGAAAGTGCGACTCCTTCAGTATTTACCAAAACCAACGACGAAGGCGTGGAGCGTGTGCAGGTAACTCAAATTAATATATTAAAAAAAAAACACAAATTAAAAACTAAAATTTTTTAAGTAAAACAATTAAATCAACTTTCTATTAGTTAAAAATGTTATCAAAAACAAAAGTTTACGAAGAAATAATCAGTTTCCGTCTGTAAAAGTTGAATTGTAAAAAATTTCATATATTTTAATTCTAACGATAAGCTGAAAATATTATTTTAAGAAAATTGTGCTTACTAAAAAAAATTATTAATTTATAAAAGTTAGTTATTTAAAGAAATCAAAATTAATAATATACTTACAAAAAATGAAGGTTTGTTAAAACTATATTAATAAACGTAAATTATAGGTAGTAATAAGCTTAAATGATTAAAGATCAGCTCAAAAATATTCATTATATTTCCAGAAAGGCAAAAATCTGTATGCTTTCCTAATGGAGTCCACCACGCTGGAGTACAACGTGGAGCGAAAGTGCGACTTAATGCAGATAGGCGGATGGTTGGACTACAAAAGTTATGGCATAGCTATGCCATTCAGTAAGTGAACAAGGAGTGGGAATTTCAGTCAAAAATCTATTTTATCGTATAACGCCTAGATTCACCGTATCGTAAGCAAATAAGTGGGGCTGTGCTGAAGCTGGGTGAGCTGGGAGTGCTGGCGGAGCTGAAGCGCAAATGGTGGAAGGAGATGCATGGCGGTGGCAACTGTGGGGGTGACGAGAAGGGTAACGCCGATACACCGGAGCTGGGATTGGAGAATGTTGGTGGTGTGTTTATGGTCCTGGGCTTTGGCCTGCTGTCGGCCATGGTGCTGGGCTTCACGGAGTTTCTGTGGAACGTCAAATCGGTGGCCATCGAGGAGAAGGTAAGCAACTTAAATAGTCACCAGTTGAACCTATAGATTAACTATAACTTAATCGCGTAGATATCGCTGAAGGAGGCGTTCATGACGGAGGTTATGTTTGCCTTACGCATTTGGATAACCACGAAGCCGGTGCACGCCAGCGTCGGCTCCAGCAGCTCATCCTCAAAGTCTTCGAATTCGTCATCCAAATCAAAGCGTTCCAAGTCACATTCAGTGCGTTCCAAGCATTCATCCAAGTCATTGGGTATGTCCAGCAAGAGCCACAAAAGCTCTGGGGAGCATGATGTGGAGTCTTCGGTGCACAGCAAGCTGAAGAAGATCGGTTCCATGTTCTCGCTTAAGTCTCAAAAGGCTGCAACGCCTCCTCCGGAAATTGGTTGGAAATTGGATAAATCGACACAAATGACTGACTCACCACCGCCAGAAGCGAAGGAGGAGCAGGAGGACGAGGCACCAGTGCAGCGGCGACATCACCATCATCATCACCACCATCATCATCATCATCAGCAAGATGTGGACAAGTCTTTGGATCAACGTGCTAGCAAAATGAGCAATGGAGTTTAAAAAGTTCTCAGTCTCAGTTTTTTCCCTTTACAAAGAGTTTTCAACTTATTAAAATCTTTCATTTTTAAAAAACTATCTGAAAGTTTTTCGATATTTAAAGCATACACATAAAAAAGTATAATACGTAAAATGCATTTACACATTAGATTTGAGTTTAAAGAATTCATAAATAATCATTTTATAAATTTAAATGTAAATAAGTTGAAAACTCTTTGATATTTTCACAGTTATTTGAAATTGAATAATCCCACAAAGTATTACGAGTTTGTAATAATATTTTCTTATATTTTCCCATCAGTGTAAAAGAAAAAATGTACATAATTCGGTTTTTTCAGTTTTTATTGTTTTTTTTTTTTTTTTGCTTTGTTTAAATTGCTGGTTTTTTAAATTAGGGGTTATATTTTTTTTTACATTTTCTCACTTCTTGTTGTACTACACAGATTTGTTGTCAAATTAAGTTGCTTTGCTTTTTAAGTAAATTTGCTTGAGAATTTCAGATTGTTTATATAATTATTCTTATTTGATGTTGTTGCATTTGCGGTCTCCTAAACATAGTTTGTTTAATACTTAATTTTATTTTGTTATCATATTTGATACATTTTTTTTGTATTAATATTTATTGTTATATATATATATAATTGTTACTTGCAAAGCTAATTGAATACGCATGTTTTTGCTCATTGTTTAAGGTACATTTTAGTTGATTATCTCTCCCTGTCTGACAGCTTCTTTTTTTAGGATTTTGGATTTTTGAGCTTCTTTTGAATAATAGCCTATACATTACAAATATTGTAGCTGCTCGCCTATTAATAATTATACATCATAATAATATATTATACAAAATAGAAATTGTCATAATTTAATTCTTCAACTTTGAGAAAGTGCTGAGTTAGAAGTGGTCTGCTAAAGGAATGAGATATTTAAGGATTTCTAATCATACATTTTAGTTACAGTTATATACAAATTTGCAGAATGCAAAATATTGCTTAGCAGGATAAATAATTATATATCTTAACTAAAATACTTTTTTTTTTGTCAATTTTTCTCTGTCGAGTATTTGTTTTGTTTTGTTTTTTTTTTTTAGTTTTTTTTTCCTTTTTTGGTAGTTTTCACATTTTGTTGCTGGCTTAACTTAAATAAAATTGCTTTAAATAATTGAATATATTTTTTTGGGGGCATTTTCTAAGACTTTTATTTGGGTTTACGAAATGCAGAGAGCGTTTTTTAACCACATTGTGATTTGTCCACATAGACAATATCCTTTTGGCCCTTACGCCGCTGTCAATCCTTGGCCATTATGGCCACGGGAGGAAACTGTCGCTCATCGTACAGCTTTGTGGGCGTGTCAATGGCATCGCATAGCTTGCGAAACTTGGCAGAATCTGTAAAAATTTATATTTTACTTGTTTTAGTTGAGTGCAGAGTGTTTTGCAGTATTGTTTTTATCACACCCACCTGACATGGCATCCGCCTGTTCGCCACGCAAGATTCCCGCATAGCTGTTGTCCTCCACCGGCTCTGGATTTTCGATGAGCACACTGGCCGCACAACTCTTCAGCATGGTCAGCGACTGCTGTGGCAGCGTCGTTGCTGGCAGTGACTTGGACGTTTTCAGCACGCTTTCGCTCAGCTGCAATTCGATGACGTCCTCGAGGGCGCCACGCAGATCGTGCACGGCCAGCAATTTACAGGCGCCGCCCCGCTCCGCACTGAAGTCGTGCATGTAAAGGAATCCATCTTCGCAGGCAATCAGCAGACGCAACTCCTTCTGCACATGCGTCAGCGCACAAATGTTCCTTAGGCCCGACTGTGGCAGCACCACTGTGGCAAAGGCCCGATCCTGCGCCAGCACATCGCTCACCTGAGCGGGTAGTAGCAGCGATGACACCGCCTTGGAGAACATGCCACCCCAACTACTGGCCGTTGTAGACGCTGCATCACTGCTTGCATCCTCGACTGCTGCGCCCGCCGCTGCTGCATCAGACGACTCCTTGGTCTGTGTGTCCGCCTTGGCTGCCACTTCAGCTGCAAGCGTAAATAAATCAGCTAATTAATATTGGCTTTAGTCCAACTTATTAGACATGACTCACCAATGGCTTTCAGTTCCGCCACCTCCACTGCCCGCGCATCGATCTTGAAGACGTGCACCGTTTCCGTGTTGGATGAGGCGCACAGGAAGTCGCCGGCCGCGGCAAAGACGAGCGATGCAATTCTCACGCAACGTTTGACGCCTCGCCGGAACTCTTGGACCCGCTGGCCGTTCTTCACGCAGAAGACCCGTATCACAGTGCCCCGCTCGGAGGCGGTTGCAAGTAGCGCCCCGCTGGGCGAGAAACTGAGTGCCGAGAGGGGCGTGTCGTGCGCCTTGATCGTCATGCCCGTTCGCAGTTTGTTTGCATTGAAGATGCGCAGCTCGCCGCTCGACTGACAGATTGGGAACGCCAGATGCGAGTTTAGTGACAATGCGCAGAGGCCCAGCTCATTGGGCGCAATGTTCTCAATGGAGTGCAAAATCTTCATGTCGCGTATGTCATGTATGTGTATGCTCTCCGCGAGACAGACGATTAGTCGCTGGCGATTCATGCGGACGCAGAGTATCTCCGAGGGATAGAAACAATTGCAGATGTCCTGTTTCTTCTTGAAGTGCAGCATTTTCAGGCAGTTCGGCTTCTGGGCGGTGACCAGCACAACCAGCGAACTGTTGAAGAGCCTTTCCACAATCTTTATCTGCTCCGTATTGTCCTTGGCAAAGATCTCCTCGACTTTGTCCTGCCCTGCAATCGAATAAAGACGCAGTCCAGCGCTGCTCAGCACGGATAGGGAACTGCTTGTGAAAAGACAAGGTAGGAAAAACTTGTTATTAGATATCAATTAATTTTATAAGTTTACAAAAATCTTTATTTTATTCCAAAAGTTGAATAAACCCATATGACAAAATTAAACCAAGTAACAATATTTTCCGTAATTAAAGTTCAACATTTACCGATAGATTTTTAATTTCATTGAATTATGACAAATTATAAAAATTAGTAATAATTTTGCGTATTTACGCATGTTATTAAAACTAATTTATTCTTAAATTTTGTTAAATTCAGATTTGCACCTACTTATTAAAATATAGCAAACGGGAAAATTACGTAGCGCAGTCAAAAGTTGCAAGGATAATATTTAAATAACGTTAGGATTAACGTCATTTAAGTGCTCGTAGCTAATCAAGTCCAAGTTTAAATTCTAAATCTAAGTTTCAAATTTATTATATAATTAGCCCTCTCGGGCTTCCAAAAATTGCCGTAGTGGACGGTATTTCACGTCCCCATGGCGGGGTATTGGTTAAAGTTTTCAACTAGCAATAATCGCACCTCAGTAGAACTTCATTGGTTACGATATCGCCTCTGCGCAAAGATAACCCAATACAGCTAAATTACCACTACTCCATGCACGCTAGGCTAGAAGCAGTTGGGAATTCTAAGCACTCAACTTATACGTTTACTGTGTAGCATGATTTTCGGCTGCATTTTTGTTATTGTATGTATGAATGCGTGTGTATGATTTAGGGTAGCTCTCGACAAATGCATCCCTTTTTGTTGTCTCTTGATGAATTCGAGGGTGTGAAACAAAAAAAAAAGGGGACGATTGAGTACAGAGGAAGCAGCTACAATATGCAACTAAAAATATGGCTAACAAGTTAAAATGAAATATGTAATGAAATAAATATTCTTTAAATATTATGAAAAAATATTTTATCATTTGAAAAGTATAATTAAAGATGTTTTTTTGCATTTATATTATTATTTCTGCGCTGGCATTTGAACCCGCAACCTGCGCTTGATATTTTTACTGGGCCAGCAGCGTTTTTAAACCAGGTTGCAATTTATTTAAATTATATACAAATAACATATACATATATATATGTAAATAAATTATAAATTATTTAAATGATATATATGAATATTTGTATATTTATGTGCTACATATAAAAACAAATAACAGACAAACCGGCTGCAACAAGTTATGAATGGCACTGAATGAGTGTGCTGCTTGAGCAGGAGCGAGACAACTATATGTGCAGCTAGGAAAAATACTAAAAAGGTAATTTTTAATTCTTTTGTAGATTTGATATATTTATGTTTAAATTAATATAATGATCCACACAGTTTTTATTTTCAATATTATATTTAGCTAAGCGTTTTATATATTTAAATGTATATCCTATTTTCCCTTTTTTTTAATGAGATCTAACTATAAAATACTTTGGCGCATTTTTCAGCTTTTCACTTTCCGGTTTGCACTTTGAACGTCTCTAAATGTTAAATTGATGCTTAGATTAATTGAGAAGATGCTTAGATTAAATCACTGGGCGACAATTGAGACTCGCCTTCCGCCATAAAGATGTGCAGTGCCTTGTGCAGGAGTGCAATGCCAAGCTGCTTCTTCTGCTTCATCGTCCAAATCTGCGCGGGGCCATAGTAATCGCCACGCTTGAGATTCGTAAGATGCGTCAGACCCAGTGCATCAATGATGGATGCCTCGCGGGTGTACGCATCTGTGGGCAGTATGTTGTGGAAGACGTGGAGGCAGACGACGCCGCTGCCATGCTGCCAAATGTCAAGGATGCGCTGCAGCTTCTTACTGCCAGCGAGCGCTTGACCAGCCGCTGGCGGGGATTTAAACAGCTCCGGCATCAGCTGGATGCGTCGCTTGCCACGTTTGTTGTGCTGCTCGTGCTGCTGCTGCTGTTGATTGGCGCGTGTATGTTGCCTCATTGCGTCGTACAGATGTGCATAGGGGCGCGAGGATTTGCCCTTACCCACATAGAAGATGGCGTCGAGGAAGCGTGACCAAATGCTCAGCGGATCCAGATAGGCGCGTTCCCCTGGCAAATTTCTCGAAATGCGCGGATCAATCAGCATGTATATAAAACTCTGTTTGAGATGCCCCTCGCGCAACCGGCGACCACCTGCCCCCGCTGTGGCAAAGTGTGTGGCAGAGTCGACCTCGTGTTGCATGAAGCGCTCGATGTGCTCGTAATCCTGCTGGGTGCGCAGCGTATGATGCAGTTCCACAGAGTACTTGACATGGGCCGCCTTCGCGTGCTTTTGCGCAGCAAGCAGAGCTGCCGTGTTCCGCTTGTACTTGATCAGCTGCTTGATATACAGACGCTTCGTGGTGTGCGTGATGGGTCCAACTGACGCACCAAGTTGCGTTAATTCCGCACGTAGTGCATCCGTCTCGTAGTCGAGAGGCAGCGTGAGATTTGTGCTTACACTGCTGTCCATTCCCTGCTCATTAGGCACCGGTAGATACTGCTGGTGCCGCTGCTGCTCCTGTTTTCTTTTTCCATTAGCCTTTTTGGTTGCATTCTGCAGCAATTTGGTCTCGTAGAAGACGAGCCCATTCTCATCATCCGTATGGACATATGCCTCCGTCATTTGCAGATAGTAAGCCTTGTCTGGCGAAGACTGCTCCTGCTTCTCCTCCCCCTCTGGTGCCGTGTGAAAGCTCTGTTCAAGGACGCACGCCTGCGCCACTTGCTCTACCAGCTGGCCAAAAGCAGCGCGTCCATTTTCAGCACCACCAGCCGATGGCAGCTGCTGCTGCTGCTCGAGCTGCTGCTCCTCCTCCATTTCAGCATCTCGAAGAGTCTGCTGCAAGTGCTGCTCGTAGCTAAAGTTCTCCTGGGACATGGCCTGCTCCACCAGGGACTCCACTTGCTCCACCTGCAGCAGAGATTTGCGAGCACGTGACCGTTCCACCTTATCGCGCCAGCTCTCGATGAGGGTGCGGCGACCACAGCCAGTCTCCTGATTCAGCTCCTGCAGATGATCTCGTGTCAGCGCAAAAAGATTCACGGATTGCTCCTGCGCCGGCTCCAAGTCGTCTACATCTGCAAAACTAGGCTGTGGTTTGCCGCGTCTGTGTGTGATATTAATGTAGTAGGGCGAGGTCACATCATGGTTATACTTTAGGCCCGTCTTTGGCGTCAAGTGCGATTGTTTCTCCTGTTGCAGCAACTTCTGCTTCGCCTGCTGCTTCGACTGCTGCTTCTCCTTGAAGATGTGATCACGCATCAGTTGCAGCACCTCGAAGTGGCATTCTTCAATCGCATAGTGCACGGCCAGCTTGTTTTCCTCATCCTTTAAATCAGGCCGTGCGCCATGCGCCAACAACAGACGCACCAGCTCCACCCGTCCATAGCTCGCTGCGATGTGGAGTGCCGTCATTTCGCCATCGCAGCGCACATTCACATCCACCGGCTGGCCGCTGCTGCTGGTGAGGAAGCGCTGTAGTATTCGCAGCGCCAGTTCCTCGTTCTGCATGCCGCACACATAGTGCAATGGGGACAATCCTCGCTCGCATGGAACAATTCCGGCGTTGATGTTGTTTCTGTCCAGCATTGAGAATATGTCGGATTCGTTCTCATCCTCGAGTGCGTCGAGCAGTGTTAGAGCCAGGAAATTGGAACGCTGCTCCATCGCGTGCAATTGATTTTTCACACACTTCGACGGCGCAAATTGCTCCAATTATTTTCCAATTTACGCTTTTTTCAATGTCAAATGCAGTCGGGATTTGTTGTTGTTTATGTTTTGTGTGCGCTTCTGGTATTTTTCTTGGTATATTTTTTGTACGGCGTTGCCAGATAACGCTGTGGCAAAAGTGTTGCAAAACGGAAACTAGCGCGCTCATTTTGAATTGTATACTTTTTACACACTTCATAATCATATTAATTTATAGTTAATCACTTAATTGTTGTTGTTTTCCTTTCAGTTGCTTTTCAAACATATTTATTTATATTATTAATTTAATTTGTACATCTGCTGTATGCGCTAATTTTGACTATTTGTCTTGTTTTGATGATTTTTTCTTTTTTTTATGAATTTTGCACTTAAAATTTCGCGCACTAGTTTGACCATGAAGAGCTTTGAGCTTGTATTTGTGCCAAGCGTTGTTTCAGGCACGTTTCTCCGATAAACAAGAGCAACGTATTTAGCACTGAGCGCAACACGTGTCTCCTGCTCGGGCGATACGTTTTTTGTGCTTATCTTTTTTAGTGGGAATTAAAACAAGTTTCCCCATAGACGTCTCCATATAAAAAAAGGGGCTCAAGGCTTCTACGAATTGTGCGAGACCCCTTTTGAAAACCGATAACACGACGGCCTTGTTTTTTTTTGCGTGCGCGCCGTTTTTGTTTTGTTTACTAACAAAATAACTTGAGGTTATTGTTAGTCACAATCAACAATAATATTTGTGTGCTGACTTGACTAATGTGAATCACAGATTAAATGCATGATTATATATAGGTTTTTAAAATCAAAACATAAAATGAACAGTCAGCGCTGCAGTCGACTTCGTTCTCATTTTAATGTAAATAAGAAACACTTTCTTTCTGACGAAACTTAAATACTCTTCTACACTAAGATTATAATCAATATTTTTATAAAGGTATCGTATACATTTTATCTTCTTTTTCATATTTTAACGAAACAATAGAAACGGAAGTCGCGACTTCTATTTATTTGAAGCAAATAATTATGTTATCTGTAAATGGTTTTCATTATCTTTTACTAATGGCGCTTTTTAATATAGATCGCTCAAAAAGGCAATGAACTTTAAATTGCTTGTGAATTCGAATCCCATTAGAAAGCGATGCATTTCTTTGGAAGAATTAGAATTGTATTTTTGAATGTAACGGATACTCAGTTAGGTTAAAAATCATCGTAAAAGCTCTATTAACTTAAAGAGTATATAAGCGCAGTAAGCATGATAAATAACGGATTGCAGCAAAACAGCTGATGTAAACAAAAATATGAAAACTCATATCCTGAAATGAACTTAACTGGACTATTCCAGGTGCTCGAACAAAAGTTATTTTACATGTGTTTTATTGTTGTTGTTGTTTTCCTTTTGCCTTTTTGTTATCAGCGCATCTTCTCCACACCTGCCCTGTGACCTTGAACTTGACTCTTAATTAAATTGATTTGCTGGTGCATTTACCCGCGGCGCTCTTCAAAAGATAATTGATTTATTTTCATTAGAAAGCATTTTTTCTATTTTTTTGCAGGCGATCTTTGTTCTATTGGCTATCAATATGGTTAATAAATATATGCAGGTATCACACACATACACATACATATGCTCTTAAGAGCTCTTTTCTGAGTGTTTCGCCATTACCAGCAATATTGATTGTTATTGTTGTTGTTGTTTCTGCTTCTACCGTGTGCGTCACATGCACTTTGACAAAAAAAGAGAGAAGAAAGACGGAGGGATGGAGAGAGAAAACGAGGTAGAGCTGTCTAACGGCTCTCATCAAGTAACGGTTCTGCACCAATATGACATCAGCTGAGCAAAAATAAACAATAGCTACAATAACACAAGTTTATTCAGTTTGCAAGTCACAACACAAAACAAAGGCAGCATCAGCTGTTGCGCATTAACAGTATATGCGTATTCTTGTGCGCGTGTATTTGTGCGTACATGTGTGTGTGTATGCAAACCCCAAACACTATTAAGCGAATAACAAATTTTAAAATTTCACATTTTCTGTAAATGTTTAGATGACATCAGAGGTGTTTTGTTTCAAATTGACAAACAACAGAAGCAAGTAAAATTAAATGCTAATTTTCTGCTTTAATTAACTTAGTTCTCAAAGTTTGCAGTTTAGTGTAGGTGAGCTAGTTTTCTATTGTCTAATAAATACATTTCATAATAAATGTATGCATGTCACACTTATTAGAACTGGTTGTTTGCATGTTACAATAAGTAAGCAAACGACGCCAATACACGCTCGTGCACAAACACACACACACACACATACATACACTGATAGGCGCTGTTACAGTTCAGCTATTAGCAGTAGCCTTGCATGCGATCCCCGCTGCTGCCCCCGCCCAGCAGCAGCTGTTTTGCTTGTTTACTTGTCTCGTTTGTCGTTGTATCTGATTTTTTGTTATTCTTTTTTTTTTTCGCCACAATGACCTTCTTTCTTCGAAGACTTTTGTGCTTGATGAGGATGAGAAGGGATGAGGGATGGGCTCATGTTGATTAAACGTTAAATTTTGTGCAACTTACGTAAAATCTTGGTTGAAATTCATTTGATATGCTGCCATTTCAGCAATCTGTTACAGTTGTTTTATCTAATGTTTTAATTTTTTCACCCACTTTCACTCCCGTTTTTTCTTGTTTTTTTGTTTTTTCGTTTGCTTTAATTCGACTTTGAAATACTGTTGTATTTATTGCACTCTTTATTGTATAAAAAAATGCAAAAAATAATCAAGGAGATAACACTGAGTGTTGTCTCTTTTTAATTTGTAATGTGTTTTATTGAAATAAGTTCGATTTTCGACGATGTTTTTGTCCGTCTTTGTTGTTTTTCTACGCTCTTCTTATTTGCTTCTGTTACATTTTCAAACAAATGTTAATATTGCTCAAATGCTCAATTGAGCTGCCTAGCACCAAGTGAGTTATCTTTCGTCAAGTGAGTAAATTTCGTTAAAATATCGTTCGATATACCGATATACCTATCGACCATCAATTTTACATGTGATTGTGCGACCACCACAATTAATCAGTCTTCTAATCGTCTATCGGTTCTCATGCGTTGAAAAATAAAGTAAAATATTGCTATAAAAACTGTTTTTAACTATGACCAATTTGTGCAATAAAGAGCCGTGCATTAGGTGTAGTTGAAGTTGAAGCAAATGTCGTGCGTTCTTTGCCATTGTGCTGTTGATGCTGTTTTGCAAGTGTAGTGTACAACTTTTAGAGGGCCTTACACATTTTTTTTTGAGCAGACGCATGAAAAATGGCGGCGTCTTCAGCTACGGCTGAATGCAAAGAAGAATGTAAAGATAAAGATGACGATGCAATAACCACAACGCTCCATTCGTGTGCAAACGATCCAAATTTCGCGGTAATCTGTGCGTTTCTTCAAAAATTTGCCAAAGATTTGGGCTTGGCATTGCCAAATTTTAAGCATTTGCAGGAGTGGTTGACAAACAACGATGAAGGTACCTATCTATGTGTGTGTGCATGTGTGTGTGCGCATTTGTATGCAACTGTTTGAGTGCGTAACTGTGTGTGTGTATGTGTGTTAAATTGAGAGAGTGAGAGCGAGAGAGAGAGAGCGCATTCGCTATTTTGTGTTATTGTTTGGTAAGCGGAGTAAAGCGGAGACCGTAAAAAAAAACAAATCTGCTTCAAAAACAAAACAAAAACAAAAACATAGCATTTTAGTTAACATTACACACATTTTAAAATTTGTTTATTATTTGATTTTACAGTGGCCGAGCTACGCGATCTGCACATCAAACTGTTGCGCAAGACACGAAAAACGGTGCACGAGAAAAGCTGGGAATCGGCGCTGAGCAAATTTTGCTTCGGCTACTCCTTCCAGGATGCTTGGGAAATTGAGCGCTTTGGTTACCGCAACTCCAATCTCAAGGTTAAGCTACGCATTCTACGTGTGAGTAACAAAATAAATGTTTAAAGCTGCTCGTTTGGAAATTAAAAATCGTAATAAAAAAGTCACTTTATGTTGCTAGTTTTTGTAAAGCAAAAATAGACATTTTTCACGTTTCACATTTCCAAGCGATCACTTAGCGAATTTTAAGGCTTAATTAACTGATTGTACACTTATAGGAGCTGCTTGAGAGTCAATTTGAGCGCAATGCCAAATTTCGGGCTCATATTCTGACGTTAAATGCTAGCTCAATGCGTGCACAGCCCATTGGGCGGGATCGGTTGGGCCACGCCTACTGGCTAACGCAGGATGGCGACTGTAATTTGCGAGTCTATCAGGAGCATTTGGATGAGGAGATCTGGCAGGTGGTTGCCACAAATCGCGATGAGTTCGTTAATTTGATTGCCCGCCTGCGCGGAAATGAAGTGGTGCTGCCCTCCAAGGATATTGGCGAGGCCGACGAGGACACCACCAGTAGCAGTAGCAGCAGCAACAATGCAGTGTCCACTCTGCCAGCGTCCGATGAGCAGCCGGAAGAAATCGAAGATGAATTGTCCGAAGCAAGGGTGCCCAATTTGAAGATCAAGCTGCGAACACCCGAACAACAGCAGCAGGAGCAACAGGAACAGGAGCAGTTAAAGCCCAAGAAGGTCAAGGTGAGTAGCTGGCGATTAAAGAGTGAATCCCAATTTATCCAATTTAAATTATAGCCACTGCTCATAAGCCAAGCCAAACTGGGAGGTTCGCCTGCGCCGGCGAGGAAACGGCCATTGGAGGATACGGACAGCAGTCCCACTGCTCTGGGGACGGAGGAGCAGCAAAAGAAACAGCGGCCTACGCTGCTGGACACAAAACGTATTAAGAAACCCAGTCGATATGAGAGCACTAAATCCGAAGATGACAATGAGGCAGACTCGGAGGACTCCGAGTTGGATGAGGGCGAAGAGGAGGAGGAGGAATCGCTAGATGGCGACGACGAGTCGCTTGACAGCGCCGCTGCTGATGAAGATGAGAATGAGCAAAAGTTTAATGAAGATGACAACGAAGAGGCCGAAGAAGATGGCGATGACGATGGCGATGAAGATGGCGATGACGATGGCGATGAAGATGGCGATGATGATGAGGATGAAGAAGACGAAGACGAGGTCGGTGATGCCATCGAAGAGCCCACTTTAATGGTTCGCGGCAACGGATCTGGTCGTGAGTGTCAGGCGATGCCAGAAGATGCCGAATTTCTAAGTGCATTTGCAGAAGCTGAGGAATGGGATTCGCCTGTTGGCGAGACTATTGAGGAAGCTATTTACAATGTGCTTGGATCAGGCAGCGGAGCTGATTGCTTGGTCGGCAATGGCAAGAACGAAACGAGTGCCGAGGAACCACCAACACAGGCCAAGGAACCGCAGGCAACGTTCTTCTTTGGCGAGCCAGGCTGCCTCAAACTGAGTCCCATCAAACAGACGCCAAAGCAGGAAACTAAACGCAGCATATTCGATAGCATGGCAGCGCCAGAGGAAGACGAAGAACCAGAGCCAAAGCCAGAGAAAACCAATGGCGAAAGCCTAAAGAAAGTGGAAACAGTTGTGGAAAACAAGGAAAAACCACAGGCAGTGCTAAATGGAAATGAGTCTGTGGAAGAGGAGGAGGCGGGTGGAGAAACAGAGTATCAGCCTAACGCAAGGGAAAAAAGTCATATTTTAGCTGAGGAAAGAACTGTAGAAACAAATCAAAAAGAAAAATCGCCAGAAACAAGAACTAAAAAGAGTGAAACAAACGAAATCTCAAATGAACAAACCGATGAAATACCTAAAATATCGGAGGAAAGCGTGGAACAAGCACACAAAGTGCGTGTGATTGAGACAAGCGAGGAGAAAGTGAAAATTGTGAATGAAAGCTTTAAGTCTGAAAAGGAAAGACAGCCAGCTGAAGTGGAACAAACTAAAAACGTTAACCCTCAAGCTGAAAATGAAGAAGATATTAAAGACTTAAACAGGAATCATACTGTGAACAAAGCTAATGCAAAAGAAACATCTGAATCTGATGTAGAAACAGCTTCAAGCAGTAAAGCAACGAAAACAACTGAAATAAAATCAAGTTCTGAACTTGAAGTCGATTTGAACGTTAAGAAATCGCATGAAAAACGTACAAATTCGAAAGAAGAAGAAGAAGAAGAGCAGCTTGCACAGGATCTAAAAGAAAAAGCTCAGGTCGAAGATCCTCCAGCAATTGTACAATCAATCCAAGCAGTTACCAACAACGAAACGGCTAAAGAAACTGCTGACAAAGATGTTGAACTAATTAAATCTGATGGCGAAACGCTTGAAAATCTAAAAACAACAAAGTTAAATGACACCGTGCAAAATGAATTGCCCAGCACTTCAAAGGACACAATTAACTCATTGGATAAGCAAGAAACGCTTAAGGAGGAGAAATCCGAAGAAAAGCTCTGCGAGACAAAGGAAGCGGCGAAGCCATACAAAGCGGAAATCAAGGCGCAATCTGTCCCGGAGACAGCAGCTACAAGTGCAATTCAGCTTCCAAATCGCAAGCGCCGCCTGGTCGATTTTACAGCGCCCACAGCCGCCCGACTTTCCACATCAGAGAGTGAGATTGATGCACATGCCGAACTGGGACAGGAGGAGGAGCAGCAGCAGCAGCAGCTGCTGCTGTTGGCCTTTGAAAATGAACACGATGACGATTTGGATGTGGGCGGCAAGCGCATCAAGATGCGGCCCAAGATCAGCAATGTGGAGGTGCGTCGCAAAGTGGAGGCGCAAAAGACACAAATCGAGGAGACAACCTCGTCGAGCGGCGAGGAAGATCCTCGCAGTCGCCGCAAAATCATTGCGCCCAAAAGGCATCTGGAGAAGCCCCCGAATCCTATTAAGCAAAAACCCACTCTTGCCGAAATTATCGAAAAGAAACTGAAAAAGACGCCCGAAAAGCCAAAAGAACAGTTTCCCGAGCCACTGACGCCGACGACACCAACGACGCAGGCAGTTCGCGAGGCGACACCAGAGAAGCAGGCTCCAGTACTATTTGCAGCACCCAAAAAATCACCCATAACGAAACCACTGAAGAAGAATCTGCTAACACAAATCCGGCAGGAGGAGAGCGACGAGGAGGCGACACCCCGCAAGCGGACCAACAGCGAAACAGTTGTCGCTGCAGCTCCACCAGCGGCATTGGAGTCTTCGGTGCAGCGCAAGCGTCGCAGCAGCGAGGAAGCCAACGTGTCCAAGGATGCGTGCGTCAACGTAGAGTTACCTGCAATCAGCGAGAAACTGATGCGCAACAATGAGCAGCAGTTCCTCGTGGAGCAACCACCGGCCTCAAAACATCGAGAGGTGGAACAGACTAAGGAGAAAATCTCGACTGTCAAACAGGAAACAGAGCCAGTTCCACTTGCAACTTCACATCCGGTCAAGCAAGCTACTCCTCCCCGGGTCAAGGAAACCACGCCTCCGAGAGTCAAGCAAGTCCCTGCTCCTCTAGTTAAGGAAGCCACCCCTTCTCCAATGAAGGAAGCTATTTCGCTCCCGGTCAAGGAAGCTTTTCCTCCTCCCGTCAAGGAAGCCACCACTTCGATAAAGCTAGCCACTCCTCCAGTTGAGGAAGCCACTCCTCCTCCAGTGAAGGAAGCCACTCCTCCTCCAGTGAAGGAAGCCACTCCTCCTCCAGTCAAGGAAGCTACGCCACCTCCGGTCAAACAAGTCGCTCCTCCTCCAGTCAAGGAAGCGACTCCTTCAGCCAAGCATGCGACCCCATCAGCCAAGCAAGGGACTCCACCAGCCAAGCGTACCGCTTACCCTTCGATTAAGCAATCAAGAGTCACTTCCAACGAGCAATCATCAGCTCCTTCCGTCAAGCAAGCAACTCCTCCGGTTAAGGAAGCAACTCCTCCTCCGGTTAAGCAAGCAACTCCTCCTCCGGTTAAGCAAGCAACTCCTCCTCCGATTGAGCAGAAGTCGCAGCTAGTCAAGCAAACAACGCCTCTGTCAGCTAAGGAGGATTCGCCGCCACCAGCTGAAGCTTTGGGACGACGTTCTGGACGTCGTGGAGGTGCTGCTGTCGTTTACTCCGAGCTGCCGCAGGCCAAGCGCACCAGGGGTGGCCCCAAGGAGAAACCTAGCACACTTACCAAGCCGCCAGTGCTGGAAGATCCACTGAAAATCGACGAGCAGCCACAGGAGGAGCCGGAGCCGGAGCCGGAAATTAAGTCAGTCAAGTTGTCACCAATCAAGGAGGAAGCTAAAAGTGAGGCTACTCCAAAGACGCAACCCAAAAACGAGCCAGTGGTCAAAGTGGAATCGAAAATCGAGCCAGAGGAGCAACCAAAGAGTGAAAAATCCAATGAGGAACAGTCAAAGCCAGCCGGGGTCGGTCGAGGTCGTGGTCCGCGCAAGAAACGCGATGTGGACACCACCAACATAATCGAATCGAACGATTCGGAGACGCCGGTCCGTCAATCCCGTCGCATTGCCCAGCAGAAGATCAAGGAGGAGGCGGAGCGACGCAAGTTGGAGGAGGTGGCGTTACGCACAATGAAGCAACAGCTGAAAAAGAAGAAGAAGGCCGAAGCCGAAGCTGATCCCACAGTGGTTGAGCCATCAGTTGAATCCGAGTCCTTTGAGTCAGCCAGCGAAGCGGAGGAGGCCAAAAAGAAGATCAAGAAGAAATGTCCAGGCAAGGATGGCTGGTCCTCAGATTCCGAGGAGCAGGCCGAGAGTGAGGAGGAAGAAGAGGAACCACCACACTACGACACAGATCACGGTTCGCCCCTCTTCAAATCCGATCATGAATTCTCCCCAGAATCCGAACTGGAAGATGAATCCCAGGTGGTGCCCATGAAGCGGGCACGTACGCTACGCAAGGAGAACGCCGACGATAGCGAGGAATATGCTGCAGCAGCGGACGCAGATGAGGCATGCCAGAAGTGTGGCAAGTCGGATCATCCCGAGTGGATACTGCTCTGCGATACGCCCGACTGCAACAAGGGCTATCATTGCTCCTGCCTCAGTCCCGTCCTCTTCTACATACCCGAGGGCGACTGGCACTGTCCGCCCTGTCAGCAGGAGCAGCTCATCGCCGCCCTCCAGGAGCAGCTGCTGCACTTTGATGATCTAGTGGCGCGCAAGCATCAGGAGAAACTAGTGGCCGAGGAGGCGGAGGTTAGTAAAAACACCCTTTTTACTATTGGGATGTTATTGTTTTATATAGATACAAAAGGGATTGGGAAAGGAAATATGGTAAACTGGAGAATAATCGATATTTTACTTTATTTAATTTGTGTACTTTTAGCGGCAAGCTGTTGCGGCAGCAGCGGCGCGTACTGCCAGCGAGTTGGAGGAGCGCTCGAATTTGAATGCGCTTAAGAAGTATGATGACGACGATAGCGAGGACAATGAGGATGATGATGATGAGGATGACGATGAGGATGGGTCGTCCAGCAAGGCAAATAAGCGCGCCAAGGCGGACAAAACTAAGCGCAGACGAGGCGATGGACGCAGCAATCGGCGAGCTGCCAAGCGAGGCACACGTCGTCGTCGTGGTGGCAAGAACGATGGCTCGGAGAGCGGCAGCAGTGCCACAAAGAGTGTCAAACAAAAGGGGGCACGCTCGCTCAGCTCCAGCAGCAGTGGGAGCAGCAGCAGCAGCTATTCAGACTCGGATGATGAACCCATTTACAAGCTGCGCAAGCGTCGCCAGATCAATGTCAGCTATCGGCTCAATGAATATGATGATCTGATAAATTCGGCGCTGAAGAAGGAGATGGACGAGGTGGCGGGTGCTGGCAATCTGGGAAGGGGCAAGGATATCAGCACCATAATCGAGGCGGACAAGGAGAAGATGCGACGCGAGGAGGAGAGCGACCAGGGCGACGAAAAGGAGCCACTGTCCAAGACAGCAGGTGTCTCGCTCGACCCGCAGGACAAAAGAAGAAACAAGGATGACGACGACGACAAAAGCAAAGACTCCGACTCCGATGATGATGATGATGATGAGGATGAGCAACCACTGAAAGCAATTGGCAAAGCCAAAAAGAAAAATTTTCCGCCATTAAAAAAGAAGCAGCGCAAATTGACCACGTTGGATGTGAGTTCCGAGGAGGATCATGGCAGCGATGAGGACTTCAAGACATCCAGTTTCTCTGACGAGGACAGCTCGCAGTCTGCTTCCGATGATTCGGACTCCAGTCTGGAGGTTTATCGCCGTCCAGGACGTGGTAAGAAACAGCGGAAAGCTGCACGTCGTGCAGCTCGAGAGCGTCGCAAGGATCGCAAATTTGTGGTTGAGGAGAGCGACGAAAGCGACGAGGAGGAACAGCAGCGTGCCAAGGCCAGCAAATCCAAGAAGAAGAAGAAAGTGGATTCAGACTATACGGAAACCGAGACGGATGACGACGACAACGGCTCGGAGCTGTCGGAGAACATGGATAGCGCTGATCTGTGCGATGATACGACAAGCGAGAGCGAAGATGGCAACTGGAATCCCTCGAAGCGCAAGAAGGCATCCGCCAAGAAATCATCATCCTCCGTTGCTGTTGCACGCAAATCTCCCAAATTGAAGAAGCCCGCAGTCAAAAAGCCCAAGCGATTGGAATACTCCGACGATGACATCAGCGAGAGCGAAGAAGAGGAGGAGGAGGATGACGACGATGAAATACAGATGGGAGCCAACGGGGCGCCCATGTCGGGCAAGGGATCAGGCAAGCAGCCGCGTTCACAGCCCCTAAAGAAGACGATGCCGCTATCGGCGCAGGCGCAGGCATCCGCTGGCAAGGGCAAGGGCAAAGGCAAGGGCGGCAGCAATAGCAGTCCACAGAAGAAGAAGAAGAAGCCGCCGCCATCAGCAGCATCCTCGGATGAGGGTGGCGCCGGCTCCGATGAGAGGACGCGGACTCGTGGCCGCCGTTACGCCTACATCGAAGACTTTGACGACGACAGCTCCGATGGCGGTATCAAGCCGGGCGTCCAGCGACCCGACACGCCGCCTGAAGAGCGCCAGAAGTTCATCCAGAAGCAGGAGGAGATCAAACGCATGCTGGCCGAGAAGAATGCCGAGGGAGCTAAGCTGGCAGCCACTCCACGCCTGACGCCCATTAAGGGCTCAACGCCAGGTGCAACGGTTCTGCCGGAGAAACGAACGCCCAGCAAAGCAGGTGCAGCAGCATCTGCTGGAAGTGATTCACTGTCAACGGTGCCATTGTCTGTGATACGGCAGGCCAAGGTGCTGGACATTGACTATCTGCAACGCAAGGGCGAGGCCATTGATGATCTGGACGATGTGGACGAATCGGAACTGGACGATGCCGAGCTGCCCGACGACTTGGAGGACATGGAGGATGCTATCGCGCGCATGGTCGAGGAGGAGGAGCAGTTCACGGCAGCTGCTGCTGCCAGAGAGCTGCCCGCACCAGATGAAGTGTTGCGTACAACGCCCTCTAAAACCAGCAAGGCCTCCATGCCCAAACCGTCAACGCAGCCGGAGCAGCTGCCGAGTGTGTCCGGTTTGCAAGAACCGATGCGCAAGCGATTGCCCATGCCCACAATGCATCCACCGCTGCTGCGTCATCAGTTCCCGCCACAAGGGCAGCTGCCCGCATCGCTGCTACCACCACCACCACAGCAACAGTTGCCTCCGGGCATGCATCCCATGCTACAGCGGCACTTGGCACCAGCACCCCCGCCACAGGCCATGCAACTGCTGCAAAATGCGCTCTCCGCTCCGCTGGGTCAGCCCCTGAGCCGCGCTAGCTATGCGCCCCCACAGCAGCAACAGCTGTCGGCCATGCAACGTCTGCCCATGGGCATGTCCATGCCAGCTGCGGCGGCTCATCTGATGCAGGCAGCCGCTGCGGCGGCCAATATACGTCCACCTGTGCCAGCGCCAGAGCCCAAGCCACGTGGTCGCCGAAAAAAGGTCACTCCACTGCGAGATCAGATGCAGAAGCAACAGGCCGCTGCGGCTGTGACTGCTGCCACGTCGACCAACGAGAAAGCAGCACCATCTGGCAAGGCGCCACCTTCAGCGCCTCCAGCAGCACAGCAGCATCTGTTCAAGCCGCACGAGGATGCGCCGGCTAGCATCCCACAGACGTCGGTTATAACGCGCATGCCGATGGCCTCGCTGCTGCCGCCGGCTCATTCGCGCGGTCCACCACCACCAGCACCACCGCCCGGCGCTGGCATGTATCCTAGTAGTGCGGAACTGGCACGTTTCTATGGCCAGCCGCTGCCGCCAAGCTCGGCGCTGCGACCCACCTACGGTGCACCGCCGCCGCTGCGTGGCGCACTGCCCACATCCACGTCTGCACCACCGCCGGGCAGTGGACCGAATGCTCGACCGCCGCCCTATATGCACGGCCCAGAGCATCATGGTGGTCCGCCGCCACCGCCCGGTGCCTTGGCTGGCGTCTATAGCTCTGGTCCGCCACCGGCTCGGCATGCCTCACCGCATCTAAATCCCTACAGGTAACTTGAAATATATATTTAAAAAAAATTTTTTATTTATTGACAATATTTGTTTTTCTGTTTCAGAGCACCGCCCATTTATGGCAATCCCAACTATGCACCGCGTGTTGCACCACCTGGCAGCGCCAATATGCGACCCGGAGCGGTAGACTATGCAGCCGGTGCACGTAAGTAAAACCCACAAAGTTTACAAATTACACAATTAAACCCAGGCACAACTAATACTCCTGTTTTCCAATTAAACAATTAGGTGGCTATCCACCCTATGGCTATTATCCACCACCGCCGCTTACGACACCACCCGCGCATGCGTCGGCGCCCAGTTCAGTGATTGTCAGTGCACCGCCACCGCCGCCAAGCACACCCACAAATCATTCAGTTTCAGCACTGACACGCGGCAAATCTCCAGCACCGGCACCCGCACCAATGCCAGTGCAAGTGCCAGTTCCTGTATCAGTTGTAGCGCCTGTGGTTAACGCAGTGCCACCAGCAGCACCGCCAGCCGCAATAACAACGGAGGTGGTGCACAAATCATCGGTGATAACCAGCAAAAAGCTCATCACACTGGAGGCCTACTCCAATACGAAATCTCCGCTGGCCGTGGTCGGTGATTCAACGGCTGATTCACCATCAGCTGTTGCCGAGGACGATTCCAGTTCGGCGCACGGCATCAGCAGTGCCGCTGCCACAACGAACAGCGTCGGCGGTGCTGTTGGCGAGTTCAGTGGACTGGTGAGCTATTTTAGTTCCCAGCAGGATGATTATGACACATAACAAACGCCGCCGGCAGCCCAAGCTTGTAAATAATGAAGTTGATCTATATCAAAGTGTATATGTATTTGTATATGTGTAGAGTATGCAAACTACCTATAATTAAGTGGGGGCGTGGCTAGCCCCCCCCCCGCTTTTGGCCACTTATTGAAAATTTCACTCAATACAAACACACACACACACACACACACACACTTACCACGCAATTGAAAAGTGCATATAAAGTAGCGTAAAATCTTTCAAAAATTGTCAACTCGTTTGTTTTAAACTAAATATATTTATTTTAAGTTAGACCTTTTGATTTTCACAAATTCTTGACATGCTCTATGTGCTCCTAGAGTCGCTTCAACAGCAACAACAACAACAACAACAACAAACTTAAGTATTTTAGTTTAATTGTATAGTACGATGTATGCAAATGTTTAATTTGTTAATGTTAGCAGACGATTATCGAGCGATATCAATTAGAAACATTGCGAAATAATGATAATAATTTATATAACTACACTTTACCCTATATGATATATACAAATATATATAAAAATACTTATATATATATATATATATATATATATGTAGTTACCTAATTTAAACTAAACTACAAATAATTAACAGTACATAATATACAAAGTTAATTTACGATAACAAACTAATCTAACAACTAACTATAATTAAAATGACGTATATATAAATGAAATTACAGAGAAGCAAATTATCAAATAAAACTATTTAATATTAGTTGAACAAAATCAAAATTGCACATTTTTCATTTTACTTTTATACTTTATCCCCAAACGTGAGATATCAATATCAAATTGGGAAACATTAATAGCAGGTAATAACAGTGAAATTACTCTTTCAGATTTGGTATGCATTGTCTTGAATCCACATAAAATTGACCTAAAATGTATTTCATATAATATTTATGAATACCTGCAACAACAATAAATAACTGTATACAATAATATCAATAATCAATTAAATCAGAAGCAAATCTGATGGCATTGTCTTTCATATATCTTAAGTATATGATGATATGTAGGTTAACATATGCAAGTAGTTTTATTGGATCATAAATAACGAAACCTTTAAAAATCTATCGAACATATGATATTTCAAAAGAGTTAAGCCATAGTATATAAAAACCAATTGATTAAGAGTCATTAAAAATTAATTCACAGCAATAATTATTTTTTTAAAAAGTGCATTAGCTCACAGGTGAACTATAAATTTTTCAACGATTTAAAGAAATTCGATATTCTATTATTTTTTATATTAATGAGCAAATCCAACAGTTTCTTCTGTTTTTTGTTTAAGTATTGTAATTATACCCATAGGTGTCCCACTTTTCGTATCACATTATTCGGGTAATTTATTAGTTTACTCAACTGTTTTAATTACACTATAAATGGGCAATTGGGATTAAATAATAATTGCATATTTAACATCAATTTTTTTTTGGTTAATCGACGTTGAAAACTAAATGTTTGCTTATATTTTGTCTGCTTATTTGGACAACTGATTCGTTGACATTCATTTTTAACACAATATTTAACAAGTTTTTATTGTTATTATATTTCTTTTCAACTTCATTTTCAAAGTGATAAAAGCAACCGATTTGCATAATTTTTTTGGGAATTTTGAGGTACTTGATATTGATGACCATTGAAATCAAGCATTGCTTAACATTTAAAGGGTGCTCCAAAAGCGCTTCGATTGAAAGATTCGTGTTTTTGTAATTTTAATTTTATATTTATTTGGTAAAAATCTCAGCAGAGACTGCATAATAACAACAAATGAGCAGCAACAAAATAGGCGGAGGCCACTTCTTAATTTAACAAACGACTCTCCTGGGATGAAGATGGTGATGAGCATTTAGAAGCGGAAGCGCTTGGCTGGCACATTATATTCGTATCCGTTGGACTCGCCACTGGGCGTCGAATAGGCTGGAGCCGGAGCCGGGGCAGAGTAAACTGGAGCCGGGGCTGGAGCGTGATATTCTTGCACAGGTGGCAGGTACTCAGGAGCAGGATTCGAGAAGACTGGAGATGGAGCAGGTGCAGAATAAACTGGAGCTGGTGCCGGGGCAGAGTAAACTGGAGCCGGGGCTGGAGCGTGATATTCTTGCACAGGTGGCAGATACTCAGGAGCAGGATTCGAGAAGACTGGAGCTGGTGCCGGGGCAGAGTAAACTGGAGCCGGCGCTGGAGCGTGATATTCTTGCACAGGAGGCAAGTACTCAGGTTGAACTGGAGCAGGAGCACTGTACTCATGTGCTGGAGCTGGTGCTGAGTAGACTGGCGCTGGGGCAGGGGCCGAGTAAACTGGAGCAGGAGCTGGGGCAGAAATATCATGGGCAGGGGGCAGATACTCGTTGGCAGGGGCGTGATATTCGGGAGCTGGGGCCTGATATTCAGGGACTGGGGCATGATATTCAGGAACTGGGGCGTGATATTCAGGTGCTGGAGCTGAGTACACTGGAGCGGGGCTGTCATGCACAGGTGGCAAGTACTCAGATGTAGGATTTGAGTAAACTGGAGCTGGAGCAGGTGCCGAGTAGGATTGACCTCCCGAGCGGATGTCAATGTCGAAAGATGGCGTTGGCCTATCATAGGAGTAGCCGTCGCTGCCACCACCCAGATTCAAATGTGAAACATCGGCCGAAACGGCGACAATGGCGCACACAGCCAAGATGAACAGTTTCTGCAACAAAACCCAAAAAAGGCGATTAAAAATCCGATGGCCGATTAAACGCTTGCGATTAGTGTGTGTGTGTGGCCAGTTAATTGACAGGCCAATGCTAAAGGCAAATTCAACTTAAGGTCAATCCCAAGCACATGTTATCTTGATGGATGTGTGGAAATGTGCACTTGATGTTGCTTCTTACATATATATATATACTTACCATTGTTGTTGATATTTGTTGTTGTTGTTGTTGCAACACTGCGTAAAGTTCGTTGGATTGTCTGGCTTTTGACCAAGCGGCAGACGTTGAATGATGAACAGCTGCAGATGCGCCAGCATTTATATACCTATCCAAATCTAAGCACACACTCAAGAAACAGCACTCGAAAACAAATGGATTTAATACGGTTAACGGTTGCTGCTCCGCCGTTGACCAAGTGAGCGGGCTCAAGACAAATTCAAATCTCTCGCACGATCTTTCTCACTCTCTCTCTCCCTCTCTCTCTCTCTCTCTCTCGCAGATGCTGTTGAGGTCGCCCCATGCGTGGCCAGTTGTTTGTTTTGCAATGTCAATAGGGTGCTACAGCCGGTCTTGTAAACGCGGTAGCCCAAACGCCAACGCATTAGCATATCAACAACCAAAAAAAAATTAAATAAAACAAAATAAAATTCACACAAACATAAATCAAAACTCAGAGATAGGGCCCCCAAAATACGTAAGGGCAAATGTCAAAGTTTGTTAGTCCATTTTATGCAGAGATATAAATCTATATATATATATAATTATATATACTTATATATATATATATATATATATATATATATTGGTATTAACTATTTTTATTGGACACTAATTTCTTTTATTAACGTTCGTGTTAATGAATGCATGCTTGACTTGACCAGCTCAAGGATAGCAGACATAATTAATTAATATAATCACATCTCCATGGGCTTAACTCTTTAGTCACATAATAATATGCAGACAGACGTACCATAATTAAATTATTTTTGTTACATGTATTTCAGCTATTGACTGGCTATGAAGACATCATTTTTAAACTGTCCATTTGTCTGTTACTCAAAAGTTTATTGTGTTTGTGCGTTTGTTTTTTTTTTTTGCAAATAGTCAGGTGGGGTTACTTTTACCCAATCGATACATTAGTTGGCATTTTTTTTTTTTTTTCTTACTTTTTGGGCACGACATCTTTTGCTTTTCTTTAGAGTCTGGTTTTAGCAGCGCATACATATAGATACATATATTATTTTTGAGTGGACCTTCAGGGTGCGAACAAAACCTGATTAATTTTCTTTTATTTACGGTAGCGCCAATTAATGCATATTGGTTAATGTTTTAAACATGCAATTTTGTTGGTGTGTTTGACTTAAAATCAAATCATGTCACCCAAGATGCGCATTTGCTTAGCCTACTTTAAAGCCAAGATCTATTGACCTGACCGGGGCGTTTTTATTTTTTTTTTAAATCGGTGATAATCACAGTTAAACATAATCACATAGCAACGACAACGATATTCGCCAAATAGTTTGGCTCCACATTGGCTGTCAAGATTTGGCTCTTTTGGGTCCATCAACATAGTAATTAATCAATTTTGGCCTTGGGGAAAAACACTTTGAAACCTATAATATCGATGCAGACTTTAAAAATAAAAACGATGAGTAGTAAAATTCCAATGACTGGTCCTTGTTATCATTTCCTATTATGAGTAGACAAATTTAATTGTTTTGCCAAATGGTATGGTATGCCAAGGAACTAGCACAGAAAAAAATTTGTAAATATTATTGAAGATGTATGGCATAATTATATACATAAATGTTTTCACAATAAGCATGTAGAGCGAGAGCAGCGGTAATATAAAAGCAATTTAATTGATTTTTTGCTGTCACTAATTAGTGATGATTACAAAGCAAAACTGCCATTAAATTTGTGAATGGGTAAAAAGCTTGACAAATACACCTGTTGAATTTAAAAGCTTTTGTCTTTTTAAATTTCAAAAAGCTGCGCGCGCAAGAACGAAAAACAACTAAAGCGGCGTTTTCGAACACTGAAATTGGTTTTGGAGTCAACACTGTCTTTATTTTGATAATCGAGTGAATAGGACAACACTTTTTAGTTGTAAATGTGGTATTTAAAGATGTCATCGTTGTAGAATATAATATTCATTATTTCGCTAATGAAATAATATGTTTTTGTAAAATTTCAATGAAATAAATAAAGGTTGGTTTCACAGCAACTTCCATTTCTTTTAAACATATTTTGTATCGTAAGAGTTAAGGGACAAAATTCTTTTTTTTTTACAGAATATATATAAAAAAAATACGTTATTCAGCAAATCTTTTAAGTGCTTTGCTCAATTAATTTATATAAAAGATTTGTATTTTTAAAATATGCAGGATAAGTGTTATATTATTTGATTCTATTGGGTTCGTTAGTTATTTATTATGTTGAGTATATTCCGCCCGATTTAACGGGTACTCTTATTCAAAAACCTCCAAAGCAGAAATCCAATGATTAAGTTTCCTATCGACATTTTCAGCCGAATGCAATTCATCTTTTTGAAAAACATCAGCAAAGTGCTTAGCTATAAATCCGCCAAGCAAAATGCCTGGTACAATAATAAACCCAAAGGCCCATAGAGAATTCTTAATAATAGTTGGATTTTTTTCAATCGTTTCAGATGTATTATAGCTCCTTGCTGTCCTATACATGACTCGTAGATTTGTTCGTATCATTTTCAAGTAGAACTGACCAATTTATAACCGAAAAGATTTCCAAAATATTGTTTGTATATTTCAAAATTTGTTTTTTTTTTCGTTTGATTAAATTTAAATTTGAATTTTAACATAAATGTGAAAACTTTCTCTACGCATAACTTGTTCAAGCCTCACGCACTCGGGACAAGAACTCATTGCGCATGCGTTTGTTGTAACGGTTTCGACCATCGAACCTGCTTTATATGGCACTTCCGTTCTGTTCTGCAATACTTGACGACTGTCGTCAGTCTGAGTTCCACTTCTGTTTGTCTATGGATCAGCTCTCTCTCTCCCCATCCCAGTACTTGTACCTAATTCGGTTTTGTTGTGTATTGAACACTTGCAGTCACTAAAATAATAAATTGACCTGTACTTGTCACAGTTTTCTACTGGGATTATTTACTGAAGCGTAAAAGGGTTCGTTCTTTGTGTAATCAAGCATACGTACAAACATGCATTTCTTAGTTTCTATAAACTTCATTTATTTAACATGAAATCTAATTTCACGTAATTGTTATCCGTAAGTTGTATATCAAAAGAAAATTATCTGCAATTCGTTAAAGGCAATAATGCAAGTCACAGATAACGTATATCAAATTTTTAAAATACCTTAAATGATTGGCTGATATTTAAATATAGCATCAGTTATGAATAAAAAAAACTAGATAAGAATATTATATACGAATATATAACACCATAAAACCAAATGTTGATACAAAAATTAAATTGCATTAATAGAATGAAGACGCTGTAAAAATTTTTATAATAAAAACTGTTAATCTGTATTGCTCAGTTATACAATTTAATGTCAGGTTTATTTTCTCTATAGTGCGAGTTCTGTTTTGGCTGTAATGACTGTCGGTCTGTCATTATTATCTGATCCAATTAATGATTCACATTCAAATAATAGTTTATACTTGCACCTCATCCACTGATTATTACTGCACAATTTATCTTCGCTTTCTATTTTATCAGTTTATTACCACTTTAACCGAGTTCCTTGTTGACCCTGTAAGCATCATTCTTTAGAGCTATTTGCTTGCCCTTTTAGCATAGCGCTTTGGGCAAGTTCGTTGCCTAAGTCTTTCGATGTGTTAAATCGCCACAATAAAAGATACAACAAGAACAGCGCATTAGTAGATACCGCTTCCGTTTGTCAGTTCGCACGTACAGGATTCTCGCACCATTTTATGGCCCAGGCCCTGATCCTGGCCCAGACCGGTAAATATTTGAAAACAGCCGCGCAAATAAAACACAAAAAAAAACCCAACATAAAAGGCACATGTCGAAAGTGCAGTGTAATTAGTAAGATTTTCCAAGGAACTAGCGCCTAATCTCGATGTCTTGGCCAAGATCACGCAGTTGCCTGGCCATAAAACCAAACAGGTAAAGATCACTCAATTTGCCACAAATTTATGCAGCTCCCAAAGCCGCCATTTAAAAACAAGTCAACGGCGTTGCAGTCGCCTAACTTGCCGGTTACTAGTAGCCCGCCAAAGCTTTCAGTGTGTTTTCGACTGTGGCGCGTTGTGGACGTTGAGGCTGTCACTTGAAGTAGTTGAACGTATGTAGACCTCTGAAAGAGTGTATATGTGTGTGTGTGTGAGCGTGTTTGTACGTCTTTGCATGTGTGTGTGTGTGTTAAAGCCGTTAAGAAGTCTAGCACTGAGTAAGCCAACGAACGAGCAGGCAACAAAAGCCGCAACAGAGACAAGACTCAAAGAAGAAAAAAAAAACAAAAACAACAATCTGTAAAACGGGCACGTCGCGCTATTTTATTTTCATCTCTTCGTCGTACTTTTCTACCTATATCTAGTCAGATATATTTATGTATTGACTGCTCTGTGGCTCTCTACCTTCTTTCGGTCTGCGTTTCGCCTTTTCTGCTGGCGTGTCTTGTGGTCTGCTGTGTGTGTGTGTGTGTGCGTGTGTGTATGTGTGTTGCGGTGTCGACTGGAACTTCAGGTGCAGTCGCGTTGAATTTCTTGAACAAGTTTTAGTCAGAGTTTGGCCTTCGTGTGGCATGGTACAGTAAACGCATAGGCTCCGTCGCCGAATCTCCGCTTAGACCTTAAAATAATAAGTGCCAGTGATTGTGCATTTATATATATATATATATATATATATATATATTTATATATATATGTGTGTGTGTGCTTAAGCGGCCTAAAACTGGATTTTGTACAATTGCTTGAGTACTGCGTGCAATTGTGATTGTGTCTGTGCCAAAGGATTTGTGTGCAAAAGTTTATTTTTCGCCAATCAATGAGCGTGCGTCAATGCGAAAAAAACCCTTGCAAGCAATGAATTTTAAATGCAATTTTTGCAATAGTATCTTAACTGAATATTTAAAATATGTATAATCTTTTAACTTGAAACACGAAAACAATGTGCAACAGTGTAAAACTTTATAATGAAATAGTTATTATATGTTAAAAAAAAAAATGTGATTAATATTAATAAAATTGGGAACAAGATTGCATGTGAAATCAAAGAAAAGAAATATATAATTAAATAAATTATTTGAACACGACTACAATTTTGCAAGATAAATATCTGATAATATTCCCAGAGCACAACTTTTCAATGATAGTCTTTTTATACAGTCTCGAGTCTTTTGCTCATCAATCTAGTTGCTCGTTGTTATTGGTCCCGACATTTGTTCAAGCTCATCCATGCAAGTTAGCTGAACTAGAGTTGGACAGCTAACCGCTTGCTGAGTTCTTTTTTTAACCACACCATTAACTTGTCTGGGCTTGGGGCATTTGCACTTTACTTTAACTGACATTAGAATTCGTTCGAGTACAACTCGTATTCATACTAACTTCGCATGCCAGCTGCGCATTTACGCTCCCATTAACCAGGTAGAAATTACAAACCCTCAAAGACACACACACACACACAGACACACATGCATAAGGGAAACGGGGAAAAAGGCAGAAACAAAAAGAGCAACTGGGCAACAAGTGCTTTGCGCAATGACCAAGAAAATTGAAGTAAATAAAAAAACATTTTAAACCGTATCTGGAAGTACTCAAAAAGGCTGTAAAGTTGCAGTTTGTGGTTGCAACTATTACATTAACGTTTAGGAATGAAAGCAAACACCGAAAACAGTTAAGCAAGATCAACAAGTCAACTTTTTTCGAACAAGTTTGTGGCTTAAGTCTTTTGTTTGTCATGTAGAACATGATAGCAAGTCTCTCGTTCTCAGTCAATATCCCTCGCAATTAGCATATGAAATTTTCTTAGATTTCTTTTACAAAAGTGTTCACATTGCTATCTTGGCGCATTTTAAAAACGTGCATAGCTTCGTCAAGCGGCTCAGGAGCTGTGAAGAATTCTTGTTGTTGCTTCTTTCTGCATGCATAATTAATAGGCCTCCATGTTAGGCCCCGCCCATTAAAATATTTGAGAACACTGCATAGACATGTTCGTTTTATAATTTATAAGTTATGTGTCGCGATGGAAATCTTGTTTTTTTTTTTTAACTCCTAATAACGTCTTTCAAATATAACCAACTAATTTAAAAAAAAATTAACAATTTCTCTATAGTGTAACAGCGTTGGCCTTGCGCTTTAAAAAACGACGCGTGTTTTTAATAATAAATAAAAAGTAAACCTAAAGTTGCCATAATCATCAAAAGACTAAAGAAAATCAACAACAATACTTCGAGATAAAGGGAGCACAGTGTTGCATACGAAACAGGAAACTTCAAGGATAACCAGCTGACATGCCACATAAATTGGATTATTAAAAGGCGTATCGCGATAAATAAACGAACGAAAATTTGTGTATATAAGCCACATATTAAATAGGTGAGTTGCATATTAAAATTGTATTTGCCTTTCTCAAATTAAATTGACGTGAGCTAAACAATAAAAAGCCTTAGTTTGTTTTAATTGTTAAAAAAAAATATTATTATTTATTTTTATTGTTGGTTCCAAAAATCGTATTTGCCTTTCTCAAATTAAATTGACGTGAGCTAAACAATAAAAAGCCTTAGTGTGTTTTAATTGTTATAAAAAATGTATTATTTATAGCAAGAAAATTAAATATCATATTTATGTGTTTTGAAAGATATTTTTACTTTGTATAGTTGAGCAGAGTTTCTATATTTAAAACGTTTGTAAGTTGGTTGATTCCATTGATGCTGACATCATGCAACAAACCGGGATATAATTTATTGGTAACCGCACCGCGACTCAATCAAAAATCACATTTTAATGCCACGCCTTTTCTTGTTTGATTTAGTTGCGTACTCATTGCGCAAAAATGCGATTATATATCGATTAACGATAAACAATAGTCATACAAACAATTGGCACGCTTTCATAGCAATTAAATTGATTGTGTATTAAGTGTCATTTTAATTGTGTTTAAGTAATTGATTGATTGATTGAACACGATTGAGCCAGAAAGAGAGAGAGAAGACTAGATAGATAACTGACTATGCAGCAGTTATGGTGCACACAAGAGCCATACAAGAGATGGCCATATAAGTAGCACAGCAGCAATCAACATCAAAGAACAATTTCTTTTACTTTCTATAAAGCAAAACAAAAGCGCTGACTGTCTGCCTCAGCTTCAACTGGCTTGTAAGTGCGTCAGTCTGTCAGTCTGTCTCTCTGTCTGTCTGTCTGTCTGTCAGTCTCGCATTCGTTTGTCACATTTATTCAATAAAGGCCAAGACAACTTCCAAGTGGAGAGTCAAAAAGCGAGAGCGCTGCGCCACAAAAAGTTAACCTCAATTTTTCGAGAAGCACTCACCGCGTTTTGTTGCTTAACACCAACAGAAAACAATAACAAAAAAAAAAAACTGTGTAGTCTTGATGTTATTGTTTTTTTTCGACTGCTTTTTTTTTTTGGCTAGTTAACTTCAGTAGAAAAAATTTCACTAACTGGAAGTGAAATGCAGAACAAATGACGTGTTAGCTCTAACTCCCTCACTTCTCCGCTTCCACTGTGGGATCGGTAAACAGAAAACACTTTTTGGCAAGCATTTTTATTTGCTGAGTTCATAGCAAATATTTGACTAAAGTAGATAAACTCGTTTCGACGCTGGAAATTGGATTGAAATGATTTCTTTAGTACAGCGATTTTTATGAATTTAAGATGAGTTCTTCTTAATAACTAAGATAAATAAAATTTGTATTTTGTGGTTGAAAAAAAAAACCTGTGTAACTGGTTTTGGCGCGTGTTTTATGTGTTAAGACTTAATGATTAGTCATAATTTGTATATTGGCATGCGAAACCAACGGAAGTTCAGAGTCTAACTAGTGACAAGTACTGATGGAGAAAATATGTGAATATATATATATATATATATATTGATGACAAATGCATTATGCGATTTATACAACCACAAGTCTCGGAATTTTTAAATAAATCCATAATCTGTTCATTTTATGGACGACCTTTTTAACATTTATTTTCACATATTCCAAGAATTTCAATTTAATCCACTAAATCACAAACAACAACAGAAAGTCAACATTCAAAGGCTGTGATCTAAGCCAGATTGAAATAGAAGATGACGCCTAAAAGGCGGCAGGTAGACCTATAGCAACCCTAAAAGAAATCGAATGCAATTCACAAATCCCAATTCATCTGCAGGTAATAAAATAGTAGCATACACAATGGAAAAGAACTGAACTATTTGCCTACCTGAGTTGAGGCGTAAGAAGTCAGTTGAAAAGAAGTCAAAACTAGACACATTTTGATTGCTATTGTCAAAGAATGCCTTTGGCCTATAAATCAGTCGCCTGCTTGCTTCAAATTTGACAAAGAGCCAACAATACATCAAACGTCAGTTAGCTACAAAATAGGGGTACGCATATGGGGCGTGGTGGCATGACTCATGCAACAAGATCTATTAAACTGATTACAGCTAAATGACCAAAGAGCATTCCATTTCGGATCTCGAATTTATATTTTTTTTGCTGCTCAGGTTCGTGTCTTAAGTCTTTTGATTTGGGCAGACATGCGAGCTATATATTTTATGTATTATTCCTAAGTAGGTTTTCTCGTTTGCAGCATCATTAAAAAATGTATGCGTTACCTGCTAATAATTTCGTTTTCAATCAGCATCATTTTCTAATCAGCAACTTTTTCTTAATCGTCAATGCTTACAGTCTCCGCATTCGACTTTTGACAGTGAAAGTGGTTGCTGGTTGCAAGCCGATTCTAAAACCAAATAATGGCACCCTTAAGTGTCTTTTGTGCGAGTGAAATAAAAAAAAGGCGCTTAATCATCTTGAAAAACAGCTGACAATACTCTGTGCGAGTAAGTTTCATAAGTTTTTCCGAAGCGCTTTCACGGCGCCGCCGTCGATTAGTTACAATTGACACGAAAAATTTTTCTTTTCTTTCGTCTGTTTTCATAAAACATTTTTTATTTTTAATTGTGAGAATTGTGCGGTACGTGCACATAATGCCACAAGAAAGTGGATCTGTCGAGCGTCCGGCAAAACGTTTGACGTTTCGGCGCTGTCATTGTCGACAATTGTTAAAAAGTGATTAAGCATTGTGTGGCACGCATTGGAGGCAGGGGTGGTGATGTTATACCTAATGTATTTATATCGATGATATTGATGAAAAGAAATCATACAACATGTTGCAGCAAATTCATATTAAAAACAGAGATTTTATTATTAATATTATTAAGAAACTATTATTGTTTTTGTTACCTACAATTTTTTTTTAAAGAATTTTCGTTATGTTTCTTTAATTTGTATTTCTTGTACATAATTGAACTTAAGTGCTAAGCAAATGATAATTGTATTATTGTTGTCTAATATTGTCTTTTAATTGTTATAAATATTCAAATTTTACACAAGTTCGAGATTTTTTTAATTCATAATACATACTGCTTTTCCTATTCTCTTCTCAAAACTACTCTTTTTTCTGTCCATATTTTTGTTATCTATTTTTAGTACAATAAATTTAAGCATTCCTTAGACAACGCTCACTTTCAGCTTGCAGTCAAAATATCAAATAAATACCTTTTGCAGAAATGCCATTAAATTCACATGAGTGCTTCACACCAAAGCTGCATAAACAAACAAACACACACACACACATACAAACAACACACTCTTTCAGCTCTCAGTTTGACTCTTGACTCTTGTCTGCCTGCATTAGCGTATATGTATTTTCAAGTTGGCTTTAACCTGTTTTGTGTATTGTGGCTTTTCGCTACATTCTTGGGCCATCTTTGTGTTTGGAGCTGCGTCTTGAATTTCAAAAAATCACTGAAAACTGTTACTGATTCCTTCGTTGGCCATATCATGATAGCTGCTGTATGTTTGTCTTACCAACTTGTACGTGTGTGTGTGTGTGTGTGTGTGTGCGTATTTGTGTTTGTGTGTGTGTCTACTGAGGTGCGGCCGATTGCATATTTAGCATTTTAACTTCGCTTTTGCCAGCTTATGCATTTTTTTTTTTTGGTTATGAGCAAGTTTTTCACTTCGCTTTTCAACGTAACGTAAACACACATTGAAAAGCAAAACTTTTTCTTGTCTATTTACTAGTTAAACATTAATTGCGCCCCCGGACTACGCCCCGTACCCGTAATGCTCGACTTTGTCTCCTTGCATTGCATTGTGAAAGCGTTCGGACAGTAGAAATCATTTGACCATTTCTGTATGAATGCATGTTTATCTGTGTCTGTCTCTGTGTGTGTGTGTGTGTGTCTCTGTGTGTATTTTGCTTGTTGTGCTTCGCTCAGCTTTCGTCAGCTTGCACATGAAAAGTAAACATTAATTTTAAGACTAAATATACTTGGTGTTAGCTGCTGTTGCAACGTCGGTGGCAGGTTACCCAGAAAAACAACACACACACACACACACAGACAGAGTAAATAGTGAGTTGACTGGTAAATATTTTAGCCGAACTTTAACTGTCTATTTAAAATTAGCCAATATGATTATCAAAGAAAAACGAAGGCCATTTGTATCAATGCAATTAACCTGCAGTCGAACTTTAACCGTAATTACATGAGCACTTGAATGCTCTCACAGCCCACAATGCTGACCACAAATTGTATGTGCACAACACAACACAACACAACACAACACACCACACCACATGACAACCTTCACAGCTCATTAGACCCTTTGAGTAGCGCTCTCTCAATAAGCCGCAACATGAATACAGTTTTCAGCTTTTGATACATTTAATATGGCAACCTAAATACCAAAGACTCCAAATGCTACATGCCACAAAATCGAAACTAGTTCAATGGGGCTGCCCAGCTGGTTTTTTTTTTTTTTTTTTTTTTGTATCCATCTGTAAGTGGTGGCAAACTGGGCAGTGGCCGGCAAAGCTAACCCTGATGCTACTACCTGCGAGCCAAAAAAAATTAAATACACAAATTTGTGCTAAGGCAAAAGATCAATAGCACACACACACATACACACACACACACACACACACAACAGCTGAAATCGCTTACAGAAATGAAATCATGCTGCGATCAGCAACAACAACAACAACAACAACAACAACAGGTTAAGGAAATTTACATAAAAATCTGGTTTCCGATTTGTAGAACATTTGTTTTTGGTACGGTTTAGTTCGATTCGTTGCGCGGCAGTCATTCAGTCTGCAAAGAGTTTATAACGGCACCAAGGCGGATATTGAAATATATATATTGGATTAATTATAAACTAAGAGTGAGTCTGAGTAAAGTATAAGTAAATATTTATGTATGTAGATACCCCTTATGGTTAATTATAAAATTCCTGTATCAGTCATTGTCTTAATTAAGTATTTATATAAATTAAATATTTATCTCTTGGAAAATTGTCTTACTGAGACTCTTTTGATTATATTATCCCTCTTTGTTTCCAATTTTACATAAATATTTCTCTATTTTATATTCTCCACTTATCACAACTTTGTAAATTTCATAGATAGGAAAAGTATTCAAATTCGAAATAAAATTTGTGTTACTCAGTAACACCAAAGCAGTTTGAACGAATATTAACCAGTCTATCAAATTTCAGCTCATTTACATTAGTTTTTTTTTTTTGGCATACCAATCTATTAGATAATTCTGAAACACGCATCACATTCTAATATCTATCCCAAACCTACCCATAAATTTCATGCTCCTTTTGCAATAAAATGATACCCGACAACCCAATTTGTGGTATGCGCGCTGTCATAAAACCAATTGACCTTCAAGCGATACGATTTTAGGAGCAGCTGTAAGATCACTGAAAACTAAGACTAATACAGTTTTGGTCATTAGTTGGCTGAAACGAGTTTGGCACACACACTTCGGTCAATATTGACTGACTGACTGACTGACCAGGCGCCAGACGAATGCGCGAGTGAAAGTTCAGTTTCGCACTTGGACTGAAAAAACTGGTAATAAATACACGAGAAGTTGCCGCAGTTGCCAATGTGAAATGGAAAACTAAACGCGGCCCATAAATGGCAACACGGCAGCTGCTGTTATTGCTGTTGCAGTTGTTGTTGTTGTTGGCGCGAAAAAAAAGCTCAAAATTATTTACCAGTTGACTTTTACCATTTATCTGAGCTTTTCTTATAGCCAAAGTCTACTATATGCTTACCAGGCCAGACCAGGCCGCCGCATTTAGTCATCGTCAACGTTTTGGCTTGCTGCGCTTAAATGTCGAAGGTGTCATCAGTAAAGTGTGCTCCATTCCCCAAACCCCTGAAAAAAACCAAAAAAAAAACGACCGGTTTGCCCGCATCAAGCAATCAAACTGCGATTGATGCTGCTCTTTGGGTTTTGTTGTTGTTGTTGTTTTTTTTTCCTATTGTGGCTTTTGTTTGGGTTTTCATTTCGATCGTTTTGCATATGCTTTGAAAATTTGAATTTTGATTGACGCTCCATGAGTTTCGGCGTTTTCCGCTTGTCTCTTGGGCATTGCGAAACCAACTTTGCAAACATGTTTGCTTAAAAGGTCTTATTTACTACATTGCCTCACTCGAAATCTTTTTGTTCTGTGTTGTGGTGGATGCTGATGATGGTTGATGATGGTCTATCGTTTTTCCAGTGGTTTTTTCTTCAGTATTCTGCAGTTATCTGCACAGTTTGTAGTTTGTGTTTGTCTAGTTTGTTGCCTAAGTCTTTTGTTTTGTATCAAGGATATTTAAAGGTTAAAAAAAACTATGTCTTTAATGAGATTTTCTTATATGTAAATCTAGTAAATATTGTGGACTTGTGATAACTAATTTCCTCTCCACTCATTCAAATTTGAATGGTCACAAAAGGGACGCGCACATTATGAAAATCGCATTTAATCCAGAAACAATACACTTTAAACAAGTTTATCCAAGCCGCCTATTATCATTCAAATTTGCAGAGTCTTGCAAAATAATTTGTAACTTTGGCGTATAATCCACTTTATACATACGCAATCAAGTTAAATAAAAAAAAAAAATTGGCTATAAAGCCAAACCTTTCACTCTCGCCTGCTGTTTGATTAGCATGCTAAATACGTATTCACATTTTGATTTTATTATTAGTATATATACGACAACTGAAATTTGCATATTGCATATTGCATATTGCAATTTGGTAAGCGCTTTCAAAATGAACATTGAGTCAGAGACTGAGTGATGTCTGATTGTCTGTCTGCAATTTAAAATCTTTTCCTGTTGTTGATCCAGACAATATTTTTGGATTTTTCATTGCCTTTTGGCATAGTTCGTGCTATTGTTCGGTTCGTGCTCACGGGATTTGTTCATTAGCTATAATTATATAAGCAAAATATTTGCTGGAGTGTTGACTTCTAACAGACTGTTAATTTTATGGCCCAAGGGATGGCGAGTATCTCAAGAGTTGAGGAACATGATAAAGTAATTCAATTAGCCATGGAAATGAAATAAAATGAACGGAAATAACAGTTTGTGACACTTACAGTTCAGTTTTGAGCATAATTATATATTAAATTAATGAAATGTTCATGATCTCCCATCAAAATACAAATTGCCTTAAAATGGTATTCAACCTCACAGTTTTGTAGTTGAAAAGCAATGACTTTGACGCATCATCACAAATTAATGTCAATGTTGAACAAACCTCCGTTTAATTTACGCTGATCAGCTTAGCTAATGACTAAGCTGTTTTTGGCCATACCTAATCGGCCCACGCCCCCAAAATTGAATCTGTTCAAGCATCATTAAGACACAGAGTAAATACACATGTGCATATATATATATATATATATATATATATATATATATATATATATATATATATATATATAAACATAGATGTCGTTTATAAACAAAGTTTGGGCTTTTTGGCGCCTTTCCGTAGACTTAACAATGGCAGTCATCACCCACACACAAATATTTGTGTTGTTCAGCTAAATAAATAACACTCAGCATAGACAAAAGTGGCAGCAATAACAACAACAACAATAACAACAACAACAACAACAACAACACAAACAACTTCGCATTGCTATGTAGCCAGTTTGTTGGCTGCAAATGTTTGGCTGCAAGTTGCTTTCTGGGCCAAACCGCATAGCCAGCTAATTGCAACAATAACAACAGGCAACAGCTGCTGGCTGCTGGCTTACAAAAATGTGGTTTGGGTGGCTACACAGCTGCATTATGGCGAACAGCAACATTTTAAATGAGTCGTATGCCCTGCATAAAAAAGCTAGAAGGCAATACATGAAATGCAATAACAAGAAAACCATCTAACCAAAAAATGTTTAAGAATTTTAGAATAAATATTCACATAATTAAAAGTCTTATTAAATTAAATAAATAATTGTGAAAGCTACGTTAGATTTCAATAGCCCAGTTTTCTCGCTCGGTCCAATTCTTCGCCATGGTCACTGAATTCTCAATGAACTTCTTTTGAATTCTCGTCTCCTTTTATTTTCATTGACACTTGTGCAATATTTATGCACTTTTTTTTAATTTACACTAAACAATATTTTTAAATTTCACAGCATTAAGTTACAAGCCCGTTCTCTTGTAACGCATTAAATAGTGAAATTATAATGGAAAAAATTGCGCTCGTGAATATTCGCAAATGTAAATGTAAAAATTATGCGGATTGCATAATGCAAGAAATTAAGAAACGACCGACGCCCTTTTGCTTATATTATTTAAGCTGTAAGTGCGAGGAAAAACTACATTATAAATTTGTTAATTAACGTTGAGTGGTTTTGAATCTTAGCTGGTGTCGTGTGGTGCGTGTGGAGTTCGCTGCGCTTACTTGCAAATTAATTTGCCTTTCAATAAAAAAAAATAAAAAAAATAAAATGCCGACACCACCGACACCGTAAGCCGCTTTGAATGGCACTTGGCTTAAGTTTCAGCCTTTCTCGCATGCATTAATCAAAGTTATCTAATATGTATTGTGTGAGTGTACAATTGTCTCGCTCCCTCTCCCCTCTCTCTCTCTGTCTATCTCTGTCTCTATATTTGAAAATGAATCATGTGCAAGGTACCAAGTTGTACAACCTTCGCGTTTGACTAAATTTTAAGCTGAGATTCGAAATTGACAGTGTATGTGGCTGTGTGGAGATTTTCTTTGCGGAAGTTGCTAATGGGCTAGGCTGGAGAGTATCAAATACGTCCAGTTTTACAACTGCAGCAAAAAAAAATCATTATAAATCAAACAGCATAACAAAAGACTTGGGCAACAAACTTGTTTTAGCAGTAATATAAATATGATGGCAACAAATTGTTAGTTATTATTCAAAACGAAGTAAAATTATTGAGCAAAATTGATTTTGAATGAACGACACGGTAACTTAAAATATTTCTACTAATTAAAATTTTTAGGAAATTAAATAAACTCCCAAATAACTGCTTAATTTTCTATTCAGATAGCAAAATTGTAATCGTTTCGTTTTCAAACACTTCTCTAATAAAGCTGTGAACAAAAATGCAACAGCTGCCGAGTGTAAATAAAAAGCAAAAAATATGCACAATTGTTGCTTGATAATTATAATTACTTGACAATAACGGCAACCTTGCGACTCCAACTCAACTTACAGAGTGACACAAACGCCAGATTGTCTGGCTTATTTGCCATAGCATATTAATGAAAAGGCAGAGATGAACAAAAACCCGGCATTTGGCCATTTAACAATGAGACCAAAGCCAACTACAAAGTTCAGACAAAACAAGCACTTGAGATTTATGGCAACAACGCAAAAAAAAAAACCTTAAACTTTACAAGTATAAATAGATAAGTGGAGTATGGGCAAAAATAAAAATGATTGTGTAAGATAAAAAGTCAAATGCTCATAATTTGCGCACAGTTTGTGTCAAAAAAATGAAAGACTGAGAAATCTATTCATTTCTCAATTGATAAGCTAATGATTGCAGCTATATAAGTTTAAATTATCTCGATAAAAATAAGTTTAAAAGTACAGCGTTTAGATTTCAAAGAATTTTAGGAATGTCAAGTGAAAAAATTAGTTAAAATTAATCTTGTTATAATCCGACAAAGTTTTCTTCCTTTTTCTCTGATTTTTAATAAATAATTTCTAAGAACAAGTTAGTTAGGTAAATGACTAATTTATTTATTCTTTTCTAAAAGTATGCAGAGAATTTTTGTTGAAGTAGCACAATTCCTAAATTCACGCGACCAAAACATATTAACCCCATATTTGTGGTATTTACTACATGTCGGAGAACTCAAGTTTAGTCAGTTTCTTAAATACATATATATGCATATCTTATCTGATTTATGTTGTGCGGCTTATGGCGAGAAACTTTCTAAACCGCATTCACAAAGCCTTTAAGCCACAAACACGTGCTGCGCTCCAAAGTGCAGATTGCTAAGCGTTTTTTTTTTTTAATAAAATGGCTGAATAGCTCAAATCGAATACGAATAACTTTGAGGTGTGAGTAAGAAAACCAGTTCTGATCAAAATTTATTCATTCATTTTTGTTTTGGGTTCGGCATATCTGATTTTGTTTTAGAACATTTTGTGTGGCATTTATTGTATTAGAAATAAATCATTAATTTGAACAAATTTTTCTTGTATATTTTATTACAGGCTGACCCATTCAACATTAATTGGCATTAAATCGGAAACATGACCAAACCGACGGCAGCCAATTGGCTGGCCGCATTGCTGTCGTGTCTGTTGCTGGTGCTCCACACAGCCACAGCGGACGAGGCGTTCTCGTGTCCAAATGGTAAGTTTGCATTCAACTTGAAATTCGAAATCCAATTTCAGCTGCACTTAAGCCACACTACAAAAAGGCACGTGCGTGGCCACTGCAGGTGTGGCCAAAAACTTGCGCATAAATCAAAGCAAAGATAATTTTAATTATATAGATTCTACATATATATCTACCCATACATATACACAGACATACACACTTATATGGATAAAACGGATGTCGAATTGGCTTTTGCCAATGGGCCCGGCAAATTGTCTTTGATTTCCGTCGCCTTCATTGTTTTTCGTCTGTGTTTGTATGCGTGCGTGTGTGTTTGTGTGTGTGTGTATAATTGTGCCGATCGTTTAATTTAAGGTAAATCATTTGTTAAGTTGTAATTAACTTGTACAGTTTTTAAGTTTTTCACTAACTTACAATTATACAGTTAATTATATGCGTTTTAAACGGCCTTAAGCATTTTTTAAATATTTCCTGTTTAGGTTTTTTGTAAACCCTAAAATATAATATATATTTTTATAAGAAGTTAAAGTTAAAATCGGCTTCTAAGTCAAAATATTTTATCTTATGTATCTGACAATACAATATATATTTTCACACAGAATCTGATATATTATATTACCAGGATTCACCGTACTATTGATCATAGCCAATTTGATTACCATAGATATGTTGCAAGATGTATCTATTGTTCTATTCTCTAATCTAATTAAGTTATCATAGAGAATAAACATTAATTTTACACAATATCCATAAATCATAATTATTTGGTATGCCGAACTTTAATGTTTTGATTGCCATCACAATTTCATCTATAAGCGAAAGCAAAATAATGATATTCCGTTTTCTGAGGCGGCACAATAAGAAGAATAAGAAAATGGTCGAACATTCTTTGTTTACAATAAAGATACGTCTAGAGAAAACAAATTACGAATTATGCTACGTGATCAGTGCCTAAGCTGTGCTACGCCCTAGGATAGGTAATCATTGCTTCTCTTCTAAATTGGCTTCTTTGTGCTTGTTTGGCTATCATTAGGCCTTGATGCTAAGCTCCTTTCATAAATATAGCGCACACTTTGGCCATTAAAATGCTAGTGCGGCATTATCGTTAATGACAAATCTACAGAAACGTTGGCAACTCGCCAAACGGGTTGCTTAGCTAAAAATCTGCTTAGTTTTGGCCAGAACGAAATACCAGTGTACGAAGTTGAGATGACGGAAATGCTGGAGTAGCTAATCAATCATTGTCCTCATCCAGTCAACACTTGGCTCTGTGGCTTTTCACTCGATGGCCACCTACAACAAACCGCGGCAATGATAACGGTTATTACATATGCCAAACTGGTTGTTCTTACTGTTGCTGTTGTTGCTGTTGTGTGCCCCACTGGGCGGTAATGCCAAGAATGCCCATGCCATGCCATGGCTATGACAGCACAGAAGTTACAGCGCAAGAACTCTGGCTAAGAGCACACATGTATGTGTGTATTTCTGTGAGTTTATCTGAGTACGCGTATGCCATCGACAGAGTCACATATGTGTGTGTGTGTGTGTGTGTGTGAAGCGAGACAAGTTGCGAGCGCAGAAATGAAAAACGTTAAAGCGCTTCGAAACAAGATTTCTTAACGGTTGTTTAATGCCAAGCCACGTTTACCTGACTGACTGACTAACTTGGCTATTGGTTCGCCAGCTACAGCTACAGCTACAGCCTCTCCATCTCCTTCTCCTGTTACACCAGTCTCGATCCCAGTCCCAGTCTATCTGGCATGCTACTTCTTTTAGTCGCCGTTGTTGTTGTTGTTGTTGTTGTTGGAATAGTTGTGCTGCCTCGTATTAACTAGCTGCAGTTGCTGTGCTTATTAACACTTTTATATGCACACACGCTTACCCATACACACACACACACACACACACACAAAAACACACACATGCCAGCACCTGCCAACGGAGACGCCAACGGCAACGCGGCCAAAACAAGTTCGTTGCCTAAGTCTTTTGATATTTTCATGTTACGTTGGTTGTTTTTTTTTTATATATTCATATGCACGGCAGCTGCTGCAGGTGTGTGTGTGTGTGTGTAAATGACTTGTTTTAGGTGCAGTTGTGCAAAATTTAGGCCAAACTGTTGGCGTCTAGTGCAGTTGTTGGTAAGCTGAATAACAGAGCTTAATCATTAATTTTATTGATGCGGTTCGCGTGGACCAACACTTTAACCATGATATGGGCGTTTTAATGATTGCAGTTGAGACTCTCTTCAATTTCTGTCAGACCGCAAATGACCAACCATTCATATTTCTCTTTTTATGTATGACAAAAAAGTGTAACAAGTTTTCTTTACATTTTTCTTCATATTTATTTTGCATAATTTCACATAAAATAAATGATTTGTTTATTTAACATATGAAGTAAACTTAATTTTTATTTTATTCAAAGATTGTGAGTTAAGGTTGAAAGAGGGAAAGAGCTCTCAATATATAATAAATAAGCTCAGTTTATTACATGGCGCTTCTTTTGATTCTATACCTAAGAATATAGAAATCATTGTTCTTTTGTGTGGCTTTTAAAGATGATTTGATAAATCAGAACCATGAAATTCTAAGCAAACGGAGAGCACATAATTTAAATCATGAGTAAGTCTGGCATTGGCCACACCAATGTTTACCTTCATTATCCGCCACTCAAGCATCACATCTAACTGTAAATGCCTCAAATTGATAAACAGACAGACGGGCAATGTAAACAACTCACAATCTTACCTAGAAACGAAATGAATCGCATTAGTAGTAGGCAATACCAACAACAACACCAACAACGTGAACCAGATCACGACGACTTTCAAGATACAGAATTTTTGGACACGCTTGAGTAAATGCAAAGAGCGCATCATCATCAGTTCTAAAAGCTAATTAAATCAACTTGTTCGTTTTTTCGTGTGCTGCTTCTTGAAAAATTCAGCACTTTGATTATGTTTCTGGGTCAGCACACACAATAGAAGTGATATATGACACTGTCATAAGCGATGGTCTTATAACACATGAGGGGTGATATTATTTATGAATATCAAAATTCGGCATTTAGCAAATCATGAAGCGTAAAATGTTCGTGTGCCTAAACAAATTTGTTTGACGGTGCTTTATGGAAGTCAACGCTTTTCTAGTTGACTGACTTCTGTGTGAACTGTGCGAGCGGCAAAGCAATTTAATCATGTTGTATGGACAAGAAAGACAGAGAGATAAATATGGCCATTGCCAGGGCACAAAAAAAAAAAAATGTATGAAAAGTTAAACGAACTTAACGTTAGACATAAGGTTTAATGAACGTTTGGGCAACGGGCATTGACAGGCAGCAAAACCAAAGCTGCGGCATGTAGTCTGCAATAAAAACCAAATATTACAGCTAGAATTACCAGATACGTTCTTGTAATTCCGCTTTCTACGGATTGAAGATCTCTTTGTGTCTTTGAAGAGATAAGTTAACAGCGCAGCGAAGGCAAACAAATGCATAAAAAAAATTGAGGCTAATGAAAGGGGCTCAAGAAGATTTATTGCAGTTGTGAAACTTATGCGTGCCCGCAACTTGATTTTCACTTTCTTGTTTTTGCAAGACCACAGAAAAGAACACTTAACTTTAAAAACACTACTTATATATATGGTAAACTATGCTGGTAATTTAATTGCCAAAGTGAATTTCCAAATAAACAAAATGCGACAAGCGACGTGGACGCAAAGAAAATATGTTTTGAGGTCAACTGCGGACAGTAAAACTGAAAAAAAAATATAATTGCTTTGTGTACTTAAAAAAAATAATAATCAAATTTAGCACAACAAATTAAAATAGCTAGCTCGGCAATTAATAAATAAAAAAAATTACATATTAAATAATTAAAGAAGTGTACATTTTTAAATCATATATTTATTTTGATCACTTGTTGACAGAAAAACTCGATTTCTCTTTTAAGGAACAATAAATATTGTTTTTTTATTTCTAGCACAAATGTTGACCTTCTATATTTCATATATACAAATAATCAACTCGTGACAATATATTCCCAGGTGCTTTAGCTAGTTTTGCAAGGTTATTCGATTGTTTCGTTAACTAGTTCTATGTTTTTATATAATAAGCCAATCAGAGCAATGTTTCTCACAGTTTAAGCATTTCAGTATCTAGTGCAAGTGTCTTTAAAGAGCCATTTGCTACTTGAGTTGATAAAGTGCAGAGAGTTTGTGCAAAAACATGTCATTTCATATTATATATGTATGTCTCAAGAGTAGGCAGTATGCTCCCAGATACTTACATACATACATCGTATGTAAGCATCCAAAATTTACGTAAGATATTCTCACATTATTAATTTGTATTGTGTTCACGAGATTTCGTCAGAGAGTTCGCTGAGTTTGCGCGATTCTTCGCGATTCACTGAGTGTCTGGCCCAAAAATCATAGACAATGATCAGCAGCTGTTTGGCTTTGGGTGCTTTCAGCGGCTTCTACTCTGGCAATTAGAGCACGGCTCATAAATGCAGCTGCCAAAAAAAAAAAATGCATATGGGAGCCCAAGAGTTGTCTATATGTGGGGCAAAAGAAAAAAAATCAACAACAAGTCACGCAGCAAATTTGCATAGCATAATGGCTTACAAAACTTCCTGGCAGGTATTTCAAATATGTGGCACAATTCAATAAAGCAGTCAACAGCAAAAAAAAAAAAACATGCAAATGCATGCAAAAATAAAAAGACACTAACGCTGACTCATTTAACAAAGAAAATTAAAAGAACCAAGAAACCGGCTAACCTTGTCCAGCTGCTGCTGCTGCTGCACCCAGTCCAAGAGCAAAGGAATTTTCGAAGCCATTGCTACTTACGTGGCTTCAATTGCCTATAGAGAAACTCAAACTGCTTGGCAGTCGAGGTGACATACACACTACATTTGTGGGGGTAGTAATATAAGAGAGAGAGAAAGAGAGAGAGAGTGTGTGTGAGAGAGATGGAGAGAAGCAGACAAATAGCTGGCCATTAAAAACAATTACTTGAGGTTTGTTATGCTGACCGTTCTCTTTGCCATTCAACTGATTTCAATTGAAGCGTGTTAGGAACTGAAGAATCCAAATGTCTGTGGATCTCCAGTTCTATTTTTTTTTTTTTTGTATTTACGTTATTTTTTAAAGTGGAACAGCGTACGGTTTTGCTGGGGATTTTGTTGGTATGCAGCGTAGCTGAAATAAAATAAAAATTACGGCGGTAAATAGGCAACTAATATATATATATATATATATAGAAATTGGAATTGTGGCAAATAGCGGTAAACAGTTAAATAAGCAAATACACACAATTACACATAAAAACGGCAATTGATTGTTGTTTTGGTTTTGGTTTTGGTTGTTGAAGACGAGAGCATTAATGTCGGGAAGAGCACAATTGGCAAAGAATTTTAAGCAATTTGCTGACATGACAGCAAAGATTATTATAATGAGATTAAGGTATTATAACTGGCATAATAGTTTGTCAAGTTTTGCTGTTCAATAAAGTGACGTAATTATACTCTTCAAAATTATAAATACGTGCTCGAAATTAAGCTTACTTAAAATCAAGCTATTCATTAGTTTCATTACATTCAAACTTGACATAATTATAAAATAACAGTTGGAAAAGATATTAAATTTTACATTAAAGTCATGCGGAGTCATAAGACAGAAATAGGTCTTAGATCAAGTTGCAGAGTCAAGGCACAGAAATGGGTCTTAGATCAAGATGAAATAGTAATTTAATATAATAAATATATATCTTCCACGTGAGATTATAAATGAAGCAATGCTTTTTTTTATAATAGTTTGTCATTTTTGTCATATTTATTTTAATAAAGAAGATAGCTGAAGTTGTCTCTTCCTTAGATCTTGTGTGTTATTTTTGTCATATTTATTTTAATAAAGAAGAGAGCTCAAGTTGTCTCTTCCTTAGATCTTATGTTTTATTTTCGTACAGCTTTTGTTGCAAATAATTTTGTTATTTTGTTGGCTTGTTTCTACACGGAAATCGTGAAAGTCCACTTCAAATACTAACTATCTAACAATCTGAGCCATGTCAGGATATGTCAGACTGTGCAGCCAGAAATAAATTGTAGCAGTTTGCAGAGCCAGAGCCAAAGCTGATAGAAACTATTTTTTTGTTGCCTTTTTACAAATGGATCAAAATTGTTTGAATATTTTTTGCTGTCTTGTTGTTTTACTGTTTTCATTTGCGCGCGCGCCTTTTCGAATATTTTAGTCGATTTGATTTTAAATGAAAGCTGTCAATCAAGCCGACAAAAGGCGGGCTCGACAAGTCGCAGCAACTTTCCCATTTTACCAGGAAAACGCGACGCACTTAGATTGAGAAAATGAAAGCGACAACACGAGCCTGCCAAATGTATAATTGTAATTTGCTAAATTTGCTACACACTTATAAGTTAGTAGCTGTCTCTTATAGATGAAACCCGACTGGGTAATTACTTCAATAAAAATTTCTTTAATCTCTAGAATAGTCAATTAAATCCGCTGAGCTCATATGTCACTCAATGGCATAGAAAGCCAAAGCCACAATTTGAAATGTAGAAACTAAATTATGCAAAACAAGATTGGGGTCACGCTAGAGATCTCCGAGGGGAAGGCCAACTGCAGCTGAATTAAATGTGAAGAGTTGCCCGAAGAGATTGAAATTTTGATGTTGATGGGGGAAAGAAAAAAATTTTGGTTATGGGAAATAATTTTCATAGGGCTAATTTAGTAGTTACATGTGTGAGGTTTTTCAATCGAGTTTTTTTGTTGAGAAATTATACAATTTTTAAAAGCAGATATTTAAAATTAATGTTTTTCACTGTTAATTAAATTACATTACTTTTCCATTCGCTTTTAGTCTTGGAAATAAAATATGATTATTCATAAATATTTATTATATAACAACTTCAATAAATTTTTGTTAATTTTAAAAATTCCCAAGAAACTTGATCGAAATTTGCAATTTTAATGCAAGTTTCCCAAAAAGAGCTGTGACCTTGTCTAATTTGAATTTATTTTAATTTGTATTTACAGGCTGGGAACTGCGTGGATTAAATTGCTATAAATATTTTAATATCAAACATTCGTATGAGAAAAGCGCCGAACTGTGTCGAAGGTGAGTAAAACCATAGCATAACCATAACCAGGCGTTAATTTGAATAAATATTAGAATACAGCCAATAGAGGAAGTTGTGGGCTCCAAACTTCTCAATGAGACAACCTGTTGAGCTGATTGCCAAGCACTGAAGTATCTTACGCATGAATGAGCACAACTACCAGTTCTGCTTAATAGGTAGACAGGCAGATATATATATATACTAGATAGATACTAGTTAGATACTTGACTTTCTGTCTAGATGTGTATGTATGTTGTATGTTGTATATGTAATTGTTGCAGCAGTTGCCGTTACAGCACCGCATTGCATTTCCGCTGACGGTGCTGACAGCTAACTGTCAATGCCAAAGTGGGCAGCAGCATCGATGGCGTTGTTGGCCAAGTTTGAAATTGTTTTTCACGTCTGACTGGGCAGGCCAATCGCATCGATAAGCCAATTTGATGGCCGATGATTCATAATATTTTTCTTTTTCGTCAGCTACTTGATTCGAGGGAAAAGAAAGTCGACGTCGACGTGGACGTCGATAGGCTTCCGGCGTTCGGCCTCAAAACATTCCTGATTCGCGTGTTTTTTTTTTTTTTTGGGTGTTAACCCGCTGTTGACCCAAATACTTCTGAGTGCCTGCACCTGATCAACAGCAAAGAGCTCGTGAAACGTGAACCTTTTTCTTCATTTCTTGTTTCGGTTTTTGGGCTTTAAAATTGAGAGTGTTTCGATTTGATTGAAGTCGTAGCGTTTTTATCGATAATCATTTCTGCTCGCCTTTAATGAGCGTGTGAATCGCTGCTTTTTGGATTGACCGCGGGGCATGTGTGGGGTGAAAGTTGTTTGGTATTAATATTTCGGTATTGTAGGCAGAAAACATTAACATTAAGGCTATTGGCTATTGGCTATTGGCTAGCCATAGACTTAGTTGGTCTAATGTCAATGACCTACGCAATTTCTCCCAGCAGTCAAGTGTTAAATAGCAATTACATATGCCCGGCACAAGCTGCACACCAGTTTACAATAGCTACAGTGGCTACTACTCTAATGTACTCATCGTCATTTACATGCCATAGACCTCGCCCCAGTCCAAGTCCAATGGCTATTGAAATGCGGCTGGCGTTTCATTATTTTTTTTTTTTTAACTCAACAAGTTCAACAAACGACAGACAACTGTTTGCTCAGTGCTCGAAATGGTGTAAGCAATAGTTTTTTCTTGCCAAAAAAAAAAAACAAAATAAGCGCATATGCAATACATTGGTATAAATAAATCTTTAAAAAAAAAGATAGCGTGGCGTTGTCAAAAAAAAAAAATTAATTATTTGCTTGGGTGAAATTTTCTTTTTCTTTTTTCGTCTTTCAACAGTTGCTGTACGTTTTGCGTGTACAGCATGCGAAATGCGTAGAATGAAGGAAAGTACAGATAAGGCGTTAACATTTCAAGTTAACGGAGCTGTGACCAAAAAAAAAAAAAAAAAACAGCTATCATGGATTTGGGGATTGTTGGTTTTTGTTTGTTGGGCGTGGTCCCAAACGAAACGCATTGAAATCTTTTTCGTATAAAGTTATGGCACTTGTTTATTTGGGCAAAATATTTGTTGTTGTTTAGCCGTTTAATAAAGTGGGTGCGGAAATGAGCAACAACAAGCCAAGTTAATGCCAAAGAATTTTTAAAGGCGTTGCTAACCAAAATGCATATAAAAAAAATTATAAAAATAATGTTGAGAAAACTAATAATTTTAAATACTTTTTACTATGAAACTAGCAGTATAATAATGCAAAATAATATTAAATTTTTAATAAAATAATTTTATTATTAGTAATAAAGGTAATTCCACTAAACTTAAATTAAATTTGATTTTTCTGTCGAAAAAATTTGTACAAATATAATTTAACTATTTGCGTTGAATACTCAATTTTTTGTGTAAACATAAGACTGGAATGTGCTTAGCCAATAACTAATTTGTAAAATCTACCAGCTACCCGTATAAAAAAATAAGAGTTACTAAATGAACAGTTAAACATGCCAACACATACCATATACATACAGAAATCGACACACACACACACACAGCTAGTTTTCACTGGGTGTTAGACACGCACCATGTGTAATGGTCAGTTATGTGGCAAGGGCGGGCAGCAGTGAGTGAGTGAGTGTGTGCAACAACATGCATAATTTTTGGCATGCAATCAGCAGCAAAACAGCTGCACGAAAAATTGACAGAGGCGTTGAACAAACGCCGTCAGCGTGGAGCCCCCACGCTGCGTATGTGTAATATGCATGAATTAAATGTGGCAAAGTAAAAAGGCAAAAAATAACAATTGTATTTACAAAACGGGTTTTTTTTTTCTCGTAGAATCAAGCTGTGCGCGGTTTGGGGAAAAGAAAAGAGTTTTTTGGTGATTGGAAACGAAAGTTTTCTTTCTTTTTGTTGTTGTTGTTATTTTGGACAGCATAATTAAGAGATAAAAAAAAAATAGAAAGTAAAGCGCATTGCACAGAATGCAGCTGCATAATTGAAAAATGGAGTTAAGTGCACAGCGGAAGCTGAAAGCAGCACAGCAACACACAGTTCCCATGCTTCCAATCTAATCACTAATCTTGCTCATTCCATTTGTTATTCTCTCCTCTCGCAGATATGGCGCCGAACTGGTGGCCGTCGATAGCTATGCGGAGAATAATGAGACTCTTTCGATAGCACGCGCCAGCGATCCCAATCAACGTGCCTCGGACAAATACTGGCTGGGTCTAGCCTCGCTGGATGATCTACGCACGAACACGCTGGAGTCTGCCTCTGGTGCATTGATCTCACAGTACTCGGGCTTTTGGTCTCTGCAGCAGCCAAATGCTGCGTCCGGTGAGTGTGTTGCGGCCAGCTTTGCCAGCAAGGCGCAGAGCTGGGCTCTGGGCACCTGCGAATCCCTGTTGCCCTTCATGTGCCGCGCACCGGCCTGTCCACAGGGAGCACTCCAATGCGCCAACGGGCAGTGCATCAATCAGGCGTTTAAATGCGATGGCAGCGATGATTGTGGCGATGGCACCGATGAGCTCGACTGTCCAGCCCAATGCCATTTCCACATGCAATCTGGCGGCGATGTGATTGAGACGCCCAACTATCCGCACAAATATGGAGCGCTGAGCAAGTGCAAGTGGACGCTGGAAGGACCACTGGGTAGCAATATTATACTGCAGTTCCAGGACTTTGAGACAGAGAAAACTTTCGATACCGTTCAAGTGTTGGTGGGTGGACGAACGGAGGACAAGTCCGTGTCGCTGGCAACACTCAGTGGCAAACAGGATCTGACCACTCAGCCATTTGTATCCGCCTCCAACTTTATGATTGTCAAATTCACCACAGACGGCAGCGTGGAGCGGAAGGGCTTTAGGGCCACATGGAAAACGGAGGCAAAGAATTGTGGCGGCACTCTAAAGGCAACCTTGCAGCGACAGACCTTAACCAGTGCCAATTATCCCAAGCAATATCCCGGCGGACTGGAGTGCCTGTATGTGATCAAGGCGCAGCCGGGACGCATTATCTCAATTGAAGTCGATGATTTAGATATTGCCGCGGGACGCGATCATCTAGTCATCCGCGACGGTGATTCACCCATGAGTCGCACCATTGCCAAGCTGACGGGAAAAACCCCAAATAACGAACGAGTTATCATCTCAACCGGAAATGCACTCTACCTGTACTTCAAGTCCAATTTGGGTGAGGCTGGCAAGGGTTTCAGTCTGCGCTATATTCAAGGATGCAAAGCGACGATCACATCTCGAAATGGAACAGTTACATCGCCAGCATTCGGCTTGGCTGACTATCCCAAGAATCAGGAGTGCTTCTTCACCATTCGCAATGGGGCCCGGGCTCCACTCTCTCTGAAGTTCGACAAGTTCACCGTGCATAAGAGCGACAATGTGCAGGTGTTTGATGGTTCCTCCACATCCGGATTACGTCTGCACTCCGGCAATGGCTTCACAGGCACTGCTGCGCCCAAGCTAACCTTGACTGCCTCATCTGGCGAAATGCTGATTAAGTTTACCTCGGATGCGTTACACAATGCAGCAGGGTAAGTCGATGACTGGATTACCCGAACAGTCTTGCATGGAGGAGTCCACTCTAGCAATCTATATTAATCTATTTATTTATTAATCCCTTGCAGCTGGTCGGCCACTTTCTCGGCTGACTGTCCTGAGCTGCAGCCCGGCATTGGAGCGTTGGCCTCCAGTCGCGACACGGCCTTTGGCACGCTGGTCAGCTTCACATGTCCCATTGGACAGGAGTTTGCCACCGGCAAGACGCGTCTGGTTACGGAATGTTTGCCCGGTGGCAACTGGAGTGTCTCCTACATACCAAAGTGTCAGGGTGAGTCCGCAAATCACCAAATCATATTTTACTCTCGTTTATTCCCAATCTTGTCCACACAGAGGTCTACTGCGGTCCTGTGCCACAAATTGACAACGGCTTCTCCATTGGCTCCTCGAATGTGACGTATCGCGGCATTGCCATGTACCAGTGCTACGCTGGCTTTGCATTTGCCTCCAGCGAGCCAATTGAAAAGATTTCCTGCCTGCCCGATGGACGCTGGGAGCGACAGCCCCACTGCATGGCCTCCCAGTGCGCTGCACTGCCCGAGGTGCCACATGCCAATATGACACTGTTGAATGGAGGTGGTCGAAGCTATGGCACCATTGTCCAATATGAATGCGAACCGGGCTATGAGCGTAATGGCCATCCTGTGCTCACTTGCATGTCGAATGGCACCTGGAGTGGAGATGTGCCACGTTGCACGCGGAAGCGTTGCTTCGAGTTCCCAGTGATTGAGAATGGCTTTGTGGTGGATGCGGCACGTCCGTACCAGTATGGCGATGAGGCCAGGGTGCAGTGCTTCAAAGGCTACAAGTTAATTGGCAGCAATATCATGCGCTGCAGCGAGGCTCAACGGTTCGAGCAGCCACCCACCTGTGAGGACATCAACGAGTGCAGCTCCTCCCAATGCGATCTGACAACCACTGAGTGCATGAACACGAATGGATCCTTCCATTGCCAGTGTCGTTCTGGTTTCATGGCGACGACGGAGTGCAGACCTGTTGGCGATTTGGGTCTAGGTAATGGCGGTATTCCGGATGACAGTATTAGCACTTCGGCCAGTGAGCTTGGCTACAGCAAATCTCTGCTGCGTCTCAATACGAATGGCTGGTGTGGCGCCTCCTTGGAACCAGGTGCCAATTGGATACTCATTGATCTAAAGGCACCCACAATACTGCGTGGTTTCCGCACCATGTCCGTGCAGCGTTCCGATGGCAATGTGGCCTTCAGTTCCGCGGTGCGTTTGCAGTATTCAAATGATTTGACAGATGTGTTTAAGGATTATGCGAATCCGGATGGAACCGCTGTGGAGTTTAGAATACTGGAGCCAACGTTGTCCATACTGAATCTACCGTTACCGATTGAGGCGCGCTATATCCGCTTCCGCATACAGGACTATGTTGGTGCTCCTTGCCTGCGCATGGAGCTGATGGGCTGCACCCGCTTGGATTGCGTGGACATCAATGAGTGCAGCAAGCAAAATGGCGGCTGTGATCAGAAGTGCATCAACTCACCTGGTGGCTATGCCTGCGCCTGCACCACTGGCTACCAGCTGTACACGTCCAATGGCACCGCTGGCTATCACATTGAGCGCTCCGAGTCGGGTGAACGCGATGGAGACACCTATCAGCGAAACAAAACTTGTGTCCCCTTGATGTGCCCCGAGCTGCAGGCACCAGAAAATGGCCAGCTTCTCAGCGAACGCAGTGATTATCACTTTGGCGATGTGGTGCGATTCCAGTGCCACTTCGGGTACATCATGAGTGGCAGCTCGGTGGCTCTCTGCCTGTCCAGCGGTCAATGGAATGCCAGCGTACCAGAGTGCAATTGTAAGTAGTCTTCCCCAAAGATTAACCAGCTGAATATATCCATTTTATCTTTAAATTCCATTTCATTCTTTGACTAACCAATTCCAGATGCGAAATGCGTTTCTTTGCCTGATGACAAGCTGGAGGGTTTGACTGTTGCCCGGCCCGATCCTGAATCCGTGCTGGTTCCTTTCCGTGACAATGTAACCATCAGCTGTGGCTCTGCCGGCCGTCAACTGCGCTCCACAGCCTCCGCTGGCTTCAGGCAGTGCGTGTATGATCCCAAGCCGGGTCTGCCCGACTACTGGCTATCGGGCATGCAGCCATCCTGTCCCCGTGCGGACTGTTATGCACCCATGCCAACACCCGGTGCTGAGTATGGACAGTTTGTGGATACGCGTTATCAGAGCAGCTTCTTCTTTGGCTGCCAGAACACCTTTAAGCTGGCTGGACAAACCCAACGACACGACAATGTGGTGCGCTGTGGTGCCGATGCCATTTGGGACTTTGGTGATTTGCGCTGCGAGGGACCCGTCTGCGAGGATCCTGGTCGTCCGGCCGATGGTCGCCAGCTGGCGAGGAGCTACGAGCAAAGTTCCGAAGTTTACTTTGGCTGCAATCGTCCTGGCTACATTCTCATCAATCCCAGACCAATTACGTGCATACGCGAACCGGAGTGCAAGGTGATCAAGCCACTGGGATTGAGCTCGGGCAGAATACCTGATTCCGCTATCAACGCCACCTCGGAGCGACCCAACTATGAGGCGAAGAATATCCGATTAAACTCAGCAACCGGCTGGTGTGGCAAACAGGAAGCATTCACCTATGTCAGTGTGGATCTGGGACAGATATACCGTGTCAAGGCAATCCTAGTCAAGGGTGTGGTTACCAACGATATTGTGGGACGACCCACCGAGATTCGCTTCTTCTACAAGCAGGCAGAGAATGAAAACTATGTCGTCTACTTCCCGAACTTCAATCTAACCATGCGTGATCCGGGCAACTATGGTGAACTGGCCATGATTACGCTCCCAAAATACGTGCAGGCACGTTTCGTCATCCTGGGCATTGTCAGCTATATGGATAACGCCTGCCTCAAGTTCGAGCTGATGGGCTGCGAGGAACCCAAGCAGGAGCCGCTGCTTGGCTACGACTATGGCTACTCACCTTGCGTGGACAATGAGCCACCCATCTTCCAGAATTGTCCGCAACAGCCGATTGTGGTGCGACGCGATGAGAATGGTGGTGTGCTCCCGGTTAACTTCACCGAACCCACTGCTGTGGATAACTCCGGTTCGATTGCACGTCTGGAGATCAAGCCACAGAACTTCCGCACACCCAGTCACATCTTTAAGGATACGGTTGTCAAGTATGTCGCCTTCGATTACGATGGCAACGTAGCCATTTGTGAGATTAACATAACCGTGCCGGATGTGACGCCGCCATTGTTGCAGTGCCCCCAGAGCTATGTGATTGAGCTGGTCGATCGCCAGGACAGCTACAATGTGAACTTTAACGATACACGGAAACGCATCAAGACGTCGGATGAGACGGGTGAAGTGCGTCTGCAGTTTACGCCGGAGCGTGCAATCATTAAGATTGGCAACTTTGAGAATGTAACGGTAACCGCCACGGATAAATTCAACAATCGTGCCAGCTGCCACTTCCAGGTGTCTGTGCAGGCATCGCCTTGCGTCGACTGGGAGCTACAACCGCCGGCAAATGGAGCAATTAATTGTCTGCCGGGTGATCGTGGAATTGAGTGCATAGCCACCTGTAAGTCAGGATTCCGATTTACCGATGGTGAGCCGCTAAAGACCTTCTCGTGTGAGACATCCCGCCTGTGGCGTCCCACATCTGTGGTGCCCGATTGCGTGTCAGAGAATACGGAGCAGGCTGCCTACCATGTGACGGCCACGATTACCTATCGCGCCAATGGCGCTGTGGCTCAGTCCTGTCTGGGACAGTATCAGGAGGTGCTCTCCCACCACTATGCGGGACTCAATCAGTTGCTCTCGCAACGCTGCTCAGCGGTCAATGTCAATATGAATGTGACCTTCTTGAAGTCGGTGCCATCGCTCCAGGAGGAGAATGTCGTCAAAATGGACTTTATTCTTTCGATCTTGCCCGCTGTGCGTCAGCCCCAACTGTACGATCTGTGCGGCTCAACACTGAATCTGATCTTCGATCTGAGTGTGCCTTATGCCAGCGCTGTCATCGATGATCTGCTGAATATATCAAACATTGGTAATCAGTGTCCACCGCTGCGTGCCCTCAAATCGCAGATCACACGTGGATTCAACTGCAATGTGGGTGAAGTGCTCAACATGGACACGAGTGATGTGCCCCGTTGCCTGCATTGTCCCGCTGGTACCTATGTCTCGGAGGGTCAGAACAGCTGCACCTATTGTCCGCGTGGCTACTATCAGAATCGGGATCGCCAGGGCACCTGTCTGCGTTGTGCCGCCGGCACTTATACCAAGGAAGAGGGCTCCAAATCCCTGTCAGATTGCATACCCGTTTGTGGTTATGGCACCTACTCACCCACAGGTCTGGTGCCCTGTTTGGAATGTCCACGCAACTCGTTTACCGCCGAGCCACCCACCGGTGGCTTCAAGGACTGTCAAGCGTGTCCAGCGCAGAGCTTCACCTATCAACCGGCGGCTGCCAACAAGGGTCTGTGCAGGGCCAAGTGCGCACCTGGCACCTATTCTGCAACAGGTCTGGCGCCCTGCTCCTCCTGCCCAATGCATCACTACCAAAGCGCCTCCGGCGCCCAGAACTGCAATGAGTGTCCCAGCAATATGCGGACGGACAACGCAGGCGCCAAGGGACGGGAACAGTGCAAGCCAGTTGTTTGTGGAGAGGGTGCTTGCCATCATGGTGGACTCTGTGTGCCCATGGGCCATGATGTCCAATGCTTCTGCCCCGCTGGTTTCTCCGGTCGTCGCTGTGAACAGGATATTGATGAGTGCGCCTCGCAGCCCTGCTACAATGGTGGGCAGTGCAAGGATCTGCCGCAGGGTTATCGCTGTGAATGCCCCAAGGGCTACACGGGCATCAATTGTCAGGAGGAGGCCAGCGATTGTGGCAACGATACCTGTCCCGCCCGTGCCATGTGCAAGAATGAGCCTGGCTTCAATAATGTGACCTGTTTGTGCCGCAGTGGCTATACGGGAGATCAGTGTGATGTGACCATCGATCCCTGCACCGCCAATGGTAATCCGTGCAACAATGGTGCCAGCTGTCTGGCCTTGCAACAGGGTCGCTACAAGTGCGAGTGTCTGCCGGGCTGGGAGGGAATGCATTGCGAGCAGAATATCAATGATTGCGAAGAGAATCCTTGCCTGCTGGGTGCTGCCTGTACCGATCTAGTCAATGATTTCCAATGCACCTGTCCGCCGGGTTTCACTGGCAAACGCTGTGAGCAGAAGATCGACCTGTGCCTCTCTGAGCCATGCAAGCATGGCGCTTGTGTGGATCGCCTGTTTGATCACGAGTGCATCTGTGATCCGGGCTGGATGGGTAGCGCCTGTGATGTCAATATCGATGACTGCGAGAATCGTCCGTGTTCCAATGATGGCCTCTGTGTGGATCTAGTCGATGGCTACAGCTGCAACTGTGAGCCAGGTTATACGGGCAAGAATTGCCAACATACCATCGATGATTGCGCCTCGAATCCTTGCCAGCATGGTGCCACCTGTGTGGATCAGCTTGATGGCTTCAGCTGCAAGTGCCGTCCCGGATTTGTGGGTCTTAGCTGCGAGGCGGAGATCGATGAATGCTTGAGTGATCCCTGCCATCCCGTCGGCACTGAACGCTGCCTGGATCTGGACAACAAGTTCGAGTGCGTCTGCCGCGATGGCTTCAAGGGATCTCTCTGCGAGACGGATATCGATGACTGCGAACCCCAACCCTGCCTCAACAATGGCATCTGTCGCGATCGCGTTGGTGGCTTCGAGTGTGGCTGCGCTCCCGGCTGGAGTGGCATGCGTTGTGAGCAACAGGTGACCACCTGCAATGTGCAGGCTCCTTGCCAGAACGATGCTCGCTGCATTGATCTCTTCCAGGACTACTTCTGTGTCTGTCCCAGCGGCACGGATGGCAAGAATTGCGAAACGGCTCCCGAACGCTGCATTGGAAATCCCTGCATGCATGGCGGCAAGTGCCAGGACTTTGGCTCCGGCCTCAACTGTAGCTGTGCGGCAGATTACGCTGGCATTGGCTGCCAGTATGAGTATGATGCCTGCGAGGAACATGTGTGTCAAAATGGCGCTACCTGTTTGGACAACGGCGCTGGCTACAGTTGCCAATGTCCGCCTGGTTTCACTGGCAAGAATTGCGAACAGGATATTGCCGACTGCAAGGATAACTCCTGCCCACCGGGCGCCAGCTGTGTGGATCTAACCAATGGCTTCTATTGCCAGTGTCCATTTAATATGACTGGCGATGATTGCCGCAAGGCCATCCAAGTGGATTATGATCTGTACTTCAGCGATGCATCACGTTCAACGGCAGCTCAGGTGGTGCCCTTCCCCACTGGGGAGGCCAACAGCCTGACTGTGGCGATGTGGGTGCAGTTCGCACAGAAGGATGACACTGGTATCTTCTTTACACTCTATGGCGTGGATTCCGCTCGGATGACGCAACGTCGTCGAATGCTGCTTCAGGCACACTCCAGTGGTGTGCAGGTCTCACTCTTCGAGGATCTGCCCGATGTTTTCCTCAGCTTTGGTGAATACACGTCGGTCAACGATGGCCAGTGGCATCATGTGGCTGTCGTCTGGGATGGCATCAGTGGTCAACTGCAGCTGATTACCGAGGGATTGATTGCCAGCAAATTGGAGTATGGCGCTGGTGGTGCTCTGCCAGGGTATCTGTGGTCAGTGCTCGGTCGCCCCCAACCGGATAGTGTTAAGCATGAGTTGGCCTACAGCGATGCTGGTTTCCAGGGCACCATTACCAAGACTCAGGTCTGGGCTCGTGCTCTGGATATTACTTCCGAGCTGCAGAAGCAGGTGCGCGATTGTCGCTCCGAACCGGTACTCTATCCGGGTCTCATCCTCAACTGGGCCGGCTATGAGATGACGTCCGGTGGTGTGGAACGCAATGTGCCCTCGTTGTGTGGCCAGCGCAAGTGCCAGGTTGGCTACACTGGTGCCAACTGTCAACAGCTGGTTGTGGACAAGGAGCCGCCAATTGTGGAACATTGCCCCGGTGATTTGTGGGTAATTGCAAAGAATGGCTCCGCTGTGGTTACCTGGGATGAACCCCACTTCAGTGACAACATCGGTGTGACCAAAATCTTTGAGCGCAATGGACATCGCTCGGGCACCACTCTGCTCTGGGGCACCTATGACATCACCTACATTGCATCCGATGCTGCGGGCAATACGGCTTCCTGCAGCTTCAAGGTTTCCCTACTAAGTAAATTACACTGTGAGAAACAAATTAAACAATGACTAACTGTAAAATGTCTCCTTTTTTTCCAGCTGAATTCTGTCCACCTCTGGCTGATCCTGTTGGCGGTTCTCAGGTCTGCAAAGACTGGGGCGCTGGTGGTCAGTTCAAGGTCTGTGAAATTGCTTGCAACAGTGGATTACGCTTCTCGGAGCCAGTGCCCGAGTTCTACACTTGTGGCGCTGAGGGCTTCTGGCGTCCAACACGCGAACCCTCAATGCCGCTTGTCTATCCATCCTGCTCACCGGCTAAGCCGGCACAGCGTGTGTTCCGCATCAAAATGCTCTTCCCATCGGATGTGCTGTGCAACAAGGCCGGCCAGGCTGTGCTGCGCCAGAAGGTCACAAACTCGGTGAATGCTTTGAATAGAGACTGGAACTTCTGCTCGTATGCCATTGAGGGCACCAGGTAAATTGTGGACAACAATGATTTTGCTCCATCTTCTTTACTAAATACTTGTCCAATTGGTTTGCAGGGAATGCAAGGATATTCAAATCGATGTCAAGTGTGATCATTATCGTGCCGCACAAAACAATCGGGTGCGTCGTCAGGTCAAGGATGGCGGTGTCTATGTGATGGAAGTGGAGCTGCCAGTTGTCAAGTAAGTTGTCCCCTGAAGCCATTGCACATAGTAGGACTCCTGTCCAGCATGTTTTTGATTATATGTCTCTGTGTACTCTGTGTTCTATGTATATGTATGTATATGTCTATGTGTTCGTTAACCCAATTTCTAGCGAGGATGACGAGCAGTCGCTGACGAGTCGCCAGGGACGCCAACAAACTGGCGGCGACACATACACACTGGAAATAGCCTTCCCGGCTGTTAAGTATGTCAAGCATCTCACATACGTTCCTTAAAGCGTTCCATTGCACCCGATCTTCAGAATTCTGCACTCCAGTACCACTACTACTCCTCCATTCACTCAACTGTCTCAGACTAATTCAATCACCTTGCAATTGCTATGACTAATGCTTCCATCTAATCCCACACATCTCATGTGAATCTCTTTTGTGCTAACTCATCTGACTAAAAAAAAAAAATTTCAAAAAATATTTGATAAAAAAACAAGCCGATTTCTTTACTAATCGCGGCTTGTTCAAATTCAAATTAAATATATTTTATTAAATGGTTTTTGTTTTTTTTATATAATTAAAAATGTTTTTAAGTTTGGCTTTATAACAGTTTACGAACTCTTTTTCGAACTCTAAATTTATCCCACCAATTCAAAGGAAACATTTAAAAAATAAATGTTTACTCATATCCAATAACAAATAACAATTCATTTGAGTAATTGTTAAAATATACAAATTTTAATATTTTTATTTTTTATTTTTTAATTATTAATTTCCATACAAATGTGAACAAAGTATTAATTATTATGAACCTCTCCGAACCTTAGCGATCCTGTGATACATACGTCGACCGGTGAGCGGTCTAATGTGAAGCAGCTGCTCGAGAAACTAATCTTAGAGGATGATCAATTTGCCGTACAAGAAATTCTGCCCAACACTGTGCCCGATCCGGCCTCCCTTGAGTTGGGCTCCGAATATGCTTGTCCCGCTGGACAGGTGGTCATGATTCCTGATTGTGTGCCCTGCTCCATTGGCACGTTCTACGATGGTGCCAACAAGACGTGCATTGCCTGCGCCCGGGGTAGCTATCAATCCGAGGCTGGCCAGCAGCAGTGCAGCAAGTGTCCAACCATTGCGGGTCGTCCGGGTGTAACAGCTGGTCCCGGTGCACGCTCCGCCGCTGACTGCAAGGAACGCTGCCCGGCTGGAAAGTATTTCGATGCCGAAACGGGTCTGTGCCGTTCCTGCGGCCATGGCTTCTATCAGGCGAACGAAGGCGCCTTTAGCTGCGATCTGTGCGGCTTGGGGCAGACGACACGCTCCACCGAGGCTACCTCACGCAAGGAGTGCCGCGATGAATGCAGCTCTGGCCAACAGCTGGGCGCCGACGGACGCTGTGAGCCATGTCCACGTGGCACCTATCGTCTGCAGGGTGTGCAACCGTCTTGTGCCGCCTGTCCATTGGGTCGCACCACTCCCAAGGTGGGCGCCAGTTCCGTGGAGGAGTGCACACTGCCCGTCTGCTCGCCTGGAACATATCTCAATGCCACTCAGAACATGTGCATCGAGTGCCGCAAGGGCTTCTATCAGTCCGAATCACAACAAACCACATGCATTCAGTGTCCACCCAATCACAGCACCAAGATCACCGGCGCCACCTCCAAGAGCGAGTGCACCAATCCGTGCGAGCACATTGCCGAGGGCAAGCCACATTGCGACATCAATGCCTATTGTATTATGGTGCCGGAGACTTCAGACTTCAAGTGCGAATGCAAGCCGGGCTTCAATGGCACTGGAATGGAATGCACCGACGTCTGTGACGGTCACTGCGAGAACTCGGGCACTTGTGTCAAGGATTTGAAGGGCACGCCGTCCTGTCGCTGTGTGGGATCCTTCACTGGACCACATTGCGCCGAGCGATCGGAGTTTGCATATATTGCCGGTGGCATTGCTGGCGCTGTGATCTTCATCATCATCATTGTGCTGCTCATCTGGATGATTTGTGTGCGCTCCACGAAACGCAGGGATCCAAAGAAGATGCTGACGCCAGCCATCGATCAGACTGGTTCCCAGGTCAATTTCTACTATGGTGCACACACACCATATGCGGAATCGATTGCACCATCGCACCACAGCACCTATGCCCATTACTATGACGATGAGGAGGATGGCTGGGAGATGCCAAATTTCTACAATGAAACCTATATGAAAGACGGTAAGCTGGAATAAATCGCATAATAAATCGAAGTATTACTAATACTGTTTTGTTGCAGGTCTACATGGTGGCAAGATGAGCACATTGGCCCGATCCAATGCGTCGCTCTACGGAACAAAAGAAGACTTATACGATCGACTGAAACGTCACGCCTACACGGGCAAGAAAGGTGGGTTCTCTGGAATCAAATATTCCCTCTTAAATGATTTACTAATTTTATATTTTTTTTCACTTGCAGAAAAGAGTGACAGTGATAGTGAAGTGCAGTAATCCATCAGCGAAATATATACAAATAATTTAAACATATGAATAACTTTAAAAGCTGCTTTAATGTAAAAAAAAAATGTGGTCATAAATGTATAGCACTGCGCAAATGGGGCAAAAACTTGAACACTGCCACAATAAAATACTCAAAATAAAAAAAAAGCTTCATTCTAAAAAGCTTTGCATTGAATCGCAGTAATCTGGAGCTACATCATTTTAGAACTTTATTTACCGTTTTAATTACGTGGCTTAATGCAAAGCTTGAAATACAAGAAAAGTTGCTGTATGAAAAGAGAAATCTTAAAAAAAATAATAGTAACTTCAACATGTGCTCTTTAAATATGAAAAACTAAACAGAAATTAAGTCGAACTTATGCATATAATATGAGTATAACAAAAAATAAAAATGAATTGTTTTAATTATAAGTATTATTTACCTATACACGCACGCAAAAAAAAATTAATAACATAAACTGCAAAGATAGAAAGCGTCAAATTGCAATATATATTTTCCAAACTTGTTGAAAAATTCGCGAGTGCTGTAAAAAGCAAATCAAATATAGTCGTTATTTTGTAATTTAAATAAAGCAAATTAATTTGTAATTTTATAAAAAAATCTTTTGTATAACTGTACAAAAGTATCAATTAATTAATAAAAGCAAAAGCTTATGTTTATATTTAAAAATTTATTATATTACAACATTTTTTTTTATTATAAGGTACATTTTTGTGGACAACTTATGTGTCTGCGTTGCTTTAATAATTGCAACCAGATTCATCAAAGAGTGTTGCAAGCTAAATACAACAATCATGGGAATTGAGGGCAACTTTTTTTTCAATAGAAATCTTTTGACCGTCACATAAATTGTGAATTCGATCGGCTAAATATTTTAGAGGTAATACTTTTATAAGCCTAAGTCATAACAAATAATAATAATAAAATAAACAATAACACCAATTTAATAAAAAAAAAACTTGGCAGCCCTGACTATGAAATTTCATAGCACCTAAAAGTATGCAACAGATAACCAGTGAAAAAATAAGAGTCCCTTCAAACGCTGACCAGAAATATAGATATGCATTTAGTAATTTATCTACATAATCTTAATTTATTCCTTTTGAAGAATTTATAGTAAGGCAAACATTATATAATCAATTTTGTTTGTATTTTGGCTTCAGTTTCATGGCATTAATTTGGTAATCTAGTCCAATATCCGACGGCGTATTATATGATAATGATCGGTAGCCTGTGCAGCCATAGCCAAAATCGTCAGGGACAGCGGTAAGGTGAAGGAGCCAATTATGAGATTCTCGTTCCGGTAATAGGTTGGCTTGGACACAACCCACAGACCCAGTAGTGTTCCCTTGGCAAACAGGTAAATGGAGTGCTCGATCGACATCCAGATCATCATGCCTAACTCCAACAGGACGATAGCCACCGCAGTTTCAACAATATATTTATAGCCCTCAGACAAATCGTTGAGGCGCAGGGGTATTATACGGTTATCATAGATGATATCCAGCAGTGCTACGCCTACGATCAATGTGGGTAATGCCGGACCGGGTGTTTCCAGCCTTGTCTGTGGTGTTATATAGAAGATAAATCGTATCATTAGATGTACGAGGCCGGCGAGCAACACGGATTCAGAAGAGGCCATTATTAATTGAAGTAAAAGCACAAAGAAAATTTTAAATTTTCTCCAAAAAAAATTTACAATTTTTTTTAATGTTGTAACGTTGACATGTATATCAAATTTAAAATGACTTGTCAATAAATGACAATAAATCTACAAAATTATTAACTAGAATACTCAACCAAAAAACTTTCTGTAAGATGCAAACTGCAATATTAAAATTCCAAACTCATTAAAGGGGGAGGGAGGGTGTCACAATGACACATTTTTATTTATTAATTGAGAAAGTGTGTATTTTAATTGCGTTTTGTGAACTATAACTTTTCACCTAGTGATTTTTTTTTATAGGCGATTTTAATATATAGGCGATTTTTGTATCTTATAGTTTTCGAATGCCGAGAATGCCCTCATTCTGACGAAAGAAATAAATAAAACTGATAGCCACCCCAAATATTATTATAGGATAGCTAATCCGCTTGCCATTGCCGCGAATAAATTTCAACAGCGTCTGTAAGAAGCTGCCATTATTCCTGGTGCATTCCGACTCATCATCATGAACTATCTCCGTGCGCTCCATATTGGTGTCAGCTGGAACCAGTTCAATTTCGAGCTGCTGCAAAAGAGTCTCCTCGCCAATCGGTTGGAGCAGCTTTTGTAGCATCTGTATGTCATTCTCCGCTGCAAGGAGTTGCTCCACTGGTACATGCTTTCGCTCACGTGTCGTACAAATGCTGCCGGAGTCATAGTCAATCTGATCAATCGGTTCAACCAAGTCCACAATATTTTGTGGTTCGTTTGGCTCCAAAGGCTTTTCCAGTTTCTCTGTTAGATCCGCCGACAGTTTCTGCGGCAACATCTTTAGCAGATCATGTGACAGCTTCTTTGCCAACTCCTTCGGGATCTCCTCTAATTGCAACTCAGGCACTTCTTCCACCAGCTCCACCGTCGGCTCCACTTGCATCTCCTCCTGCACCAGTTTTTCCTCAATCTCTGTTTGTACATCCAAATTCAGGTGCTCCTCTCGTTCAAGCTTCAACTGCTCCTCTAGATTCTGATTATTCAATTCCTCTTCCATTTGGGCCACTACAAGTTGCAGCATTTTGAGACTGGACTCCTCTGCCGCTCTCAATTTCAATCGACTCTCCTGTAAAGAAAGTGTTTGAGGCGTTGAGCTTCCCGACATTTCAAACATTAATTGATTGTCCTCTTCAGTTGTGATGTCCATTTGGACACCCGAATCATTGGGTGCATTAATCAGAGTACTGCTGCTGCTGTAAATCTCGTCAAGTTTGCCCTTTCTCTGGAATGACCTATGGCCTCTGTATTTGCGAGTGCTGATGCGGATGTAGTTCCCGCTTTCGTCCAAGCGAACGGGCTCTGGAATTTTGGTAGGCATCTCAATATTACAGTGCTCGATAAACTTGGATGTTTCATCAATTGCTTTGTCATCCTTCACATTTGCAACCGGTGGCTGATTGACTTTCACATCATATCTGAACTTCATAATTGCCTAGACGAAAAATTCAATTGCCTTCAGTTGCAAAACTGACAAATTCCAAACAACAAAGCAAGAATATTTTTTTTATTAGTGTTTTTGTCGAAAAATTTGCGTTTGATGATGAATGTTTGAAATGTTTGAAATTTGGGTCTGCACTGCTTAAATGTTGAATGTGTACAACAAAATTGCCTACTCCGATGCCAACTAATATGGAATGTTTGATATAATTAATTAGAGATCATGTTGCCTTTGCAGATATCATCAATTATATAGTCAAATAAAATGATGATTTAATATTTGTTATTGTTAAATTATGAGACAAATAACAACTTTATTTAATGATGTATTTTTCTTTTATTGTATTAAGCATAGGTAGATAATAAATAAGAGCTTAGTAAATTTTGTTAAGATTTATGGCAGTTACATTTGCCTGCTTCAAGAGCTGGGCCTAAAACGTAGTGAAGCAACAACGGAGCAAATTGCAATGCTTAGTTCTCCAGTTCCACCTTGAGCTTCAGATGTGTGGGCAACTCATTGTAGATGAGGGGCGGTAGGCGTGCTGCGGGGGTATAAGACGAAACGGTTGATGAGCTTGAGAGATGGCTAAGGCCAGATGCCAAAGGGCTACTCACTGTTGCATTTGTAAACCAGATCCGACCATATAATCATCTCCTGTGAGAAGCAAAAGACGCCCAACCGTCCGCCCTTCAGGGTGAGTGTGCCATCAAAGACGTTGTGCGAGTCGAGTATCAAACGTTCTCCCTCAAATATGCTAAGGTGGATGCCAAATGGACTCAGCTGAGATTTACAACAAGTACATAACACACTTACCGCAACCTGATGAGTCCAATGACAGGGCGATGGATCAGGGACCAGCGATATGAAGTCTTCTCTTTCCAGCCCGCATTTAGCGGATCCTTCCACAGCAGTTTCGCCTGTCCGGGCGTATCGCCGGCATGCCACAAACTGTTGCGCAACATGGAGCCAGGTCCAGTATTGCTATCAATCAACTTGATCTGCACACCTGGCTCCGCAGAGGCGCGGAAGGGCGAGGATTGCCAATAGGTTTGTGTCCCCTTCTTCCACTGCACCACGTAGAATTTGCGATTGCTTTGATAGCTGAAAATGAATCCCACATAATCATCGTCCGTATCATCGTTGACATAGAAAGTGCCCTCAAAATCGACGCCACCAAATGAATCACTGCCCACCACCAGGCCCGGATCGGAGTTTAGAGTTTGTAATATCTCCGAACCATTTCCATGCACCTCCCAATTGGGATCCAGCTGTGCATCACCCTCCGGATCTAATATAACCGAACGTATTGTGCGAAAATCCGTCCGATGTATCATGGAATTATTTGGACAATTGTCAATAGAGTTAGGTGTGCCATCCTCATCCTCATCATCCTCGCAAAGATCACCCTTGCCATTGCGATTCAGATCCAATTGGTCAGAGTTTCTGGCCAATGGGCAGTTGTCTCTATAGTTGGGAATACCATCGCCGTCCATGTCATCGTCACAGGCATCGCCTTTGCCATCAAAATCAGTGTCCAGTTGATCCGAATTGCTGACCATTGGACAATTATCCCCCGAGTCCTGTATGCCATCATCATCACCATCAATGTCACTGCCACATGCATCACCCACCAGATCCATGTCACGATCCTCCTGCGCCGGATTTGGAATTGTGGGACAATTGTCACAGATATCTCCCACACCATCGTTATCCATATCGGACTGGCTTGGATTGCGAAGTAGTGGACAATTATCATACTGATTCAGCACCGAATCGTTATCAATATCATCATCGCACTCATTGCCCACCCCATCCTCATCCGTGTCCACTTGCCTGCGATTCGAAATAAACATACAATTGTCACAAGCATCACCAACACCATCGTGATCCGTGTCCATCTGATCGCTGTTGTAGGCAAACGGGCAATTGTCCTTGCTGTTGATCACCTGATCGCTATCCGCATCCTCGTCGCAGCTATCGCCAATGCCATCCAAATCAGTGTCCTCCTGTCCCGAATTGGGCAAATCAGGACAGTTATCGCGGCGACAATGTGGCTCTGCACAATTTAGTGACTCATCCGGCCAGCCATCCAGATCACTATCCCTACCACAAATCCTGCCATTGCCCGCCCAACCAATGCTGCAGCGGCATTGATAGTGATAGTTATCAATTGGCATACACTCAGCATTTCTGGCACAGATGCTGCCATCGGGACAGAGATCCGCTGCAGACAGACAGCTAAAGGTGCCATTGGACACATAACCGTCATGACACTGGCATCTGTAGGTGCCCTAATTAATCCGCAATTAGTTGGAAAAATGTATGTTAATCATTCAGATGGCTTACAATGGTATTGTGGCAGCTGGCATGTTCTGGACATCTAAAGAAGCCCATCTTGCATTCGTCAATGTCCAGGCAAGTTTGCTTCTGAAAACCCACCGCTAGATAGTCAGCAGAATAACCTAAGAGAAGCACACAAATCATGAGGATATATAAAAAAAAAGGATTTTCCTCTTGGTTTACCATGAGCATGAATGCCATCAAAGCCGGGCGGACAGGGGCCACATCGAAAGCCTGGTTTGAGATTCTTGCAAATGGCCATTTGATCGCAGGGCTGATAGATGGCACACTCGTCCACATCGTGGCAGGTGGAGCCATTGTTTTTCTGGCCACGTGGACAGGAGATGCACTGAAAGTAAGGTGGAAAGCCCAACTGAAGGCACTCAACACCTGGCAAGCAAATTATTCAAATTATAAACCACAAAAAAATAAACTAAAAAACCAAAATATAAAAAAAATATTTTAGATGAAGTGAAATAAGCTAAAAACTACGATTAGTAAATGGGTTGCCAAAATTTAACCATCACATAAATATATTTAATTATTTTTGTTTTTTTGTCCAGCCCCAAGATTTAATACAAAACATAATTCGAGGATTCAAGATATAACCAGAAAATGATAGTGAATAAATATGAAGAACATAATAGCAGAAATAGGCAAATGACAGATGATTTTGATAGATAGAATATAAAAGAAATGGGAAATTTAAAATTTTTATTTACCGAAAATGTATCCGAAACGCAGACGCAGTGAGCTATTCAAAACTTTTTGTATTCGATTGTAGCTCAAATTAAACAACGTTATTTTGATTTATTTTTTTTTTGAAAGAATATTGTATAATTTTTATTCACAATTCATTTTAGGCATTACAGAGAGGGGAAAACCATATTTTTTTTTTTAGTTATAAACTCTTATAAGCTCCACATTGGTTGGTCTTTCATTTTATAAACAGTATGATGAGTATAGTATTATTAAAGCATTTACTAAAAACTTATATTTTTTTTAATGATTTATTTATATAAATTTATAATTTTAATTTCTGTAAGTACTTGTGAATTATTATTACAGGGCGAAAAAAAGGTTGCTAATACTTTTGAATTATTTCGTTTTGCCATTGCGTAGAGCTTACAACTTATGACTAATTATAAGTGAAATTATAATGTGCTCTCATTCTAAATAAGTTGAATTTATATTATTAAATTCTAATGTTGTGCTCTGATTCAGTTCGTAACAACCGAGTATTTGCGTGCTGTGTACTGGCTCTGCCTCTGATAGTGCTGCACATTATGTGTGGGCATTAAAATGTTGCCTAGTAATGAGAATTGTTTATGCATTAATATCGTATAATAAAACATTGGTTATTTGTGTGTCAATCCGCTAAGCAAATCCACCCACTATCCGCAGCTTTTGTACTTTTACCGAATTCAATTAGCCAGCCACTGACTTATAAGGCACGACATTCCACAAACAAACGCCTCCATGATGTGACTAAGTACCTGACCGCCAAACATATTTTCTGTCCAGCTCTGAGCCAGGTCCTCTAATTAGCAGCCTTGTTTCACACATACATTGGAAATTGCTCGGGCAACCTATAATTTTCAATCAAAAGGGTTCAACGCTGCGCGAAGTTCTCCAAATTCGTTCGAACTGTGCATTAATAAATCAAACAATCGTGTGAATCGTATACCCTACCAATCAATTGGCCGGGTATATACATATACTTGAAATGTAGTTTTCTCGGATTTCCAAAGTTACTTCAGTTTATCTGAATATACTATTCATTCTTCATTTTATTAATTATAATATTGTGAACTGCTCAAGATAACTTTTCTATTTAATTTTAAACGTTTAAAAAATTGCTCTTGATATTTTATAAAAATTATTCTTAAGAAATCAGTTGCAGACTCTATGTATTAAAAGGATTATAGGATAATGCTAATGCCAATTAAATTAAATTTATTTAATTAAATTACAATTTTTCTCAACCGCAAGTAACCGTCTAAAATATCAAAAGAACCCACACTTTTAACTAAGGTTGAGAGCAAGGCAACTTCAAATTAGCCATAAAAAAAAAGTTGAAAACAAAACGTGGACCCAAAACTCCACTTGAAACTTAAACTAATCAAAAAGTCAAACAGGCCGCAAAGAGGGGGGAAAATAAAGAGAACCAAAATGCATATACACATTGTTGTTGTTGTTGTTGTTGTTGTTGTTGTTGTTGTTGTTTATGTCGCTGTGTCTGTTGTTGTGTTTTGTGTTTTTGTTTGTTGACTTACCTGAGGGGCATGGTGTGTCCAGACAAGGATTACGTATCGAACATGTGCGTCCATCACCTTCATAGCCAACCGGACAGGAGTCACACTGGGCACCGTTCACAGTATCGTGACACTGAACGCCTCTGCAAAATCATTGGAATGAGTTGAGTGAAGTTGAGTTTGAGTATTGAGTATGGAGTAAATCGTTGATGGGCTTATTTTTTTTTTTTTTTTTTTTTGTTTTGTTGCCACAAACACATATGTATTGTTTATTATTATTAATACTGACAAGCAGGAACAAATATACAACAAAAGATTGTAGAAAACGGAAAAACAGCATACACAAAGCCAAATTTATTAATGATGTTCGCTGCATGGGCATACACAAAAGGCAACTAGGGAAGGAGAGAGACAGAGAGAGAGAGAGAGAGAGACAACAGTGAAAAGGTTACAGTTGGGACCCCTTCTTGGGACCCTCTTGGGCACAAAAGCGCACCGACAAAGCGCAATCGCCACATACGGCACATGTGTTTGGTCTTGGGATGGTTTTTGGTTTTTGGGATATGCACAGGAAAAAGAAGAAGAAGAAGATGGAAGACAACCCAATCCCGAAAAAGAAAACAAATTACAATTACAAGAAAATGTTATTAAAAACCCGTTGAGGCAAAATAAATAAAAAATAAAAAAAAAGAAGACACTGTGTGCATCATGTCGCTTTGCTTGACTGTAGGTGTATGTCCAGGTCCATGTCCAAATGGCCCATGGCCAAAACAAAGTGCAGTTACATGCTGAATGGCATGTAAATTTCTCTTTATGCTCCGATGCTCTGGCGAGTGTGGGATTCGCTTATGGCTACCACATATAACATTTACATATCATGCCATGGACATTAGTTACTATTCAGGTTACGGTTAGCCCAAACTATAAAAGCTGCGTAACACCGCACTGCACAGAGTTCAAAACTCACCCAGGACATAACTCATGGCAATCGCTCCACGCGAGTCCATCACTCCAGCGTACATCCATCCAACCTGCACAACCTACTGCGCCCAACTGACCCAGAAGCCGTTTCTTGCCATATTTTATGGCAAAATCTACAATGCGTTAAGTTCAAGAAAAAATAAATGACATACTCTACGATTATGTGGGCAGAGTCAGAGACTCAGAGATTTGAAGTCCACGACCAAGTCAAATTTAAAGCCCTTTCTGCTCACATTTTGTTTGTGAAGTAACTCAGAAGTAGGAAGTCACTTAAAAAAATAAATTCAATACTTTTGTTAAGGGCCCACACGGTTTTTTTAAATACCCTTTTATTTTAAGTGAAGCAGAGTTTAACGTGTCTAATTTTCACAAGTACAAATTAAACAAAAATCAAATTAAATACTTTATATAATAATAATTATTACTTACAAATTTTTTGACTTGTTCCTAAAAAGTATCAGTATTATTTATATATTAACCCTTTCCAATAAAAAAAAATATATATATATATCAATTTTAAAAAAAATTACATTTTTTTTATTTTTGCTTTTTTCAAACACAAACAAATCTTTAATTATAATAAAAAACTCAACTTGGTTATAATTTGTAATTAAAAATTACTGCAACCCACTATATAAAATATCTGTCAAATAGGCAAGTCTTAAACAACAGTTTGCTCCCTATATGGATGAAGATTATAAGAATTACGCCTTATCGTAACCCACGTCAAATTCGTTATACTCCGGGAACAGTCAGATACTGCGAATATATCAGTAGATGAACTGAGGGGCAAATTTATTCGAGGGTTGTTGTTTTAGTGAGGTTGAAAGAGTTTGATGGCTGTCAGTTTGTGGCACAGCTGCGGCATATTCATTGGTGGGCAACAACACTTGTCAAGAAGTGTGTGTGTGTGTGCGACCGTCAATATTTTTTGGTAGAAGCATTTTGGCGGCAACGCGCAATTAGCAAAAAGTGTTAAGTACTTAAGTGGCAAGCGAGAGAGCCAAGCTGAGGCGGCGCTGTTGCTGTTGCTGTCCATGTTCGCGTCCATGTCCAAGACAAAATGGGAAAAGAGACAAGACACACGGAATAAAAAGAGACGGCTACACGATACGAAATTGAGAAAAAAAAAAAATGTTGCGTAGGGGTTTTCGCTTTCTGGCCATGTTCGCCGAGTCCGCCACTTTGCGCTTTTCTGCTTTGTTTCAGTTCAGTCGACCATATTGTCTTGGCTTTGGCATCGGCATCGGCATCGTTTGAGTGCTGGGAAAATAGCCAGCGAAGCACATCGAGGAACGCATTAGCATTTCTGCCACTACCTTCTAGCAGTTAGCATGACGAACCCACTTGCCATGTGCCTTTCCTCTTGCGTTTTGTTGGCCCGTTCTTTTTATTAACCACGCATTCATAATTCATAATTCCAATTTGCTGCCTGGTCCAGCCAAAAGGCTTGCCCTGCCAAAGAGCTATCCAGCAGCCGTTGTCTTCTTGTTACCCCTACCCCCAGTCGCCTGGGCCTGGGCTCAAGTCCAGTTCAAACACTTTGTCAGGCACCACCCAAAAGACAAGACAAAAAAAAAAACAAAAAACCTTTGGACACGGACGTGAACCTCCGACTGCAAACTGAGTAATGTGTGAACATGGATTTGAAGCATACAAAAATGCTTTTAGCCTCTGGATCGCAGTGATGTGAAATGAGTTACAAAATGCTTTCGCATGAAGGATGATGAAATCCTGTAAATGCTAAAGTATATAGCTAAAAGCGTAAGACTACTGTAAATATTATTAAATAGAATTTAAAATTGCTTCCTTAATAATATTAAGTATTCTATGTCAATGGTTTAATTAAGAGTTGTTTTTTGAAGAATATTATTCTGACTTTCAACAAGTAGTTGTAAAGTAATTGGCTTCTTGCAAAGAATAAAAAGATCATAAAAATGTATATTTCTTATCAAATTTTGTATTAAATTAAATTTCAAATATTATATCAAAATATTTGTTAAATATATTTAAATGAGGAAAGCATAAAACACTTATTCAACAGTCTCCACATTCAGTTCACACTTTACAATCTTATTTCGTAGCCCATTTAAATCGGTGCAAGCGATTTCTCATTTGCTGATGATAGATTTGGTAACCATTTGGAAACCATGATGAACCCATTTCTATGCCAAATCACTTTTCCATAGTGCCCAACTAACACTAGCGTTACTCGCGGCACGGCGAAACTTATCTATTATTGAAGAAGCTGAGATCGCTGCCCGCATTTATCCCACCCAAATTGCTTCTAATGGTAGCGCATGCCATGCAAATGCATACCACTTACTCCAAACAACAGGAACACTTGGCTCTCCCTTAAAGGAGTTTGGTGCATCCAACAACCAACAACAACAACAACAACAATAACAACTACCATATGGCGCACGCTCTGGACAAACTACAACTAACTGCAATAAAGCGGCGTTTATTTTGCCACAGGCCACTTATCTGCGAGGTTGGCAGTAGGTTGGTTGTTGGCTGTTGGCTGCTGGCTCCAGCGACAGCTACAGCAAGCTACAACTTGGTATCGGGCTTGGTCTCCGACTTGGTCTTGACTGGGCTTGTTTTTGTTTTCATTGCAGCGCCTGCACACGGCGGACGACGGGCATCGAACCAAGCCAGCCAGAAAGCAGCCCGAGCCCGAGCTCGAGCCAGAGCCAGTTGGCTATTAATTTGAATTCAAGCAGTCAAAAGCTGCCTCAGTCCCGGCGACACACAGTCAACAGTCAACAACAACAACAACAACAAGAACAACAACCACAACGACAACAACGTCAACGTTTGGAATCAATGGCTCCACTTTTGCGGCGCGGCTGTTTGCTTTTTTTCGGTGCGTAGGCGAACTCGATTCGCGTCTGAGATATGCGTTCCACCGAACTTTGATGTTGCTGTGAACCAGCTAACTCTATTCCAGTGCACCTCCTCTGCACCTCATCTCCACTGTATTTTCTCTCTCTTTATTCAGTTGACTCTGTTCACTCATTGTGTATCTGCTTTTACCAGTCAATGTTTGCTGTAAACGTTTTGTTTTGTGCCCAGGCCTCAGAATCTGTGGGAAAGTTGGCATAATCAAATGGAATTCTGTTTTTTGGAATTGTTCACAACATGTGTATACACATGTTTGCAGCTGGAATCGGATTCCGAATCTCTCCATCTCCATCTCCATCTATATCTAAATCTCAATCTCCGGCTAAGATAGGTAATATAATCTTTGTTGACTTGCACCTTGATTGCATTGCTGATTATTTCATCATACGCATAATTTAAATTGAACAACAGCCTCACAAAAATTGTGCGTTGAAAGCCAAGTGAAACTTTTGACGGCATTCTATATGCAGCTGTGGGGCTATGACCATAATTGGGTTTTCTAGTTAGGGCCAGATTTGGATTTAGTTGGAGTGTGCCTTTTTGAAAAATGGAAAGTGTGACTTTCATTTTAATCGCAGACTATCATTGATAATTTTTCAACAATTAATAGAGATTTTATCATTGATAATGTTTCAACAATTAATCGAGATTTTATAAAGTTAATGTTTTATTTTGAATATATTTATGTGGAAACTATATTAAAATAAAAGCTGTATGCTGTTTAAGTGAATGTTGATGTGGAGGTTTTTTTTTAAATATTTAATAAAATAATTGAAATTTTTGTATTTTTTTTTTCTAATATGTGTTAAGAATTATTAATTATTGGGGTCTTGTGCACTGCGACCTATTAGATCTATTGTGCCCCTTCTGAGCTTATAGCTCCTCCATTAACTACAGTTCCTGAACGAAAGTCAGGATCTTTGATGGGTCGAGGACTACTATGTCTTTGACATTCATAACATGCATCCCTGGGATGATGTATCTTTTCCTAGCAAGGGCGATACATTCTGTTAGGATGTGAGTTGAAGACTCCTTCTTGACGTCACAAAACCTACATTGGCCTGTCGGACATTTGGCCTGCCGGAGTGTTAAGAGTTAAAAACTCAATAAAAACACTTTTGTAAATTTCTAAAGATTATTTTTGATACTATTTTATCTACTATTACTCAACGTTATAAACTAATATTGAAGCAATAATACAACAACTGATTTTACTTCTTGTATAACCAAGAAACACACCTCACTAAATTCAAATATATATTTAGCTTATTCACACTTTAGAATTCACTCTTTATATAAATATATATTTAGCTTATTTACACTTAAGAATTCAATCTTTCTATAAATATATATTGAACATATTCACACTTTCTAAATGCTATCAATATTCATTATAAAAATCTTAAAGTGTGCTTACATGAAGGTAAATATTTAATTTTTATTATCTACTACTTTGTACTGTCTGCCCTAGAAAATTTGAAGTCACTTAGTTGATCAACTCTAACTATATGGTCAACTCAATCTGATTATTTTCAATTTAAACATAATGGTCAAAACCTTATAAAAACAACAAAGGATCAACAGGTGTGCATGTCATTAGCGCAAGTTTTATGGCCTTTTAATAGAATTGATTTTAGCCATTCAACTCGTCTCAAAAGTCAAACAAACAAAGCGTTGACCATGTTTAATTCTGACGCCGCAACAAAAAACATTTCGAGGGTTCTAAATTAAAACGATGGTCCGAAGTAGTGCTCATTGTGTGTGTGTGTGTGTGAGTGTGTTTTGGGTGTTTTTTCTTCTTTTTTTTTTGTTGGTATTTTGAATGTTAGTTTACCACACGCATTGGCCACAATTCATCGATAATGAAAGATGACAGTAACGAGACGACGGCGTTGCTGACAACATTTAAAACAATTTTATGCAAATTAAAATACGGTCAGCCTGGGCGCACCTTCCACAAAAAAAAAAACAAGAGGAGATCCCTGCCCTAGACACCTACAATACACACACACACATTTGTACTATTGTGGTCATTGGTGAGTCTGTTCTTGCCTCTTCTTCAATAATTTACCCAAATTTATGACCGGGGACTGCCTTCCAATGCGCGTGGCCAGGCGCTCACTTGTCGGGTCTCACATTTCACAGAGAGGCAGGCGGCCTATGGAACCGAAATCACTTTAAGTGTTTTGACACAATGAAGTCAGCCGAGTTCTCAATGCTCCCTTTTCAATCCTCATACCAGTTGGATCTGTGCGGGTTTTCCCTGCACATTTAACTAATTTATGCGGCAGTTTCGAGTGCTATTTGTGGTGGCAGACCCCCACAACTGAACGATTCCCCCCCTCTTTTCCAGCATCTTCAATGTGCTTCATTGTATTATTGCAAAGGTTTTGTTGCATTTTGTTTAACAATTTCTACCAATATTACCAATAAATATGCCCATCGATGACCGTTACTTGGCATGTTATAGTTTTGTTTAACATATTTATGGCATGTATATTCTCTGGTTTTCGAAAACTTTAAGAATTTATGTATTTATTAGTCAATATTCGATGGAATTGCTGAGGGTCTGCCATCTTATGCATAATTAGTTGATAGAGTCTGACATTAATGGTTCCAAGTAATAAAGCCAAGCCAAGAACTAGATTTCCTTTCGACCATGGCGTTTTCTTCCGGTATCAAACCACTAAATTCCATATGGGCTGTGGGTGGGTTTTACGACTCTGTTCCGCAAATAAAGCTATATCTGTTTTTTTTTTTTTTTTTTGTATATGCTATTTGAAGTTTCCCTGTTGTGGTGGATTACTTCCAGCTGTGCCTCAAAGTATTTATCAGCATGTGATTTAATTTTCTTTCTTTCTATAAAATCAGATTACACTTCCAAGTCGACTGCAGCCGGCACAGTATTAAATACTTTAAATAAAGCCCTTGGATATAAAATCACCTTTTTAGGCATTATTATTAAATATATAACTTTATATAAAATAACATCTGCAATATAATATAATTAATGCATAATGCATATAATTCTCTACTTCTCGTCACATTACTTATTATTACTCTTTTTCACTCTCTCTTTGCTAAAAGTAACTACAAATAAAAACTCATTAATATGTAATAAACTCGACTTTCTTTTCGTTCAGCTAATTTCGTCTTTAAAAGCCCCTTTTTAAATGGTAATTAAACACAGATTTATGGAAAAACTTGTTAAATTTAACAAAACCTCAGTTGGAAGATTTTTGTGCAAAAGTGATAAACTTGAATGACTTGGTGCTAAGTGGAGAAGCAAGATGTGATCTTAAGCCGACAAGGGATTACCCATTTGGCACATTTGGATTGGCATATCGAAAAACTCAGATCTAGAGTAAGCGAATGAATGAAGGATTCCTAGCATAAGTATTGGCTTAAAGAATTTTAGATTTTATCTAAGACTGTCAATAAAACTGCTTTATTCTCTTTCCTTTTTTTTTTTGCTCCTTTTTGATTTACTAATCAGCATTCCAAGTCAAGTACTTCGATGGGACTGCATGGCTGGCATTGAATTGAAATCTCAATGGGTAACACTTATCAATCATAGATAGGAAACCTGTAGCTGTCTGAAGTGGCAGGCAAGAGTCGCTTGACTGCATCATTAAGCTATAAACAACATCAAATTGCCATTAAGGCCATATGCAAATAATTGCAGACTCAGTGGATGAGGAGCCCTTTTGGCGAAAGCGCCGAGCGACATTTTGCGTGTGGCGGCGCCTTTTATGCCACAGGCGTCCATCTGCGTCAAGAGAACAGCATGACAAATACAATTAACATGGATGCATTCAATGGCCACGCCCTCAACGCCATTAAGGGACGTCGGATATAAGCATATAAAAACAACATAAAAGCTACGAAAAAAAAAAAAAACGATTTTCCATTTATATATTTCGCACAAGACACTTACAGAAAACAGGGTCTATCCGCACAGCTGACGCCCGGTTTGCAAGATTTGCCATCGCCAATGTAGCCGGCAGGACAACGGCTGCACCTTGGTCCCGAGGCGGTCTCATGGCAATCAACGCCTGTGGGCAGTAAAAAGGCAAAGCAAACAAGCGAGTTGAAGTCAGAGTTGAGTTGGGTGTGTTTTGCGTTTTGTGAGGTATGAGTCACATGGCTACTTACCAGGATAACAAGGATTCGCAGTGCGACAGTTGGGCTCGAGGCGTATTTGATTGTCGCCGCTGGGCTCTTTGCAGCCGGCACAATTCTCCAACAACATGCGCAAGTAGGCAATCTCCTGACGCTGGTGGGCGACGTCTTCACGCAGCAGCTTAACCAGTGCCAAAAGATCGCTCAGTGATCGTGCGAGGGCGTCTGGAACAATGAGCACAAAGCGCACAAACCGTACAAAATTAAGACTTTTAAATAAAGCAACAATAATTCATGAGTCGCTGCGTACTTGCAACACCGCATGTGTGTGAGTGTGTGTGTGAGTGTTAGTGTGTGTGTGTGTGTTAGAGTGTGTGGGAAGCGTTCGGGTATCTGACAAGATTAAGGCCTAACCAATGCGAAAATCGCACTCATTTCGAGCGGCTTTCCTGATTGCAACCTAATCCGCTTTGTCGCTTGGACGACTCAAAGCCAAAGCCAAAGGCACCCAGGTGCCTGTGGTGCCTCAATATCCAGCTGCTGCTAATGCGCTGCGCTTTAGCACAGTTTAATGCGATGCGACAACAGAGCTGAGCACCCAAAGCAAAACTATGCGCATTCAGAGATGCCCCAATCCCCGGTGAGTCACTGTTATTTACCACATCGAAACATATGTGCAACTAAAAAGTGTGTGCAACATACACTGAACTAAACTGAGTTCAATTGTTTTTTAAATAAAAGTTAAAAATTAAAAAAATTCACATATTAAAATTAAACAACATATACATAAAATATATATTATTTTTTTGTACTTATTTTAATCTTCTACTCTGCATTTTGTTTCTCAAACGAAAATACTGAATTGCATTCCAATATTTTTCAACTTACATATATGAAAATATATAATTTATAACGATTTGTTCAACATAAAATATACTAAAATAAATATAAAAAAAATATGTTGTTGAATGTTTTGAAAGCAACAAAATTCTCTTAAAAATAATATAATAAAATAAAATATAATATTATATAATAATAAAAAATAGTTTCGATTATATGATGGCATATATAAATACCGATTAATGTACATGCAATTAACAATATTTCAACACAACAACAACTCTTACATCACACATGATTTATTAACAGTTATTGCATCTAATGAATATACATTTTTCAATAAATTCAACACAATTATTTATCAAAACCGATATCTAATCCTGTTTGAGAATTACGCTAATAAACTTGCAGCTCATCTCTAAATCTCATTTGTTGTTGTGTGACGCGATGTTAGACACATGGAAACAACTAAACTAGTCCAATGTTTCAACGGTACGAACTGTCTCTGTACGGATTGTCTCGGATTGTCGTCTGTCCAACTGTCTCCATGAGTGAGTTTTGTCAACATTGGAAAAGGCCGACGCCGCCGCCGCCGCCATCGCCTCAACGCCCAAACGCATCCGTTTAGGCCTAGTCTGAGCAGGGGATTGGGTTCGGTTTCGGGTTCGGTGCTCACACACGATCTGTGATCTTGTTTTGGTTACGTTACAGTTTTTTGTGGTGTGCAACCTTCGTTTCTATATCTCGACGGCGTCATTCATTACGTTTGCCTTTGCGATTTATATGCCGCCTGTCGCTTAAATGTGTGTGTGTGTGTGTTTGAGTGTGTGTGTGTGTGTTTGAGTGTGTGTTTGTGTATGTGTGTTTGTGTGTGGGTACAGAGCGTGCTACCAATTTGGTATTTTGCACTGAGCTAGATAAATAATAATTATGCTGGGTCGACATCAGCCAACCAAACAGCACTCAACGTACCCAAAACGAGTGCACAAGTTATGCATGGGCTGCGGATCGGCTGCGGATCGGCTGTGGATCGGCTTTGGCATATCTTTCGGTTCATTAGTGTTGTCTTTTCTGTGGGCGCTATTCGCTCGTTTCTCTCTCTCTCTCTTCCTCTCCTCTCTCTCCCCCTCATACTCTCTCTCTCTCTCTTGCTCTTGCTCTGGCGATTAGCTACAACTTATTGGCGGATTGGCAACAGAATGTGGGTACTTACATCCATTATAATACTGATGCCGAATGCATTGTAATTAATTGGCTACAGATTTATAAGGCATTATCGCATTAGGCAAAAGACATTTATGGAAATTGAGTTTGAACTTGCCACCAACAGCAATTCGAGAGGAATATTAACCGTATATGAAACCAGTTAATAAAATCAGCTCAAGCTTAATTGCAAGTGAATATCGTCAATGTTATTTATACATTCTCTCATTTATAGCTTAACTTTTATATATTTTATTAATCGCACTATCTCGACTCATATTTTAATTGTTAAATTTTTAAACGAATTTTATCCCACAGTTTTTTGCTTAATTGAATTATGCGCCTTGTGGACTGACATAAACGCCAACTGTTTGGGGCTACTAATTTCATCAAGCCCCACATTAAGGTAAAAATGATTTAAAGACCACGCCTCATGGAGGCCACCGTCCCACAAAAAAAAACCCACTGAAGTCCCCAAGTCAACGCCCCAGACGAGGAGTCGACGGGTGTCGTCGACTGATTAACGATATGTGTGATTGGTGGATGGTGGATGTTGGATGTTGGGCAGATCTGTTTTGTTGCCTACCTTCACAATCGCCATGCATGATGGGTATATCACCACGCTCCACGTTCGTTGGTATTTCCTGCTTACGCTGATCGACGGCGTCCCGGGCCAGTGTTGGCTCGTGGTACCAATTGCTGCGCACATCGCGCTTCTTGTTCTTCTCTGAAAGATTGACAGAACACGGAGTTGGTGGGCTGTTGATCAGCCTACTGGCTACTAGCAAAACCCCTGACCGTCTCAACTTACCACGCTCGGTGATCTTGTTCCGCAGCATGCGACGATTGCCCCGACGATGCAGACCCTTCTGACAGTTGGCACGCTGCAGCGAGTGCTCCATGTCTGCATCAAAGTGCAGTGGATATTTTCGTTCCCTGAACTGTGCAGAGAGAGAGAGAGAGAGAGTTTTGAAGTGATGATCTTCATTAAGGCAATCGAAACGGACGCATTCAACACTTACCAGCTTGATAACTGGATCATCCATTTGCGTATAGAGCTTTGTCAGGCTCATGTCCATGTCGTGGGAGGTGCTCGGCTTGCAGTCCACAAAGAGTGTGATGCGATTCTTGGCGAACTGCAAAGCCAGCGATCGTATGGTGCTCGTCTCATTGATGTTGGGTATCTCAAAGTTGCGTGACTCTGTCGCCCCATTGGCGCTGATATCAAGCGTCACCCGCTGCTGCTTGCGATCCAGGAAGAAGGACATCTTATGCTTCAGCATGGGAAAGTCGATCATGAACAGTGCCTCAATCGATATATGCAACTTGCGTCGCGGTCTATCAAACAGATGAATATCATTAAACTGTGTGTGTAACACCTTTCTAGAGTTGTGCCAAGTGCTCCTCAAGGTTGGCTAAATTACCTGATGTGTCGTGTTGATATAACCACATCGCCCTTCCTGATATACTGTTCCAGCTCGGCAGAGGCAACTGTGGCAATTTAACAGATTATTTGAAGAGTTAGCTTATTTATAATTTACATAATTATATATATTTTGGTCATTAAACGTCGCTTTAGACTAAATGTCTGTTTCTGAGAAAAAACTTTGCCATTCACTTTTAATGCTAATCCGTATTTTTACTGCAGGCTACAAATTTATCGAATACTAATCAAAATGTTGACCTTTTCATATATCTGATACAGCATATAATTTTGTAAGATGGTAATAACTGATAGTTTTCTGTTTTCGGATGTTTAATTTAATTTATAAGTAAATTAATATGTAATTCCTAAATTGAAGTTTCAATTTCCTTTATACTATTTGTTTGGGTACCAAAGCAAAGTCTATATTTCTATCTCTGATAAACATTTCCTATTATTAAAAATAAATATGCTAAAAATTGATCACTGCTCACTATGCTTATTGATTTGAATTTTTTATATTTATATTTTTTATCTATTAAAAAATTAAATCAATTCTCACAAATTGCAATCAAGAGCTGGTTGCTCCTGTCCCGGGCTAGGCAAACTTCCGTTGTGCAAGTGACAGTTACAAAGTATCAATTACCAAATCAACATAATCTTCAAAAACCTCTAAAAAATGTAAATCAAACAATGCACTGACCATGTTTATCTAATCCTCACAAAGTGTTCTGCTATTTGCTGGCAACTGGCAATCGGTTTTCGCGCCTGGCCAAGATTACAACACTTGGCGGTGTTTATTTTGGTCAGCGCTGGCTAATCCCGTCGCATGTTAACCCAAAAAAGAAAAAACTGAAAAACTGACGGCAAACTAGAAAGCAAACACTGCACTGCATTTGCACAATCCAAATATGTAAAAACCACGTCAAAACGAAAATTTATCAAGAGTCCAAAGACTGAGGAGGAGTGGAAAACCAGGCGATGCTCATGTGTAGAATTTCACGCATTTGTTTAGTTATTTGTCATGTGTAGGAGAGCAGTGGTTTGACAGGCGCATATGAAGTGACCTTCACGATATCGTGCCACACTCGATGGGGGCTTTTGGGGCTACACAAGGCGATATGCTGCATTGCAATTGTACAATTGCAACTTGGTCAGCTCGTGATCGGGCAACGCCAACGCCATTTATGGCAATGGGAGGTCGACTGCATGCAACAACGGCAACAACGGCAACAACTGCCACAACGGCAACAACTGCCACAACTGCTGACAACTGCAACGTATTCTGATGTGTGCATTTTGGATTTGTGATTTACATAAATCGCTGGTTTGAGTTTGATTTTGGGCGCTGCCAATGTTGTCCAAGCGTTGTCCAACCAACTATACGGCAAATATTTACTTGCTGCTATCGGTCATGTTTGTACGTAAATACAACGGTAAACACGAAAACGGCACCTACCTGGATCCAGTGAGAGTGATGCAACCTCAACGAGTGCCAGCGCCAATGCGGCAACGCCGATTAGCAACACGCGCAACCAATTCATTGCCCAGCGATGTCTTCCTCCTCTTCCTCTGCTTCTCCTTCTTCTGCTTTTGCTTCTTCAACTGATTTGTGTTTTCCGTCCGCTGTTTATAAAAATAAAGTGCATACAAATAAGTAATACAAAACTCAGTCGGTGGTTGTTTATTTAAGTTTAAAAATAAAAATGCCATAAAATGCAGTGCGTCTGCCCCTATTAAATCGCATTCAAATAATAAATAAAAAAAAATTCAAATTAAATTTCGTATAACGAGTGAAATGTGAAAACGTCTCATTTTTTTTTTTATGAAATATTTTGCGGCATTTTTCAGATTCTCAACAAGCAGCGATCGTTAAAAATGTCTACGCCTTGCTCTGATTTCGTGCCGGAAGTGTTGCTCCGATATCACCTAGACACACAGCCATATATATATATATATATATATATATATATATATATCTTTCATCTATGCAGCCATCTGTGGGCGTAATAAAGCATTTGCAGCTTAAGTTTTTTTTTTCTTTCTTTTTATTTTATATCTTTTTCCACTTTTGTTGGTTTTAAGTTGGTTGAGATTTATGTTGGATTTTTGCAATCATTCTTTCGTCGACTCGTGTTAGTTAAATAAATGTTCAGTAGATGTGCTTTTGGCATTTTTATCCCTATGTTTCTTTTATTCTATTTATTGGGCATCTGCTTTTTCAGGTGCTTGCCCAGCGGAAGCTGAATGAAAAAGATTATGGACAAGGTGGAGATTTCTTTTGTGGGATTTAGAAAATCTTTGAGTTTGAATTTCTTGTGCGTATTGTAAAATTAATAAAATATACAATCTTAATGCTTTACACAGCTGAAAACAACATCAAAATTGTCTAACAAGCTAGCACAATTTTATAGCACATTTTAAATTTTTGTTAGACCAAAGGCATTTTTGAAGTAACAACATTTCTAATAATATTAACAATATTTTTTTTTTTTGTAGTATACATTTATTAACATTTAACTAATTATACTATAAACCGTTTTTGATTAAAATCATAATTAATTAAATAATAAAGACACCAGCATCACCTAAATATATTCAACAACTAGCCAAGTTTCAGTTGATCTCTCACTTGGCCATCACATTTCAATTACAAGCCATAAATCCTGGAGCCAACAAGGCAACTGTTTATCTTATTGCTCCATTACCACATTCTCTAAACTTTCTCCACACTCTTCGTCTCCTGCTCCTCAGCAGATATTAACCCGTTGCCAACAACGGCTACCGTCAATTGAAGTAATTTGTTATCGGACACTTAAATCTCTAAAGTGATCAAAGGCTCGAGTGGAACAACTTTATAACTTTGGCAGCTCACTAATAAATTAGTTGAAAACAGAGAAGTTAACGATCAATTAAATAAAATCAAATAACAAAAAAAAACCACTTGAGTAAATAAGTACGCATTAATTAGCATTAGACAAGCGGCAATCGTAAAAAAAAAAAAACCAAATTGCATTTAAGTAGCTACAAATATTTGGAGAAGTGCCATAAATCTTCAGGCAGAGGATGCACCATACAACACATTGATATCCAATCCATTAGACAATAATCATGTTTAAATAACACTAGAAATTGTGGCCAAGACTTGCTAGCTGGGGGATCAACATGGCAGCGTCGCAGCTTCTTAGCTTGGCTCAAAGGTGTCCCAGGAATGTGGTAACGGTCGGGGCCAACAGCAAATGTCGTTATGGCCTTACAAGTCAAGCGCGTTTCTGCCAATACTGGTCCAAAAACTTGTGAGTGACAGTTATGGATTTATGGTGGCAATAGAACTGTTGCCTTCTGACTCTCTCTGCAGCTGATCTCCACGGGTTCTCTCGATGGCTCTCTGTGATTGTGGCCAATTTTAGAGACGGCTCGCTCGCTACAATGTCACTGAGTCACAGATGCGCAAAACATATGCCATTTATGGTGCAAATCTCAACCAGCCAGAGTAAAAGCATACTTCACCAGCAAAACCAGTGTTGTACAAGCATCGCACTTTTCAGCCACTTTAACTGATATCTTTTTTAAAGCTGTTTTTTATGTAACATTCGACAGGGTTTATTAAGACTTGTAGCAATGTTTTTTATGTTTTTGTTTTTTAGAGCTAAGTTTCAAGCTATGTCTAGACAGGCTTGGAAAAATACTGTTGCGAGTATTCTGATATTGATGTCAAAATGTGGGACAAGTTTGGACAAGGCATAACAAAATCAAAAATTATGTATATGGAACGCATAAAGTTGAACTTATAAGTTCTGCAGGAATTTACAGTACACTGTAATTTATTTTGCATAAATACTATTTTATTTTTTACCATATTGAAAGGACTTCAAAATATGTGAATTAAAAAATGTCATGTGAAATCGCTTTTATCTAGTAATCATGCCATAATAATTTTGTATTTAAATTATTTCGTAGTTTTTCTATTATAACTCTATTTTTTTATTACCATTTAAAGGTACAATTTATTTATCTGCGATTTAGAAAATAAGCGGCTTAACAGTTATGATAATGATACAGTAGACAAATGTCCAGAAGTGTTCATCATTTAATCTTGAAAGATTGATGACAGGATAAAACTTATGTAGATGGCGAATGAGCTTTGAGTTTCCAAGTTTCTACAGAACTCAGGTCATGCGCAATGCGTAAAGCTCTTCAAGTGTTCACTGAAACGTATAAATAGACATTTGAGTTTGCTACTGACAATCGGACCGAAAAGAACATTTCCCACCAAATGTCAAATGAATAATCTCCACAGTCCTCAGACGACGTGACTCAAATCGAAAGGCACCAACTCAATACGAGCACTAAACTCATAATCCTCAGTTGAAAATTTATCAAATACTTTTTAATGCCTTCAAATAGATATAGATATATATATATATATATATGCTTTAATCATAGATATCTGTCCAGCGCCCACGCAGTCAGCATAAGTCCAAAATGTGTTCAATGGATGACAGCGAGTCGCCACAGAGACGAGCGCACAAATCAAAAGCAATAATGCCGTGGTTAATACGTATATATATATACGTGTATATATATATATTTACATACCACTTTGATTGACATTCAATTAAGCAAAGTCAAATGCACACGGAAGCCGCCAATGACGACCACAGCGCATATCTGTCACCCACTAGTCCCGGCTCGATCACACTGATCCAAGTCGATCGAACAAGTTTGTCGGCATCATGACAAAAGGCGTACCCAGTTTATCATCAGTGGAAATTTGATTCTTATCGGAAAAGTAATTCTATCAGACTGAATGTAAGCTGGCAAGCACCCTAAGCGAACTGCGACTGGACACATCGTAGAGCGGGTTGCCCTTAAAGTAACTAAAAATCGTATTTCTTAAGATTTTGATAAGAAAAAGATTAATCAACCATTTTAGAATCTAAGCAGCCTTAGCTGATTTTATAGTGATTTTTTTTACTATAACTATGATATATAACTATGATATAAAAAATAATGATTAACTGCAAGAAATAGAAACAAGAAATCAAATTCAAAAGTTCAACCAAAAAGTTAAGTTCAGTTTTAACAAAAAAAACTTTCCTAGTTGCCGCTGAAACTGTATAAAAAAACGATCTGCTCTTTTATCTTAAGCTGGTAGAAGTAATTAACATAAATAAACCCAACTCTTTTTTATGATTTAAAATAAACACAAAACATTTCTGTGCATGACTCATCTCCATTAAAAGTTGGGACAGCCCTCGTATAGCATTAGAAATTCAAATATTTTGACTGCAGCATCGCTTGCCAGCATGCAACGTGTATTTTGTACCCCAGGGCGATGAAAACAGCGCGCAAAAAAAATGAAGCATAACAAAAAACAAAAGCAAAAACAAAAATACACAAAATAAGTGATCGCTGGCTACTGCGCATGCGCCGCTGCTTCTGCAACTCTGTCGCGGCTGTCTCTGTCGCTGTCGCCGTCGCTGTCGCGTGTGGGTAGGACAAGTTTTGCGCTAGTCGTCGTCGCGGTCTTCGTCAGCGTCGTCGCCCCAGGCGTCGTGTCACTGAAATCAAATCAGCCGCGTTTAAATGCTTAACCGAAAACTCAAACTCAGCTGCGGCTGCTGCTGCTGATGCTGCTGCGGCTGCTGCTGCTGCGGCTCCCAACATCAACTCATACTCCAACTCCAACTGCAACTGGAGTTCGAAGCGCTGGCAAACCTGCTGTCAGTTGCTGGTTTGACACGGAAAAAAAACGACGTTGGCGCCTACGCATCTGGTGATGGAGACCCGGCCCCGAGTGAGACCCAACTAAGCTGCGCTTAGGGAAATTCTTCAACGGATTTTCATCTGCTGCAAAACTTTCATTGGCTTTTGTCTAAGATTTTTCATTTTGAGAGCTCCTTCGCTCTCTTTAATTGAAAAATAAAAAACTGAAGCGATTACGTGTCGCTTTTGCTTGATAAATCGGTTTCATTATAGCACGAGCATAATAGATTGTTTTTTTGTTTTTTTTTTGTCTAACTTCCGGCGCAAGTCGTTTGGAATTTGCTCAATTTGAAAAAGTGACAAGATTCCAAAGAGCTCAATACCACTTGACTTCGACATTACGGTGATTTTGTGTTTATATTCACTGCTCAACGCTCGAAAATGTCTATTTAAATTTTGGTTTTCCATCAAAAAATTCAGTATTTGACAGCTGAAAAGTTGGCCATTCAGCTATTACTCAAACGAATTTGACGCACTTTTTCAGTCTCATTTCATAACATTAAAAGGTCTGTCAATTATAAATATATATAGACATATATATGTTAATACTATGCTGATTTCTGGTATGATAATTGCCGCCTGCCAAGCGGCTCAATCAAACAACTAACAAAAAAACTTAAAAAAAAAAGCAGTTAAAAAATTGTCAGCGCAATTATGGCGGAAAGTTGTTAAAACTATTTTGAAAGAAAAATGGGACGATCAATTATTTAAGGTTGCCAAAGCTTGAATTACCCTTGCCGACATATGTCAAAACTAACAATAATAAAAATAATATTTACTTAAAGATATATCTACCTAAAAACTTGTTTATCAAAGCTATTTAACTTTTAGTTATCAATTTATATTTTGTCATGTTTTTTAAATACACAATTAAATTCCATTCTTTACATTGGCTAACCAGCAGCAAAAAACTGTCCCTTAACATATTATTATGCCATAAAAAACAATAGAACATGTCACAAATATGGCGGCTATATAATCATGTAATTATCTGAGCTTCCTAAGACACACCCAGTAAATCTCGCTAGCCGTTTCTCGATTTGCATTTATGAGTAAAATATGAAAATATAATTCAGTTAACACCAAAATGCCAAATAAACAGGCAGCAAATTTTACGTATAAGGTTTAATGGGATTTAAAAAAAAAAAAAAACTATCAACTGGTTATAAATAATATCTTTGTGAATAACACGAAAAAGCGCTAAGTTTTCGAACTTTTGAAAACCTGTCAAACTCTTTGCTGTATTCAATACAAAAACCGAAAAGTCATTAACTTATTTTGATGAACCATTAAAATGAAGTTTCATTTGTTGAACTTGAATCGTATTTGACGCCGCCAGTCCAAACAAAAAGACTTTACTGTTTTGAATTGCAAATTTAATTTGGTGCCGAAATGCAGTTAATACAAAAAAAAAAAAAAGCCGTCAAAAATTTGTAAACCTAATTCCAACTAAAATTTGAATCAGACAACAAATTACCTTTGTACGGAACGATGCGCTAATTTGTTTGCCACAATTTTCCAGTTGATTTGCATTTGTTTATGAACTCATAACTTGAATCAATGATGGCAGCAGGAAATTTCATTAAAAAAGCAATATAATTTATGTTTTAATAACGCCACAGGTACAAACCCTATATGGCCATCTCCAGTATGACTATATGGAAGCCAACCACAATGTATATAATATATTCAAAATAGTAAACAGGCAGCTAACCAAACCACAGACACATCGTCGAGCCAGTTATAAATTGTTATGGTAATGTTTTCGGTGGGCGTTTTTATAATTGAATTGGCTGAAGATACAGCAGCCAGTCAACCAGCCACAAATGTTGAAATCAAATAAATATATATTATACAAATAAAACCAAAAGAAACAAAATATAAATGGCTTAAAGCAAAGTAGAGAAAATCTCCATACCAAAAAGGAAATGCCAAACAAGCTGTGAATGCTGTTAAATATTTAAGCATAACCGACAATTATTTTTATTCTTTTCGAACATTTTTATTATGTTAGCCAATTGTTCTCCGCTCTGAAGAGACATTTTAATTCGCCTTAATATACCACTCGTAAATTGTTCAGTCTGCTTTTAATATGTGTGGAAAGTTCGGTAATTAATAGATTATGACTTGACTATGGTATTTATGGCGCCAATGCAGATAAGTCTACAGATCTAAAGATTAATGTGCAGACATTGTGGCCAACGGCCTTTTAGCCAAACTGGGCGTGTCTAATTAATACGTATCGATAGTATTTGAATTACAACAACAATTAGCAAGATTTATTATCAGATAGGAAGACGGTGAAATAAAGTTTTCCTTTGCCGCATAGATATATATATTCATAAATTGGTCAATTAATATAACTAAAATTACAGCAATCGTGAGTTTTCCAAATATTTAAATTATTTCTCTTTTAGAAAAATATGAAAGTAAAACGTAATATCCCTATCATATATGAAGTCATAATTTGTAAACATTTTTAAATTTTTTGATACTGACCAAAAATATTAAAAACAATAATTATTTGTTTTCTTTTCAGTATTTAAAAAAAATGCTCAGTCTTTGAAACAACGCTTGTACATTCGATACCATTAAATATTTTATAATATATGTATATTATTTTTCAATTAATAAAATGACTTCAAAATTATTTTAAATATGCATATTTAATAAACATTTTCTTTCCTCTTTTAAATAAAATATATTTTAACCCCAATATCTAATATGATCAAATATGATCACTATAGTTAAATATATGAAAAATAATAGTTTTTTTAAGTTCCTCTTTTAAGTTACAGTTATTTTACTCAGCTCGCACTGCATTCACTTTCGAATGCATATTTGTCCATTTGCTGTGACTCGTTTAACCCACTTAAGAGCACTTTGTTGCCATCACACTCACCTCTTTGTCAAGGACGTTGCACCACGCCAACGTTGTTTCCGCTGTCCGCTATTTGCTATTGGCCACTTGTCCTTTCAACAGTCTCTTTAGAGCAGCTTCTTAGTCGTACTTATATCAGACAGCTCCTTGAGCTTCTGTCACTTACTGCTGTCAAGGCGAATGTATTTAGAATAGCAACAGCTTAAGTTATTTTTATGGATGCTGCCACACGTAATTTCCTGAAATCTCTCATGTATTTCTCTCTTTTTATTTTGCGTATTTATACACTGATGTAAGATCAAACAGCAACTAGCAGCAGCAAAGGCTTCTCACACTAGTATATGGAACGATAATAAAACGGATGCATTAAAAATTTAAAACCCTTTTCTCAACAGACGACAAACATAAACAACAAAACATACACAAACACACTACACTCCGCACACACAGCACACACAACACATGAATAACATGAAGCACACGCGAAGATCTTTCCGATTGATTTTATTAGAACGAACGGCACACGCGACGGAGGCGACAACGACGACGATCCTCCAGCAATGGCAACGGCTACACAACTGAACGGACCTGTGTGCTGGATGTTTCTGTCGTGTAGGCAGTCAGAGGCAGGCCGTACGGTGTTCGTGCTAATAAAAATTAAAACACTTTTATGCTATTAACAACAAGAACGCGAACCGAAGGCGAACGCGAACGCGAAGCCACCTTGACAGCAAAATGGGAATGAAAATCGAATTGAAACTCGCCAAAGCAGCAGGAGGAGGAGGCTGTCAAAATGTGCTACGGTGACAATTTAACAGGCATCCGTCCGTCCCACCATCTGTTGTTATTTGTGTAGTAATGATTCTTATAACAACAACAACAACAACAACAACAATCGAAACGAGCGACACTAAAAGCTGTCATAGATCACGATCTCGATCAAACACAGCAAGTAAAATCGCGCGCATTTGTCGATAGTCGCGAGCGTTTATCGTTTACCTTTTCTCTCGAGCGTACCGTCTTGTTCAACGTGCAAACGCACACTGAAGGGTACCAGCCGCGACAGCAACATCAAAAGCAGCAGTAGCAGCAGCACCAACAGCAACAGCGACGGCGGCGGCGGCGGCAGCAGCACCAGCAGCGAGAGTAGCAACAGTTGTTGCAGTCGTCGTCGCCTGATTGCAGTTTGTTTTGTTCTCAGCTGTTGTTGTTGCGGTGATGCTGGCGTGTGATGTGGTTGTTGTTAACTTGTTGCTGTTTGTTGGGAGAAACGCGTTCAGCAGAGCAGCAGTCGCCGCAGTTGCTGCTGTAGCATTTTGTCTTCGTTTGTGTTTCTTTTGACGCGTGAGTAAGCTAAGACGCCCACGTGCAAATTTGCGTAAGCATGCACAGAGTTGCCAGACTGTTCGCATATGTTTGTATGAAACATGAAACTGAATTGAAGATTAAGAGTTGATCGATTGCTAACTGTCGCTTAAGAGACTTAATAGATATTAAATTATAAGCGAACTAAAGTGAGTAGATTATAGCTTATCTGATATGTGCATTGATCTGAAAAAGATCAAGGATTTACTTTTAGAAACTTTTGTTGGCCACTTAAAAGTTCATCACTGATGGGTTTATTTCAGTTTGTTGGTTTGTTGATCAAAGCATTACCTATTATTACCAATGCAAATATTTGTGTATTTACACAAGCGCCTATTTACTATCCAATTAAGCTCTAAGTTGGGCAATAAAAGACTAATTCTATTTTGAAATCGTAACCCAGCTAAACATCAAAAACATCAACAACATTGTTGCCCTTGCTCATAAACCACATTTAGCCCGAATACGCTGAACCCTTTTTTATGCGTTCAACCTTGCAACATTCTCCACATAGTATCCCGGCCAGAGCATCACAATACACAAAAACTTCAATACTGGGCACTTTAAAAATGCCCAGAAAAGAGGCTCATAAAAGCCAGGCACGCTCTGCAATCATTAAAAACAACAACCAAAGCACTCATTAAAACTGGCACTCGAAAAGGCACAAATGTGATACGCATGTGGCACCTACTATATTAATGGCTACTTATGCACTACAAGTGTTATTCCCAGCAACTTCTTCTTCCCTTTCCAACCACACCCCCTTAAAACTTTGTCCAAACTATAAAAGTGACAACAAACTGATGCGTAACACGTCAGTAGGCTACAAGGCAGCTTCAGATCTTGTTGATCATTATGTCGCCAGCATGTCAAGCCCTGGTCGGGGCAATGTGCATATATATATCATAGCGCTATAATGCACACCCAGTTTCAGGCAGCAGCAGCACAGATTCACATCAACATTATCATCATCATCATCATCATCATCTTCATCATCTTCAACATCTTCAACGGTGCACATTTTTTTTGGACACGACGACCACTTGCTGAAATTTCATTATGTGCGTGATTTATAAATAAGCGGCTGGTTCGGGTCTGTTTTTGTTGTTGTTGTTGTTGTTGTTGTTGTTGTTGTTTTTGTTGCACACAGCATCTTCAGCGGGAACGACCCACGCACTTTGACGGCGCTACAGCGCAGTTTGCATGTTGACTACCTCTGTCATTTTGTTGTTGTTGTTGTTGTTGTTGTTGTTGTAGCTGTTGCTGTTCCTTTGTTGTTGCAGTTCATTTCATATTAATCATAAAATTGTATTATTAACATGTTTATTTTTTGGTTTGCGAGTTTCGATTACACGAATTCCTCTGTTTACTGTGCGTCTTTCTTGTCCATGTTTGTGTGTGTAAAGTGTGCCTTGTGAACGTGACTTTGTTGTGCAGTGTTACGAAAGTGAGCCACTTTCTAACACTGTAGCCAAATTGTCCAATCGCTTGAAACTGCTATCTGTTAATTGGGTTACTCTCAGTCTCGCAGACGGACAACAGTTAAAACTGTCGCAGAGGACGCGTGGGCGAGCAACAGCAGCAGCAACAGCAGCAACAACAACAATAACAGTAACAACAGCAGCAGCAACAAGAAGCCGAATTTGTTATGACAGTTGTAAATATTACGACTACTAAATTAATGAGAAAAGAGAAGGTCTTGGCTAATACGGGAACAATTATAACTGCTATTTATGAAGCTGTTGACAAATTTGAAGACAGCAGAAATAAACGTAGGAATAATCAGATTAAAGGCAACCAAAGGAATGCCAATGATCAGTCAGAAGAAACGACTTCAAATTCTTAACTTAATTTAGATTTAATTATAAAAATATTTATGGGTGTATTTTTATTGTGCCATTTGATCTCTTACGCTATTCTCTTTCAACTGTATTCTGCATTTCTATATTTTCGGCAAGCCCTTTTTTCTTTATGTTGTTGAGTACATAATTTTAATTTTTTTTACATTATTTTATTTGATAATTGGTAATTTTACAATAGTTTTTCTTACGCTTAGCAACATTTAAAATGCCTTTAGCAAAGGAGTATCAATTTTATAGATCAACCCCAACTTTCAACTTGTAACTCCAAACACAAAACTAGTTAAGGGTCAATCGCCTAAGCGCCAGGGTTGCCCTCCAAGAGAACGAGTTTGCTATTTATCGCATATTCACGAGTAGCACTATATCTGATATCTGATAAATATTTCAAAAAGGGCACACACACGACTATATAATTAACGTCATCGCGGGCTATAAAGCAAATGATTAACGCCGACTTAATAAAAGGCCCAATGCAAATAAGGCGAGGGGCCAGTTATTATGGGTGGGGTGGGGTTTGCCACGCGGTCCGACCATTAATAAAACATGTTGGATTGTTTTAGTTGTTGTTGTTCGCTATTTTCTATTATTTTACATTTGATATTCTTCAGTTTTATGAATAAATTAAATTAAATTAAGCAATAAGCAAACTAACTAGAGTATCTAATATTACGCGATATTACGTCTTAAGCGTATTTTAAGCATTTAACGGCCTAGACCAAAATATATAAACATACATTTATATATATATTTTAGATCTGCTTTTGGCATATTTGTTGTCATTTAACATTTCAATATGTAACTTTAATGAGAAAACTCGCTAGCAAATTATAAAGCCTTTTGTTTCGAGCCGCTTCAAAAACGGTAGCAAATCTTAATTAAGCTATTTCCGCTGTTCTTGTTGTCATTGAATCTGTCAGCAGATAACCCGCACCTTAAGTCTTATCCACAACAGAAACTTCACTGGAGTCGCCACATCTGAAAGTATATTAATTCGATTTAGTCTCGCTGTAAATTTGATTTTTGATTTTTCTTATGAGTTGACACAAAATGGTATATGGGCTCTTAACTGAATTTATAATGTCGGTTTTTGTTTAGCATAAACTAAATTTTGGTTTGTATTGTTGTTGACAACTCAAGGTCAGAATAAACTCAGAGGTACAAATAATTAATAGAATAACGTAAATAACAAAAGTTGCACCTAGAACAATTTGTCTTGTCACTAAAATCAAATTAAGTCAATCTAATAACTTACTGAAAACTGTTTGATTTAAATTTTTAATAACTAATCAACAAATAATATTAAAGAGTAGAATACTATCTATAGATCTTCAATTAAAGTGGTAAACTTGAGCCGTAACGTCGAACAAATGGAAAACTATTGAATATTTACTTAATCTTACCAAAGTATATCAAAAAATTCCACAAAGCCTCATTGAAAAAGTATATGAAAACTTTTTGTCTAAGCTTAAATAACTTTTAATAATCTGTCACACATTTTGTGTAAACCACTAATTATTGTAACTACAAAACCTATAATCCCAACACATCTAAGCTTTAGTCGTTATCCAAATCCTAATCTACAGCTTCTACTTTCGTTTGCTCCTGCTTAAGCCGCCATATAACCCATTAACCCTATGCCTGGCTATCCTTAAGCATTGGCCACAAACTCACTTTCCTATTGTGGTCAGCAGCGCTGCGTATTTAGACCGCAACATAAAACCCAGCAATTTATGCCGACACCAGTGAAAAGTGAAGTTGATGATGGGAAGTCATAAAAAGCGCGACGAGGACGACATTACTTCGGGTATATGCTGGGCGTCTTGGGTTGCTTGGGCTGGTCGGGTGTCGGCTCCTGGCACTTAATGGTGACAACACTGACGCTGACGTTGTCATCCACATCCAACTGGGAGCTAAGCGGTGCACTTGCTGCCGGAGACTGTACGTCGCCATATGTCTTTAGGCGCACCACATGCGCCAGCTTTGTGGTTGCCGCCACTGCGGCAGCCACCACTTTGCCATTGCCGTTGCCAAGTGGCAACGCACTGATGGGTTTCTGCAGCAGCTGATTCGACGAGTCCAGTCGATGCGAGAGTGAAGTGTGACGATTGTTGACAGACTGCGTGCGAGGAAAAAATAAAAGATTTAATTAATAATTAATATAATAATAGTTTGTAATAAAAAAAAAGTGTAATTATTTTTAAAAATATTTAGAAACCTTTTTAATATTGCATTACAAAATAGAAAGTTTTATAGAATGAAATATATATAATCAAATCATGTTTGTCACAGTTGTGATTATTAAGGGTCAATAGTTGAACCTGGCTTAAATGGTAATCCTATTTAGACCAACTACTCACCACATTGTTGTTGTTGTTCATGCGACCACGTATATTATACAATCCATAGACTAGGGGATTCATGCAGGAGTTGGTGGAGGCAAATATGAATAGAGCCTTGCGCACCATTGAATTAACCTTGACGACAGATGTCTTATCCAGGGAATACCACATACAGATGAAATAGTATGGTGTCCAGCAGATGATAAACACAATCACAATCGTTATGGTCATCTTGAGAGTGCGCTTCTTGGCCCGACTCAAGACATCATCGTTGGAGCGACGAAAGCGTTCGGCGATCACATCCTTGAGCACACGCTGATTCTTGCGATAGATCTCCAGATAGATGGCGCCGTAGCAGTAAATGAATACGATCAGTGGGAATGTGTACATGGCACACATTGTGGCGATCTGATAGAGACTGTCAACGAAATCGTTCACAAACGAATGAAAGGTGACGCATTGAAAGTAGCCTTTAACATTTGGATGCTCGTCCAGATGGAAGAGAAAGGCCTGCCGCATGTAGGAACATCAACATTGATCACATTAATTTGCAAGACTACTGTGGCGCAACGAAACCCACCTGCGGTATGCTACATATGACGGAGCCCAGCCAGGCGATGGCCAGCATTGTGCGACCACGATTATGGGACCGTTGCAACGGCTTCAGTATGGCAAAATATCTAAAACGAAAGAGTGAGAGAGAGAGAGAGAGAGAGAGAGATAGAGAGAGAGAGAAATATACATATATAAACTCAACTGATAGGCAAACGATTGACACTTTGTGTGTCGCCTTATCTGTGGCAATCAATTAGGTTGCATTAGCCAGCACGAGCTAGGTTAGCAGGCGGATGGAAGTCTGTCTCAACTCACCTGTCCAGCGATATGCAGACCATGACAAAGCTCGACAAGTAGAGGCCAAAGACGCGAAAGAAACTCATGAGACGGCACATCAGATCCGTGGAACGCCACTGTACCGTCCATGCCCACACAATCTCCAGCGGCATCAGCAGAAACGTCACCATTAGATCGGCAATGGCCAAATGCATTAGCATGATGTCAATACGCAGTGGAACCCGCAATCGACGCTTCATCAGCAGGAAGAGCACAGTGCTGTTGCCAATTGTTGAGATCACAAACAGTATGCTGCGGAATGGAAAAGGTCGTCTCGATTAATCGATGACTTGTCTTTCTTCTTCTTCTACTTCTTCTTCTTCTTCGTCGTGGTTGTGCTAAGTCAGTTAAGCCAGGTGGGTGATAGATGCGTAGGTGCGTTCACTTCGATAAGTGGGTCATTGGAATTGTACACTTGGAAAAGTTTTTACTACTGCTTAGAAGAAGTTGCAATAAACTCAGAGAGATCATGCCTTTAGCGACTTTATCAGCATATTAATACCCTTCACCCATAAAAACTATAATTAAATTGTACATTAAATTGTACAAAAAAAAAAACCCCACACCAAATGAAATTAAAACCAATACTTTAGTAAAATATTAACAACTTAACTGAAAATAAAAATAATATTTATTTATACCATAAATATTTTATTAAGTGGATATGAAACAAATTAGCTCTTGTATTAAATAGTTTCTAATCAAACAATAAAACCTATAATTATAGTTTCATACAAATAATTTACAGAAATTGATCTGATGCAGTATGTTTCATTTTCTATAATTAAGTTTTTCACTCATTACTTATAAAATTTATACCTAGAATCACTCCTATTTTATAGCTGCAGCCAAGTTAATGTGCACATAAAAATTAAAAATTAAATTGTCTCATGAATTATTGTATTAATTTTTATCTGACACTGTTTGAGATATTTACAACCCAACCCACTCTTAATTCGTACATCGATAATTAATTTTCGAAGCTTTTATTTATGTCTAAAGGAGGACAACAAGTAAAATTTAACACCCTTTGGAAAGAAAGATTTAATAACCAATAATAAAATAAATATGCATATTTCATAAATAATAATAAAAATTTGTGTATAATAATAAAAGATTAGTTTTGGTTGTATATCTCTAATGAATACAAGTATTTGCTAATTTGTTTATGAAACATTTCAAATTGTAAAAGTATTAAGTACTATAGCCATAAATATAGTCATCTCAGCTACATTTAATGTTTATATCCACGAATAAATTTTTAAACATCAAAAAGCTACATAGCAAATTAAAATTTTATTTGACTGTTTATTGCCAATTTGAAAGTAAATAAAACAAAATTATATAAGACTAGCTAGTTAAAAACCCAGAAACAACTATTGTATTTATCTGTATATCAATCATTGTTTATTGATTAGGTAGTCGTTTCTAGTATATATAGCCCTACTGCCATTAATTATGCACAGTCATAAACTAGAAATATGTTAAATAGATTATTTTAGTACTCGTATCTATTTATTCCAATTGTTTGATTGATATTTTATTGGTTGCAATCAGTTAACAATGTTACGTATCTCATATAGGCATATCTGAATATTTTAATACCCGCAACAATAAACAAATATTGGAACATGTAAAAAAAAAAATTATATTAGTTAACTTAATAAAATAGATCCGTAAACTACGAAGCACTATCTACGGGCTTCTTAGTTAGTTTTGTGTCAGCCAATCAGTTGAAAAGATCTGTGTAAGTTACGAATCACTTTATTAAATTGAACCCTTGTCTGAACCACAGCGTTCAAATTCCAAGTGAAAATTATTAAATCTGAGACAGATAGACATGAGCACGACATGATTTATAGCAACATCTACACCTACACAGCAAACTGATAAGTTTAGAAAAGTGCATAGAAAAACGCCGCTTATCAACTTAAATGTGAATGTGAATACCAAAGTGCAACAATGCCGGCTGGGAAATGTGTGGGTGATCTCACTTGATCAGTTGAGTAGGTAGTGAGCTTGCTTTTTTTTTTAAATACTACTACAAATATATAATATATAAATATATCTTACTCACCTGTAGACTATGATGGACAGACGATGGCCATCATTGAATATCATATCCTTAGAAAAGTGCATTGTTCCATTGGTATTGTTCACATTTGACCAATCACGCAATATGCGATGATCATAAACAACTTCATTCACTTCCCCAGATTGTGCCATTTTTTATATTTTTTGGTACTTTTCTTTTATTTATTTGGCTTTGTTTACACTCCAAAACTACATGCGATTCACGCACGTAAATTTGCCAATTTAATTATTTTAAGATTTTTTCTCAATATTTGTTATTTCCTACAACATTATAAATAAATAAAGTATATGTTAATAATATAATAATATTGCCAAATTTTTTGAAAATTATTGCAAACAAATTAAATTCTGTTGGGCTGATAATTTGATTGCTTTAATTTTTTAAATTTATCCCATTTTGAACCAAAATAGAAACGGAAAAAATCAATAAGTTTGTTTATTAGAGTCAATTAAAATCGTATTTGATGAACTGTTTACAATTTTCTTTGGCATATTTATGCCTTTTGTTTGTATATAAAATGTAAATATGTTTATATAAATATATATATGATATTTTTTAGCATAACTTGTAGGTTTTTTGACGGACTGTCAAGAAAAATACGTGCACTTGATTGAACTCGATTGTTTGATAGGTATTTATATAATCATACTTAATATATTATTGCTATTATTGATTTGCGTTCCAGCAAATTTGCTGTGTTTTTCATCACGCTCGACTGCCAGCCTTGTTTGATAATCATCACAAAAACAGAAACTGAAACACAATCTAAAGATACAGAACATATTTGTGTGTTTTTTCGTACTTTATGAAAGGAGCTCCTGAGAGACAGGCCTCTGTGCCCTTAACCGATGCCCAACTCAATTCAATTAATTAATTTCACTCATTTTGACAAAGCTCGTCAAATTTTTCTTAGAATTGTATTTGGGGTAATTTATTTGTCATGTTCGAAAAGTTGACTTGTATTATTGTTATTATTTTAATTTTTGGTTGCACTTAAGTCATTATTTTTGTTTTTGTTTTTATGAGTTTTGACCTTGAACTAATTTTGTTTTTATTTATATATGTTTATAATTGATAACAAATATTCAACTTATGCTGTGTGTGGATCTCTCATATTGAACACTACTCTTACTCTTATGCTTGTTGTCGATTAATCTGTTAATCAATTGTGCTCAATGTAGTAGACACTCACTCAATTGATGGGCAACAACTAAAGCATTATAGATAATGATTATATATTTAACAACAACAACAACAACAACAACAATTTTCTCTCTCAGTGCAATAATCCTTGAGTATGCTAGCTTATGACTTGTTAATGTACACAAATGTATTAATTATTTCTTTAATCGCTGGGTGTTTGTTGGCTTTTGAACTTTTGGCTAGGTAAATTAGAATAAGTGGATGTTCTGGAGGCTCGCCACTCAAAATTGTACAACAATAAGAAAGAACAGCGCTCTTTGGCACACCGAAGATTGCATACCCTTGCAGAAAAAACTTCAACTAAATTTTATTATAAACTTTAAATATAATATAAAATACCAATGTTAGTTATTCTAAGCTAAAATATGATTAGCATTATACAACTTGTAACATGTAAGTTTGTTTTACATCTCTCAACAATTGATCGTACAAAATATCATATGTAGAACAATAGTTAATAAGTCAGCTAAATTATATAGTGCTTCGATCAGAAAGAGCGTTACACGTCCCACGACAAAACTATAATAAGTGTTTCAAGTGTAGAAAAAATGTTTATCTCAACATTTAAAAATTTTCTATTAAAATCTCTAATTAAATATGACGTTATACAAAAACCGAACGATAATTATACATTTCGAAAAATTAAGTATATTTAATTGACTTCGCAAGAAAAAACTATTAGTTCTTGGTCTGACTAGTAGTACAAATATAGAATATATGTGAGTTTTACTCTCTTACAATGCCCAATTATGTTATACAGCACTGCAAATATTTACTCAACAACAAATTCAAAAAATCAGTCCACCTATTGTAGGCGTAATCAGTGATTACGTCTGCACCTAAATTCATTCCTTTTATTTTCTTGTTTTTCTGATTTTTTTTATTTCCGTTTTGTTTTGCTTTTTCTAAACACATGCATGCTTTAGTGTGTTCTTTCATAAACAAGCATATAAATATATATATACATATATATATTTTTTTTCTTTTTCATATAAACACTCTTCTAGTGCCCTGTGTGGATTTAGATCATTTGCACAACTAAGGCTGAGCATCTCACCTCACCTCACCTCACAGCGATCACTTTACAACACTGACACTGCCCACCCACACATACACATACACACATACAGTTGGAGGCGGGAGTTATGTTATCGATATTGCCATTTGCTACCGACTCTGCAATTAACGGTTTAGCCGCGGACTAATTGTACTATTTGCACCGTGCGGCGTACAGGAACTGACTGAAATGTTGGGGTGGCTGCTGGGGCAGCTGATGCTGCTGCGTTGGCGCCGTAAACTCGAAATCTCGACAACAACTGATAATCAAATTGAACAAAAAATAAATAAATAAAATTAAATAAAGTGCGACACACGCTCCCGTTATACACTCTTATACGTGCAGTTGGCAACACTGCCCGCACTGATAACCGGCAGCAGACGACCCCATATTGGCACATACACTTATATGTATGTGTGTGTGTTTTTTATGTTTATGTGCGTGGAGTCCGCCCGCATAAAATGCCGCATTTATCAATTGTCTGTTATAATTCAAAGTTCAGCAATGGTCTGTCTATCGGCCTGTCTGACTGCCGAATTAACAAAAAAAGCAACAAAAAAAAGCTTCTCAGCGCTTATCAACTTTGGACCAAGCGTATTTAAACGCAAAGAAAAAAATCATTTATATATTTTAAACGAAATAAAAAAAACTCATTGCGTTATCTGCGGTCGATGTGTCTGGTGGCGGCAAGTCTTGATAATAATGTTTAGTATATATATTATAAAATAATTAAATACTGCGTATTAGTTTATCCTTTTCCGGCAACACTTCCGTTAACTTTGAGCGCCTTTTGACTTCTGGTTTCAAGCGCATTTTTACAGTTCTCAAGGTTAACCATTTTGTGCAGTTAGTTTTTTGCCCAAGTCGCAATTTAGCAACATATCATTAATGTAATGAGCACAACTGGTTGCCAACAATAGGATTTCAAGTTCATGTTACCACATGTCCATGACAGTCCGGGGCCCGCTATTGTATGCTACAATGTATGTGAGAGTGTGTGTGTGTGTCAGAGTATGTGCCTCTATGCAGATATATACACACACACACACACACTCAGTTGCGCGTGCAGCTCGTTATCCAGATGCAAATGGCGAGATAAGCCAGCATTTAGTCGATTTTAATGAGGCTCGCTTTCACTTCAGAGTATTCAACTTTCAATGAATCCAAAACACACTCGTGCAACGAAATTTCAAATAGGTTTTTTCCTACTCACATAAATTAGTATGATTAAGTATAAATAAACAAATTTCTACCTCAAAAAGTCGAAAAGTTAATCAATACATATTAACTAAGTTTATTTTGCTAAAAATAACATTTATTTTCGTTTACCTATTCTAAATGGACGCATAAAAGTATGCAACTAAATTTCGGCTTCTGCCACTTGTGCGACTTATAAATGTCATTTAGAATATTAATTATTTTCAAATCTACCCATGAAATAGATTTCTTTAACAAACCATTTCTTCTCACATTAATATATGATGAAAATGTTCTTTTGGAATGAGGTTCATTCCAGAAGCACAAATTAGTTGTTTTATACATTACAATAATTAATTAATTATTCAAAGCTAAAATATCTTTTAAACTATAAAGCTGTGTTTTAAATTTTAACCAATTAATTTAAATGTTAGTCTTAACAATCTTCATCTTAATAAAGTAATAATAAAATGTTACTAGAATCAATTCCTTGAAATAAAAGCTATGAAATAAAATTAAATAAAATGAAATACGGCTCGATTATTATTTAAAATTTAAAAAGATAGTTTTTTCATTTAGCTGGCTGCACATAAATATCGATAGCATAGTCTAATATAATGCATATATCGATAAGCATACTTCTCGAACCAGTTCACAGAACTGAACTACAAAAGTCAACTAACTTTCACGTGTTGCGGGTTTTGTTATTTTCATACTAAAATTAATGAAAACCTAGCGAAAATGCTGCGCAAAGTGGGTAAAAAACAGCAGACGGTGGCCGAAAAGGTGACCAAACTGCTGGCACATCCCAACGAAAGCGACAGCGAAGATGAATCTGATATTGATGTGGCAACTACAGCGCGCATCGCGGAATTCGACGACGAATACGATTTGCCCGATGGACGCAGCACAGAATTCCGTAAGCGGAATGTTAAATTGCTGTCGGAGCAGAGTGAACGATACAAGGGCAAAATCAGCAGTCGCAAGGAATTGGATCAGGAGAGCGACGAGGAAGAAGCAGATGATGATGACGATGAGGATGAGGAGCTGGCATACGAAGAGAGCGACTCGGAGGAGGATAATTTGAAAGAATTCAGTAAGCAGTTAAAGGCAACCAAACATAAAGATCAAAATGAAATTGATGATGATGAGGAGGATTCGGACAATGACAGCCAACAGGAGGATCAAGATGACGACGAGGAGGATGATGATGATGATGATGATGATGATGATGATGAGGAAGATGAGGATGATGACTTCGAAAACGACTCGGATAATTCTGCCAGTGAAGCAGATGCCAATGAAATCATGTCGAAATCCAATCAACAGGCTGAATTACAGAAAGGACTCTGCGTGCAAAATCAACTGCGTATTTGGGAGCGTCTGCTGGAGTTGCGCATCAACACGCAAAAAGTGACCAGCAAGGTGAATCAATTGCCGCCACCCGAGGCACTAAAAACACTGAGTGACGATAACGAGGAGCTACAAACGGTGCTTACGGAGGCGCAGGAGCGCAGCTCGAAGCTGCTCCAGCAACTGCTTGCTCTGCAAATGGCGCTGACACAGCAAAACGGTGAGATGAGGCAGAGCGTCAAACGCAAACAGCCGGCGGAGGAGAGCGGTCAGCCAGAAAGCAAACGCTTTGCAAAAGCACTCCAGCATAATTTTGAAAATATGCGCAGCTATCGAAACGAGGTGCTGCTCAAGTGGGACGATCGCACCAAGCTGCTGACGCCGGGCGCTGGTGTGAAGCGCAAGTCCGTGCAGGAGGACTATGACATCATCAAGAAAATAGACAATGCGCTAGCGAATCGGGAGACGCTCGTAGAGAAATCACAGATACCCAAAAACAATCAGCAGCTGCCGGCAGGCGATGTTGCTGTCGATCAGGCAGAGGCTGCAGCAGGAAATAGCCAAAGGAAATCAGACATCTATGATGACAGCGATTTCTATCACCAGCAGCTGCGCGAGCTCATCGAGTACAAGGCCAGCACCACATCCAACATGAGCGAAATAACCAAACAGTTTGTGGAGCTGCAGAAGCTGCGACAGAAGATGAAAAAGAAGGTGGACACAAGGGCCAGCAAGGGTCGAAAGTTGCGGTAAGTTGGATTTGTGTATTCATTTAATATAATTCCAAAATTAATTTAAAAAAAATGTCTTCTACAGTTATGTGGTGCACAACAAGCTCATCAATTTCATGGCACCCAACGAGGCAAGCGAGTGGACGGAGGATTCCAAGACGGAGCTATATAGATCGTTGTTTGTGTGAATAAATATTGATTAATTATAAATTTAGACGTTTTTCCTGCTGCTTAAAGAATGGTTTTCAATTTTGGCAAAGCAGCGATTTCAGATATGAATCGAATAATATATCTAATGATATATAGATCATAGTTTGTGTGAAATCCATTTATCTATTCATCAATGTGGCAAAAATGTTTGATAGCAAATAAATATTGATAAATTATAAATCTATTTAAAAAAAAGATATTTTTCTGCCGCATACAGAATTGATTCAAAATCTCAGGTCTTAATCGAAGAAAGCCTTGTTAACAAAAAGTGAACTATTAATAATTTAAATTCACATTTTTCACGTACCAATCGTTTTGGCTAAAATATTTTAATTTTCAGAGATCGGAGAAAGAAAAAAGTCCATCAGATGTGTGTATTTTTAATCATATCGAATTTCATTTTAATTTATTTCATATGTTGGTTTGCGTTTAACTGCTAAATTTGTATGTTCAACATTTGCTTCGTTTATTAGATGATTTATTTACTTTTAACTGGGTATTTAATGCAAAAAAAAAAACGAACCGGTCAAATTGCATAACAATATGGCTTCAAGATAACCGTGTAAGCGTTTTTTTTTTTAACCCATTTCCGTTTCGTTTATGGGTGACAACTTGTGTGTGTGAGTGTGTGTGGAGGGGCAGATTGCACATTGATATTATTTGCTTGCGGTTGTTCAAGTTGCTTTTGCTTCTGTTTTTGTTTTTTTTTTTTTTGTTCATTAGATACATATATAATTTATATAAATTGTTAATATATTAAACTAGTTTTCCACTGATGCACGTACATACTTGACTTGGTATTCGTTTAATTTACTTTGCTAGTTTCGTATTCTTTTCTTATTTTCATTTATAAAATTATTATTCTTTATGTGATTTAGTATGCTGTTTCGTCGTCTAAGTCACTCTTAGTTAATGTTTTTTAATTGCTATAAATAAGATGTTATATAAATAATCGAAGACATAAACAACAAATTAAAATTCCATTCGAATTTCTTAACAGAAATTCTTGTTAAAAAATACTAATATAAATTACAAGATTGGGTTTTTTTTTGTTTTTTTTTTTAGCTATAAGGGGACACATGTTATAAATACTTTCGAGCACACTTTCATTTAATAATTTTCATTTAGTTCGTAAGACGTTTATTTCGATTCCGATTACTTTGGATTCATTGTCAAGCTCTCATTAAAAATTAATTAACAATTAGCAGAACAAATATAGAGCACATAATATAAATTAATTGTTTTTGTTGCTTTCTTGTTTATATATTGCACTTAAATGCGGATGAGAATTGAAAATTTCTAATGGACTTAAATGCTACAAAAAGTACCACGACACAGGACAAATGCGTACAATTTCGAAAAATCGAACGGAATACTGGGTATTTGGACTCAAAAGAAATACCGAAAAAATACATAAAATACATATACATATAAATCTACAATGAGTGTGTGTGTGTGTGTGTATATATATGTGAAAGTTTCGTGGGAGGGTCATAAGTTAATGTTGGTTTTTCGTTCAATTTTCGATCTGTTTCTGTATACAAACTACCAAATACAAAGATTACAAAAAATGCAATAATGCAATAACTGCTTATTCGTTTTTGTTATTTTTTTCTTTCGCCTAATTGTTAATGGAATTTTTCAGCAACAGTGGCAGCCCAGTTTTAGTTTTTGATTTCGAAACGAGTATGGTGGCAGTTTTGGTGCCAGCAGCAGCTGCACCACTTGAGGCAACGGCATCGGCCGCATCAGTGGCAGCGGAACTGTGTCGGGTCGCAGCTTGCAACAGCTGCCGCTGATGCAGCTCCTGCAGGAGCATCGAGTGCTTGTCCAGCGCCTTGAGCTGTGCCGTGTTCTGTGTCTCGTATAGCGACGACTGCAGCTGTGTGTGAATGGAGGTGACATTGGAGAGAGTGCTCTCGGCCTCGGCCGCCGTTAGAAAATTGCTTAAATAACGTTTACTAGTTGTTGTTGTGTTTGTTGTTGTTGTCGATGATGTCGTTGTAGTGGTTGCCATTGTAGTCTGTTCCTGCGCTGAAACCTACAAGCACAATCATTAATTTAATCAATGTGGTTAAAAATCGATTTCACTCAGACTCAACCTTTCTGTGTGCACCCAACTCTGCGTCTCAAGTGCACTTGGCGGGATGTATAACATTCTCCATATCCTTTTGCACCGCATACAAATCGGACAGGCTCTTGGCAAAGAGCACATTCAGTTCACTCATCTTTGCCAGCTGCAAAAGTGATTTAACAACAGTGATTAACCAATGAAGTTATTTAAGATACAATAATTTGTTATTTACAGTGGTCGCTCGCAAATTATAAGAAATACATAATTATGGTTTGCAATCGAGCGACCATTGTAGTTTTGACATACAGTTTGATCATTGCATTTCTCGCGTAAATTCATGTTAGCCGTCTTAAGCTCGATTTCGTGCTGCAACAGCTCCGCCTGCAGCGTCTCTGTGCGCGCCTTGAGCGCAGCCACCTCTCGTCGCAGCTCATCCTCTGTGGCACCACCAGCTGCGGAGGCGCCACTGCCGCCCACACGCATCAGTTCCATTTCCCGCTTAAGACGTATATTTTCCTCCTTATAAGTGTGCAGCTGGCGTTTCCATTCGTCCACGTTGGCCGTCGATTCCTGCAGTTAGATAGGAGGAGACGAGTCAGCTTTAGATGTAAGAAGCAATGGCAAATTAAAATTTAAACGCACCTGCAATGCGCTGGTTAGGCGTATATTATTGTTCTTCAATGTGGCCAACTCAATTTCCCATTTCTTGGCATTGGCGCAGCTGTAAAACATTATAAATATGTCATTCAAGCCATTCGGAGTGGGTGAGAAGGAAGAAGTGTCCTATTTAATCTTACCTTTGCGCCAGGGCCATTTTCAGACGTTCGTTTTCATACTTGAGCTGCTGCTCAGCTGTGGCACCCGCACCTGGCCCAGTGTGCATACCCACAATGCTGCCACCAGAAGAGATTGTAATGCCGCCGCCAACACTGCCGCCACCACTTCCGCCTCCAGTTAATGGGGCAGCACCAATGACCATCGTTGGCTGTGGCGAGGGCGTGGCCGAGCCGATGTCCTGCTTGCCATCGAGAGTGTTTAGCAGCTTATGAGAGGGACTATCGGGATTGGCATTCTGAGTATTGGTGTTACTTAAATTCGGCGGTTCAACGGTGTGGGGATCGATGTTGGTGTTATCATTCTGCATGGAGCCGACAGCCCGACCCGATATTGGTGATGTATTCGCCGATGTGGTGGGCGTAACCGCATTCGACCCATTCGCCGATTTCATGGCATTTTTGGTGGCCTCCTTCACCTCCTGGAATTTTTCCACAAACTAAAAATGGGAAAATAGGCCATTTAATGCTGGAGAAAAACACTCTCCCTTTTGCTAAAAATAATGGCACTCACCTTTGTTAGTTCCGCCTCCGAGGAGAAGCCTAGTCCATAAACCGTATTGGCGCGCACATCGCTCCACTGGCCAAACTTCTGTGATGTCTGTGTGAATGTCATACTGGGTGTAATTGTCGAATTAATGACAGCCTTGGTGCCCTCAACGCTAATGATGCGATACAGATTCCGTGAGCTATCGTAGAAGAAGCTCACATTGACCGCCTTCATGCTGGCCGTGATCCATGTGCGTTTCGTTTTCGGATCAATATGAAACACGTGCGCCTGGCAAGTGAAAATCGGTTGTTCGCTAAACACGTAAAATGAAGCAGCAGCACCCACAGGTGATTAATTAAAAATTCCATTAAAATTCTTGCATGTCGGCCTTAAAATGTAATTTCTAAACGCTTCCCAAGTCACACAAGTGGGATGAGCAGGAGTTTAATGGGAGTGCAATAAACATAAATAATCATATATGACCAAGCTGGAAATGAATGACTTTATGGCAGCTCCTACTCCAAATGGCTATAAACTGCCGATTAGATAATTTCGTTTGACAAGTGGTACAAATCTTAATTGAGTAAACTTAATTTGAAACTTTAATTTATAGATACCTGCAGAAACTTTCTAATCGTATTGCTAAATCTAAATTTTAATAAGATCTAATTATAAAGTTTATAACAGCAATTATTTACCACTTCTAGATAAGCATTTAAATTTAATTTTATTTAATTTATTTAAAATATTTAGTAATCAAATTTAGCTTTACTGCTTGACAATATCTGAATTTTATATCATTTTGTTATTTTTAATTTATTATATTAAATATTCTTTGTATGAAATAATGTAATATTTTTAAATCACTAAATGTTCAATGTATTGTTAGATAACTGCAAATCAAAATATTTACATTGTTATTCATAGACATATTTTTACTATAATCGATTTGTAAAAGTTAAAGTAAATGTTTGAATGATTAACTATGCAAAACACTGCTTCAAAAACATTGCTAATGTTCTAAAAACACTTGATCATAAATAATTCGAGTACTTTAGATAAGGCGGATATTATTTATAATAGCGCTTTAGAAAAGTTTCACGGCTGTCATGGAAACAAAGAAATGTTTGTGGTTTAAAAGCTTGGGTGAAAATTGATTTTGTTAATGTTGTTGTTGTCGTTTTTTTTTTCGCTATTGTCGTTGATAGTGATATTGTCGGCACCATGTCATTGGCATTGTGGTTTTGAGCGAAAGGGGTGCCGTCCAAGGTGGATGTGTGGGTTGGTAGGCGATGTGGGGTGCTGGTCTTGGCTTGGCGTCTAAATTGCATTATGCGCTTAAGTGTTTCGTAGCCTCGTTTTGATTTTGCTCAAGTTTACTGCATGCAGACACACACACATATATACATACATATTTACATACATATATGTACGTATACGCACACCCACACTAAAACACACGCACCCACATGCACATCTACACTCACACCTAATTGGTATCGACGGGCGGCGTTTGGCAATTTACACACCTATACACCTACACGAATTTACACACACACGCACATATACATACGTAGATGAGCATCAATTCACATTGTATAAAAACACATATGTATTTACACCTCTAACACCGCCTGCTACACACAGCCTACAACAACAGCAGCAGCAACAACAACAACAACAGCAGCAGCAGCAGCAAGGAAAATCGTCGGCGTCGATTTTTCACACAATTTACAACATTTGCAATTGCATTAGAAAAGTTTGCACACTTACCCCATTTTGTTTGTTAGCTGCAGCGCTGTTTTGGTTTATATGGCAACTCGTTTAACACTATGCTAATTGTTTATTTTTGTTAATTAATACACTAAAAAATAAAACACAAACGAGGCGCTTGCTGTGTGTAAAAACTGTAGGCAATGCGGCTAAAACTGTGAGTGATGTTGCCCTAAAATGTGAGCACTGTTAGCATAACGGTCGAATGTTAACTAAGCTGTTGTTGTCTTCGATTATAAGTTCATGTGTTCGATATGTATTGTATCGAATGCAAGCTGTTGTAATGTTAATTGTATATTAACATTTTAATGCGAATTATTTTAATAAAAATTAAATATTAGTTAAAAGGCAACACTTTAAAATTTTACATAAATATTTTTCCAATTTGGGTACTTATTTATTCTAATGATTGAGATTCGCTAATAACAACGATTAAAGCAGTTTTACAAATTCATCATAGTAAACACGCTAGCTAGCCAGACTTTCAAAAGTATACAAAATATTTAAACAAGGTGGCAACATTGATTTTTTACCGTAGTGGTAACCAAAAAAGAAACGAGCTGCGTTTTTTCGCACATAAAAATCAATCGGAAATAAATAAAACTTGCTACAATTGCATACAATAAATAGCTATATATGCAAAAGTTGAACAGCAGCCAAAGTTGTTGTCGCTACTGCTGCGCTGTAGCCGTGCAATCGATCCTTGTTGGCTACGGGGTACGTGTTTGCGCCTGGGAGGAAGGGAGTTTTTTTTCGCTCTTTTTTGCATAAAAGCCGTCCTCTTTGCCTAAGAAAAGGCGTTTTACCAATCATTAATTGAGCCGAGTGCAGCAGCTGTTAACCTGCCACAGTGTTTTTCAATGTGTTTTCGTTAATTGGTGCTGAAGCTATGTGAGAAACATTATTTTAAATTGCGAATATTAAAATAAAAACGAAAAAAGTTTGCATATGTGTGCGTGCTGACATGCGTGTATGTATATACATACACATCTATGTACTGTGTGTACATAGGTGTGTGAGTGACAAGCGCGTGTGTGTGTGTGTTTGTCGGTGTAGAAAACTTGTTATCAATGCGGCGCCTATGATAAAAGCCTTATTAGACATGTTCAGTGTATTAGTCCAATTGGAATGTGTTAACCCATTACGCGGGCTTTGCCACATTCGGGAAAGACAGAGAGCGAAAGAGAGAGTGACAGCGAACAAGAGAAGAAAAAAGTCAACATAAACAAAATAGAAAAAAACTGCATTAGCTGCGTGGGAATTGTGTAGGCTTTAACTGCTTTAATTGTGTGACCAAATTTTAAAGTTACTCTTATAATGTTAATTTATACAATATCAAAATTATTTTATATATTTCTGTGAGAATGCTGAAAATGAATTTATTTAAAATAATTGGTTTTAATCAATTTAAAACCTGCTCCGTAATTATCGATTTGAACGCTTCGCTACCAGATGTGAATCTAATTCGTTATTTTTCAATGTTCTGGAAGAAAACAAATAACTTAATTATAAATCGAATTAATTGAATCTCCATTGGTCTAGAAAATCATTTCTTAATTTGTAACATATTTGATTAGATTTGTATGGTTATCAAATTTCGATTTTAAATATAAGTACTTTTGTCGGTTTAAAAAGAAGAAAACACTTCAACATAAATATTGTATAATTGAAATACTAAAAGTATCTATAATTGTATATAATAAAAAATATTATCAGCTTAATGTGTTTATCTTCTTTGCTCTGCAGTCTTGCATGCGTGCCCGTGCTCTGGTGGCCAACTAAATAATGTGGAACATGATGTGCGACGTGATGCCCACAATATCGGAAGATAGCATATCGCAGCGTTCCTCGCAGTTCAGCGGCGAAGATGCCAACTTTGAGCAGCTTATGGTGTCTATGCTCGATGAGCGGGACAAGCTTATGGACAGCCTCCGTGAGGCGCAGGAGCGGCTGGGCGAAACGGAGGTCAAGCTGCACGATGTCGAAAAAGAACGCGACAGTCTGCAGCGCCAGATTAATGCTAATTTGCCGCAGGTTAGTGGATTAAAAATGATCACACGTCTGACGTAAATCTCGTTAATAACATTATTGCAATCGATATCCACAGGAATTTGCCACTCTGACCAAGGAGTTGACGCAAGCGCGCGAAACGCTGCTGGAACGCGACGAGGAGATTGGTGAACTCAAGGCGGAACGCAACAACACGCGAGTAAGCATAAATCCAACAATATCCAAATCATAATCCCAAAATCACACTAATTATGCAATGATCGTTATATGTAGCTCCTACTTGAGCACTTGGAGTGTCTGGTTTCGCGACATGAACGCTCGCTGCGGATGACTGTCGTTAAGCGACAGGCGGCGGCTCAGAGCGGTGTCTCAAGCGAGGTGGAGGTGCTCAAAGCGCTCAAGTCACTGTTCGAGCACCACAAGGCTCTGGACGAGAAAGTGCGCGAACGTCTGCGCCTGTCCATCGAGAAGAACAATGTGCTCGAGGAGGAGCTGAACACAACCAAAGAGGAGCTGACCCAATACAAAACGGGCGCTTTGCCAGGCAGCGGCGTTAACTCCGTAAGCATTGCCAGCGGTGAAAATGGCATCAAAGAGAAGGTATGTGTGTGTGCCAGTGTGTGTGTGTCTGTGTGTGTGTGTGTGTGTGTGTATGTGTGTGTGTGTGTGTGTCCAATCAAGCGTGTATTTTCACTGACATTCCTTTTGTTATTGCAGCTGGCAAGCGGCGGAGGTGGCGTCAACGGCGATGCTAGCGAGCTTAACGAATATGCGGCCAAAACACACGAGCTACAAACGATCATCGAGAAGCAGGTGAGGCAATGACAACAACAACAATAACAACAAAAACAAACAACATCGTTTAAAACAAGTCGCATACTCGTACTATTTTTATGACTCAGATCGCGATAACCCCATGCGAATTTTTATGTGTCTGCTTTGGCTGTAGACATTTATTTTAGGGCTTTTTGAATGTGTATTAGGAATTTGGGAAAACACATGGCTTAAATTGACTTTTGAATATGTAAATTTAATTCTATTTATATTTCTAAATATGCCAAATTTATATAAACAAATTTTAATATATGTCAATTATTTATTTGCTCCAAGCTTTAACATTAATAATGTTAGTTAGTTAATCCATTCTTCATATGCAAGAAAATTTAATTGAAATCTATTTTATAACTAATAGAAAAACAATTGGTCTGTTTTAATATATTACAAATATAATTATTTGATCCTTATTCATGTTATCACTTATCAATATTCTTTTCTGTTCAGACATCTGAGCTCTCGCAATGGCAGCGTCGCGTGTCCGATCTGAACAATAAGATCAGCGAGCTGGAGGAGAATATGTCTCGTGTGCAAAAGGATCATTGCAAATCGCAGGATCAGTGTTCGAAGCTGCAGCGTGACCTGCGCGAAAATGTGGCACAAAAGGAGGATCAGGTGAGTAAACATAACAAATCAAATTTTCGACAAAAACTAATTTTAAATGGTCTGCAGGAGGAGCGCATTACTACGCTCGAGAAGCGTTACTTGAATGCACAACGTGAGTCAACATCATTGCATGATCTTAACGAGAAACTAGAGCAGGAACTGCGGCACAAGGAAGCACAATTAAAGGTGCGTACATTACAGGACATTTATATAAATATATATATATATATATATATATATATATATATATATTGGTTATGGTTACGAGGCATGGGCGAATTTCCTACTTTGATTAATAAATTGCACTCACTTACTGCCAATCAAGAACTCTTCCCTATTCAAATATGTTCGCTGATCATTTTTATGCATCTTTGCGAAACCAGTAACTTGTTAAGGAATTATAAATTACATAAATGTTATGTGTAAATTTTTTAAAATATTATCCAGCCTATTTTACTTTAAAGAAATCCCATTTATATTTACACTTATTAAAAACTATTCCCATTTTGCTGAACCGCTCTGATAAGCAGTCATTTGAATGGCCAGTGATTTGTGTCGCCCATGCCTGTTTCTGAATCGCTAAAATTGTGACTAATAATACATAATCGATGTGCCCTATCCATATATGCATATAAAACCAAACTAATTTAACTACCACCCTTCCCCAAAAAAAAAAAAAACAAAAACAACAAAATATAATAAAACCAAAATCGACATGCAACTCGAACAGCTGCACGAAGAGAAAATCAGCGCCATTGAGGAGAAGCTCGAACTCTCTGAGCAAAAACTAGCGCAACATGCCAAACTGCAGCCGGACATGGAGGAGCAGCTAAAGGCGCGCATGGAGGCATTGACAAAGGTAGGAAATAAGGTATGCACTCGAACTAATATGCGCGCCGACAGGTTCCATAAGTATATCAAATTCAATTCTACAATCTTAATTCTTCTTTCTTTATTCTTTCTGTGTAATATGTGTATATATATTTTTTCGAGTATATTTTTTTTTTTCCAAATATCCACCTACTAACAACAAGAACTACAACAACAACAACCAAAGAAAAAACCCCAAGAATATACAAGTCTCTCTCTATCTCTTATTTGTCCTGCACAAGAACTCAGCGCACCGCCAACTGAATACAATGAAAACCTTCACAATACAGAAAACTCCTCACTTTCTTAGCTTTCATTACTAATACAAAACTAATTTTATTGTCTATTTGTGAAACCATATTGAACACATTGAATAAACGTAATTAAACGAGTTTGGCTGAACGCATTGCAGGCTCAAGAACGTCACGGTTCGGCGGAGGATCGAATTCGGGGCCTTGAGACGAATTTAGATGAGAAGAGCGCCGAGGTGGTAAGACTGAACCAGCGACTCAAAATGAATGAAGAGCACAATTTGCGTCTATCCTCGACGGTGGATAAACTCCTCTCCGAGTCCAATGAGCGCTTGGAGGTGCATCTTAAGGAGCGCATGCGTGCGCTTGACGAGAAGAACGCTCTGACCCAGGAGCTGGAGAAGGCGCGTAAGGTGGCCGAGGAGCTGCATCACGAGAAGAGTGAAATTATGAAGGAGCTCTCCAAGACACGCCTCGAAATTGAGAATTTCAAGCGTCAGCTGCTTCAGCAAGAGATTGCCTACAACATACAGCAAACGGAGGCGCTTACCCGGAGTCTATCGCCCAGCAGTGTTGTCGATGGCGGCAATGCGTTTACGCGCAGCGCATCTCACGCCAGCTTCGAGACGCATTCGCTGCGACGTCAGAGCAAGTCGCGTCTGTCCGAGGAGAACGCACTGGCCCGCTCCATGGCCGAACAGGAGTGGGAGAAGCTGCAAATGCAACAGGTGGCCCAGCAGCAGGCATACGATCTAGTTGCCAGCGTGGCCGATTGCGATGATAACGATGTGCTGTATGCGGCCGCCACGGCGGATATGATGTCGCCATCTGGGCATACGGATGCCCAAACGCTGGCCATGATGCTGCAGGAGCAGCTGGATGCCATCAACAATGAGATACGCCTCATCCAGGAGGAGAAACAATCGACGGAGGCACGCGCTGAGGAGCTGGAGTCGCGTGTCGGCAGTCTGGAGCATGTGAATCTGCTGTCGCGCGGCCGATCCATGGACAGACAGAGTCCGCCAATGAGTGGCCGCAGTACGCCAAACAGTCCACAGCGCGATTTCATGCAAAAATATCATACGGTAAGGATTACAACACCCGCTGATACTCCCAGATTAGATAAATATCTAATGATTCTTTCTTTCCTCCATGATTTTCATGCAGCTTAACTTGCCCGTGCTGTCGAGTGATGCATCCCGCGAGGAGCTGCACGGCGGCATGTCCACCACCGGTGATTCTAGTTCGGGCGGCGCTGCGTCGCCATTGACAGCACGCTCTATGCGCTTGGAGCGCGTTGCCCAGGCGTTGGCACACAGCCAGGAGGAACTGCGTCGCCGCACAATGGCGCCCGCAGTTGCACCCCATGTGAATGCACATATGTCGTTGAGCAGTCACAGTTATGGCTTGTCGCCGCTAAGCTCACGTTATGGCAGCCAGGAGTCGCTGCGTCACTACAACACCATGGGTTCCATGTCCATGCTGCAAACGCCAACGTCGGGTGTGTCGAGGGAGGCGGCCGCCGCTGCAGCTGTGCAAAAGAAGAAAGGCATCAAATCTTCGCTGGGTCGGTTCTTTAGCAAAAAAGACAAGGTGAAGGGCGTCAAGGATACACTGCCAGATGGTTCGCCCAGCATGATGTCCATAGGCAATCTGTCTATTGGACTAAGTGAGGTCGACTCCAATTACGATGTCATGAGCATGACGGGCGGCATGATGCCACGCATTGCCAGCGCACAGGGCTCCAAGATCAGCAGCGTCGACTACGGCAGGCAGAAGAAGTAAAATTGTTTTATACTGTGCAAAATATATAAATTTATTATTTATTATCTAATTAATCTCCGCAGAGAACACGATTACCGCAACGATCTGCTGGGCGAGGCCATGAAAGCGGGGACGCCATTCGCCCTGTGGAACGGACCCACCATTGTCGCCTGGCTGGAGCTGTGGGTTGGCATGCCCGCCTGGTATGTAGCCGCCTGTCGCGCCAACGTCAAGTCTGGCGCAATAATGAGTGCGTTAAGCGATACGGAAATACAGCGGGAAATAGGTAAATGCGCAGTGCAAAACTAATTTGACACTTGGACTAAATGCAACTAATTTCTTCTGGCAGGCATTAGTAATCCTTTGCATAGGCTTAAACTTCGGTTGGCCATACAGGAAATGGTTTCACTGACTTCCCCCTCAGCGCCACAAACATCACGCACCACGCTGGCGTTTGGTAAGTCACAGACAAATAAAACCAGAAAAATCACAGAATTGCTTCCTTTTGCTTTTCTTAGAATATATTTTATGAGTTTGGCTGATGTTCAATTTATTCATATTTGCAGGGGATATGAATCATGAGTGGATAGGCAACTATTGGTTGCCTGGGCTGGGACTGCCGCAATATCGCACAACGTTCATGGAGTGTCTAGTCGATGCGCGCATGTTGGATCATTTAACCAAGAAGGATTTGCGCGGCCAACTGAAAATGGTGGATAGCTTTCATCGCACCAGCCTGCAGTATGGCATTTCAATGCTCAAGCGCTTGAACTATGATCGCACCGAGCTCGAGCACAGGCGCAAGATGAGCGAGAATGGGCTCTGCGATGTGCTTGTGTGGAGCAATGAGCGTGTCATACGCTGGGTGAGCAGCATAGGGCTGAAGGTGAGCTAGAAATACAGCTATTTTACTTAAAATACAATCTTAACTAATCTAATCAATTTTTATCATTATGATTTAATAGGAATATGCCAATAACTTGCTCGAATCGGGCGTGCATGGTGGTCTGATGGCGCTAGATGAGGGCTTCGATGCCACGGCGATGGGTCTGGCTCTGCAAATACCCACGCAAAATGCACAGGTTAATCTCTAATTGATTTAATAATTGAATTAAAGTTAAGACTTAATAAATATATATTTGTATTTTAGGCACGCCAAATACTCGATACGGAGTTTAGAAACTTGCTGCAAATTGCCACCGATCGCAGGCCGGATAACGAACAGCGCAGCGCTTCCTGATGCAGCTACAGTCCGCCCACAACATCGGTGGATGAGTGAACCAGTCTAAAAACTAAAACAAATGCCAGCAACAGCAAAGCATAGCGCCAAAACTTCCTAAGCGCTGAAACTAAGGCAACTAAATATGGATATTAATAATGAAAGAATGATGCAAACAAAAAAAAAGAAGAAACAAAACCAACAAACAAACAACTAAGCCACAAAATTCTAACAAGAAAGACGCAACGCAAGAGACTCCCAGGCTCAGAAGATATACTGACTGGGCCCGAACCCCAGCATGATGCACGTCTAATCTATTTATATAAATACACACATACACCCACGCATATACAAACACACACACACACAACCACAAACACAGATAGTCATATAATCCATAACAAGACAATGTATACAAGACATAGCACATACTCGACGTAGGAAATACGGATTACAGAATACAAAATACGTACATACAAAGTGCGTATGGAAGTTATTTGCATGAGCGCCAAGCAGCTATAGGCATGTACAAGTTTTAGATGCTAATCATTTTTGTAATTGTTTAACTTCTTATATTAATACTTATATATTTTTTTTTAACAATGTGACATATATAATTTATATTGTAGTATAATTGGGCTTGCAATAGACTAACAGTATTTTGTTTTAGCTGCTGAATTTACAGAGATGCGTGCTTCGAACCAAATTCATAACCAAACTTGATTGTTATATAATTTTTTAATGACATTATGTACAGTTTATTATTTTGTTTATCTCTATGCTTTTTTTTACACAAACTAACATAGTACGCTTTACATATGACATTATGATATGTTTTTAGTTAACTTTTGTGTTGTTGGTCGTAATGCAAGGCGCTCCGATTGAGTTTAATTCAACTGAAGAACAACATGCACAACAATCAGGCCTATATAGTAAACAGCTGCATATATATATATACAATTTATATAAATATATATACACGCCTAGTTTAATATACTCACATATAAAGCTCACTTATACATACATATATACAGCAAATATATAGATATATATATATATATATATATTTAAATATATATAAATGTATAATTAACATTATCAAGCATACGTGTAACTAACAAGAAAGTATTATAGAGCAGAGGGAAATGAAGTGAAATTATTGAAATGGAGTTGAAGGAAAGTCACAAGCGCCCATTTATCAACTATTTACATATTGAAAGTCGAAATAGCGAAAAGCTTTAAAGGTAAACAAACCCTACAAGTCTACATAGTACTTAGCCTTTGCTTTTTATGAGTATAATAAAAATCGTTAGGTATGCTACAAGTTTATAATTAAATATTTTGCATAAAACGCAATTGGCAAAACTCTAAGCTCGAATTGCAAATCCCAATCCCTTGGCTTAAAATTATAAATATGAAATATTCACAAAGCATATCCATTGTTTTTCAAAACAAAAATCCTCTCTTTATTTTTTGTTGTTTATTTAGTTTATACTTATTTACAAAGACAAACGAGGAAAATAAGAGAAATTATTTTAATTTTAGACTCTGTTCAATCATACTAACATTCATAAAAAAAAAAAAAACAAATACTTGTAAAGCCCTTATGTACTTATTTACATACATACATAAATGTTCATCAAATATGTTGAAAGCACACAAACTGCCTGTTTTGCTAACATATTATTAGTTTTATGCAATGGGGTATTATAATTAAGTTTTTAATAATTTGAACAAAAACCAAAATGACGACTAACGCTTTGTATCTAAGTACATATAAAACTTAAACAAATAACTTCATTTTCAACTGTATTAGCAAATTTAAAAACATGTTCTTAAAAAAAAAAAAAAAAAAAAAACAGCAGCTATGACAATACACTAAACGTCAACAGGATACATTTGACTATATGAAATGAAATCATACAATCCAAGATAACTAATAACTAAAAAAAAAATAAAGTACAATTCTAGTACTATCTGGTATTTAAGTAAAACAAGTAACAATGAAGTGCTACGTTTGTTAATTTCTACCATATAATCTTTACGCTCATCAGATGAAGAATTCTTGAAATTGGAAAGTTCATTTCGTTCTTTTTGGTCACTTGAATGATTTCTGTTGACGCTTAGCGTGTTTAATAATGTACGTAAATGTAGCATTAAAAAATCTATAAAACAAGCTAATCTAAATTTATAAAATACTAACGGAAAAATTAAGTTAATTTAAAGAGTAATATTGGGTTAATTGTTAACTTTTGTTGAAAATACATTTAAAAAAATACACTTTACTAAAGTAAAACTAAATACAATATATACAGTCTATTATTATAAAACGAATAAAAAAGAACATGCATATGTACATATATTTATATAACATTGTGAGAAGGAAACTAACAATTTAGTAAAGGCAAAAACTCCGTTTAGGAGTTTTTTATATGTACCATATATATAAATTAAAATTTATTACAAAAAATATTTACTGAGTTTTTATAAAAAATGACATAAAATATTTAATTCTAGCGCGAACTAGGTTTCTGTACAACTGCCACAAACCAGTTAACAGATCTGTTATCTTAATGTTATCAAGTTTAAGTTAACAGCTGATTAATTCCAACATTACAATGTCTTTTATTTGTGTTAAATCTAGCCTACGGCTAAAGCATTTTTTTTTTTTTGTTTAATATTTGTTTTGTAATGATTCTAGATGAGAACTTCATTTCATTCAGCTCTGTTTACAGCCTCAAAAAATGTTAATTAGTTGACTCTAGATGAACGACAGTTCGTTCATTTAGTTCATTGGTTTATGTAAATGAGTTAGTTTTTGGTGGTTCGATAAGCAATGAGCATTAAAAACAAAGAATAAATTATCAGACACAAAATTTGTTTACGCTGTAGTGTCCAATAAGTCAACGGAACGAATCGATTATAATACCATCTGCGCTGCAATGGATGCCACATCAAGCTTAGCCGACAAGTTGGCATCGAAAACGGCCAGCAGCAACTCATTGGACAGCAGTTCCAAGTCAAGTTCTCTGGGCTCGAAGCAAGGTGCAGAGAACGGGGTGCACCGAGACACGCCCTTTGCCTATCTGGACGGTGAGGATGATCAGGACCAAAAAAACGATGTGACCTATGTGTGCCCATATCGGGGACCTGTTTTCGGTGCACTCACCATTACCAATTATCGGTTGTATTTTCGTTCACTGCCATTGCAAGATCCGCCCGTCGTCATCGACGTGCCACTAGGTGTGATAGCTCGTGTGGAGAAAGTCGGTGGCGCTACGTCGCGCGGCGAGAACAGTTATGGCATTGAGATATTCTGCAAGGACATGCGAAATCTACGCTTTGCGCACAAACAGCAAAATCACTCGCGGCGCACCGTATTCGAAAAGCTGCAATGTAATGCATTTCCGCTTTCCTACACGGCAAAACTATTCGCCTTCACCCATGGGGCAGTGAGCGCCAGCTGGGATGGCTGGTCAGTGTATGAGCCGCTGGCGGAGCTGCGTCGTCTTGGCGTGCCCAATGATATGTGGCGGGCAACGAAGATAAACGAATCCTATGCCATTTGCGATAGCTATCCGGCTGTGTGGGCCGTACCCAAGGCTGCCTCGGATGACATTTTGCGTCACGTTTCACAGTTCCGTTCGCGTTGCCGTCTGCCCGTCTTGTCGTGGATGAATCCACGTACCCAAGCAACCATAACGCGCTGCTCCCAGCCACTGGTGGGCGTCAGTGGCAAACGAAATGCAGATGATGAGGCGTATCTCAGCTACATTATGGAGGCCAATGCGCAGTCGGACAAGCTTACTATCATGGATGCGCGTCCCAGTGCGAATGCCATTGCCAATAAGGCCAAGGGCGGTGGCTACGAGTCAGAGGATGCCTACAAGAATGTGGAGATCAATTTCCTGGACATACACAATATACACGTGATGCGTGAGAGTTTGCGCAAGGTGAAGGATGCCTGTTATCCAACCACCGATGACTCCAAATTTCAGTCGGTTATCGATAGCACCTTGTGGCTGAAGCATCTGTGCTGCGTCCTAGCTGGCGCTGTGCGCATTGTGGACAAGGTCGAGACAATGAGCACCTCTGTGGTGGTGCACTGCTCCGATGGCTGGGATCGCACTGCCCAGTTAACTGCTCTATCAATGCTGCTCCTCGATCCATATTATCGCACCGTTCGCGGATTTGAGGTGCTCATCGAAAAGGAGTGGCTGTCGTTCGGCCACAAGTTCCAGCAACGTATCGGTCATGGCGACATTAAGCACTCGGATGCAGATCGCTCACCAGTGTTCCTTCAATTTATTGATTGCGTGTGGCAAGTGTGTTGGCAGTTTAAAAATGCGTTCGAGTTCAATGAGTACTTCCTCATTACCATTGTGGATCATCTGTATTCGTGCCGCTTTGGCACCTTCCTGTGCAACACCGAAGCGGAACGGGTCACAGATGGTAAGTGCAATATAAATATTAGTCATACAATGTCTCATTCAATTAGAATTTTTAACAATTGGTTGAGATGAGATGATAATTTCACATGCCCGTTGTTTAAACCGTATTCTTGGAATGCATTTCAGATCTGAAGCACAAGACAACATCACTGTGGACGCATATTAATTCCTCGCTGGACCAGTATCTAAATCCGCTGTTTCCAACCACCTCAGATCGTGCCGAGCTCGTGTTGCGTCCAATTGCCAGCACTCGGATCATACGTCTGTGGAAGGGTCTCTACTGCCGCTGGACCCCAGGATTGTGTACGCCACAGCATGGCTGCCAGCGCACAAGGGAACTGTTGTCAAAGCAGGATCAGCTTTTTAAGCATGTCAACGATCTGCGCCTGAAGCTCATCAATCGCGTTGGCAGTACGCAGACGACCACACGATTGGCGTCGCCCATGCGTTAAATTATAACTGATTTAGGTTCTGTTCTGTTCTTAACTAGTTTGCAATAACTGTATTGACAACAATTACTATACTTAATGTATTAACGAACTAATTTAATCCAAAAATTTTGTGTTTAAGCATCTAATAAATAATAATACATAATAATCTCTGGAAGCTCGTGCATGTGTGTTTTATTTTTTAAAAACCTGATAAGAAATACTTTTATTTTCAATGTCAATTTGCCAGCTTTTTTTTTTCTGATTGATGCATTGAAATACATAATTATTGTGTAGACCCAACTGCAGATAACATAATTGTGTTTTTCAATATACGCAAACATGTTTTATCTGCAATTGTTGTGTTACTTAAGCGAAGCTACAACGAATATATTTATATATATTTATGATTTAAATGAATTATGTCATTAAATTAAATCGAATACAAAGTAACTGGCAATTACAGGGTGCACTTTACTCGGAGCACTACTGTATGAAATTTGACCCATGCACCGTTTTGTTTACACACATACATATAGGCATACCCATACAAACAAATTAATTCATTGTCATTGCCAGTTGGCGTTGCCATCTGTTGCACACATACCATTTTCATTCATAAAATTGACCGCACTTTGGCGCGTGCGCATTTGGTGCGCCCCCATCCCACAGTTCAGCAATTCGATGTCCATTTTGCGCCAAAAATTTAGAAACACAATCAGTACGTTTTCGCACGTTCATTAATGCAGTCGCATTTGGTTGATAACTCTTCTTAGAAGCGAATGGCAACGCGAAGCAAACCAGTTTCAGTTTAAACTGCTTCTGCTGTTAAGTGCATTAATTAAAAAAAAAAAAAAAACTATTAATATGAAACAATCAATAATATTAAAATAATGCAGTTTAAATTAATGTTACTGCTACTTTTATTGTGCCTAGGACGTATGAGTAGTGCTGGCGAAATATTATTGCTCATTTCCTGTCCACAACAAAGCTATAAAAATTGTCGGGCACTGCGTGAAAATCTTCGCACACAACAACAACTATCGAACGCTATCCCAGCGGATTATGATTACATTATTAAGGTGCATATAATGCATGAACTATTCAATTACTGGACTCTGCTGGACGCTTTGCCGTATTTGCAAGGCAAGACACGTTTGTTAAACACAAACACCGATTGGATTATTTGGTGTCAGCACAACACGCACGTGTCTTCGCTGCGTGCCCTGCTCGACCAGCTACATCGCCTTGATGCGCAAGAGGTAAATAGCCGTCGCAAAAACAACAAAAAACTAAAAAAAAAAATCTATGAAAATAGATTCCAAGAAGGCTTACGGCTCGATTACCTGACAACTTGCCACACTGCTAAGACACTTAAGCCAAAATAAACATTTAAGAAAAGTTAGTTATTTCACTTTATAGGATGAAGATTTTAACTTATTTTTTATAAATCAGTTTAATTATATTAAGTGATCTTAAATGGGAATTTCAAAATTTATATTTATGAAAATAAAAAAGATTAATTTAATAATCTGAACGCGATTTGAGTATACTGTGTTTTTAATAAAAATATAACGTATTCCTGGAATTATTAAGAAACTCGCCAATAGTCAGTCAAAAAATAGAGCAGATGGTAATATATGTTAGTTTACTTAAGGTATTGAGAATATTATTGTTGATTAGCCAAAAAAAAAACCAAAACTCAAAATTATAAGAATATTTTAAGCAATTAAAATTTAAAACTCAATTGCTACATAAAGTTGTACTTAGATTTATGTGCGGCCTTCCAAAATAACTTTTGAATGTTCATTACATTTTGAGAACGAAGGTTTAATTTAATTTAAGTCCGTTTCTCTTCTATTACAAAATAATTTCAGACTTATTTTTACATTTTTTAACATTGCAACGATTGATTAAAATTAGGTGACAGTTCGCAATTTTTACTTTTAAAACAATTTATATTATTTTGGTATTTTCAGTTAGCTTATTATGGACACGCTTTGTATGATGCTGAGGCGACAATTGTGCATCATTTTGCAAATTATAAGGATCCAACATGGTTTCCATATCCCATGCTAAGTGCAGGTGTTGTTTTCACAGGTGCTCTGCTGCGCAGGTGAGTGTGCACGGGGGCAGCTTGTGGCCATAACTCTTCATGGAACATGCATTTTCAGCCTGGTCGAACTTGTTGCTGCTAATGCCCCAAACGCCACAAGGCACAGCGAATTCGCCATAGATGCGTCCCATGAGCTGGCCCGATTCATTTTCGATAATTTAGCACCTGACGTGACAAACGATGATGAGGCCAACGGCAGCAGCAGCCGTTACCGTAACAACATTCACATCAACAATGAAGACGATGGCTTCGACGACATGTTGCAGCGCAAAATAATTTTGAAAAGTGCCGACTACATTTGTCCCTGGACGAACATGTCGCCAGCCGGGTCGCTGGTATCCCCAGAGACTGGCGAGAGACCAACTACAGCGACAACTGCGACAAGGAAAGGCTTCTCCCATGTGCCTGCTCCAGCGACTCTTGAGCCTGTGTCTTGTGTGTTGCATGCAAGGCCGGAAGCGACTGCTGGGAATGCCGTGCATTGTGTAAGTTCAATTATGGGTGTGTATATTCACATGTTGGGCTTAATTTGAGAGTCTGTCCAAAGAGTTGTAGCAGAAGTTTTTGCTTAAATCCTGAGTTAAGTTCTTTACTAAATTAATTAACATTATTTAAATGTGTGACATGAAAAATGATGAGAATATGTTGCATTTCTGAGAAACTTTAAATTCTTCGCTAATTGACACATAAACTTTTGGGAGTTTTAATAAAAAGATGTTGCACTAAGAAGTATGACACAAGTTATGAAATATATTTCACAGACAACAAGAATTTATTTGATGTGCCAGAAATGAAGCTGTGTCGATTTAAGTCAGTACAAATATTAGTGCAGCATCGACTGTCGGTTGGTTATTGGGCTGTGAGGCAATTAGCATTTGAAACATATAACCATAAACTATCTGACAACGGTCAAGCACAAACACACAAACTGAAAATCGTTTCTGTTCCACACACAGCAGGTGGACACGACCAGTGCACACATCTATTTTGCAATCAAAACCTGTGCTAAATTCCATAAGGAGCGGATACCAATCATCGAACGCACCTGGGCAGCCGATGCTACGCGGCGCAAATACTATAGCGATGTGGCAGGTAAAACGGCACAACAACAATAATAACAACAACAACAACAACAACACAGAACAGCACCAAACGACAACTATGAGCGCAATTAAAGCAAATGTGGGGGGGGATAAATGAACACACACCCAGAACCACACACACACACACACACACAGCAACACACTGGCACTTGCAAACACAAAAACATGGGGCAAACTAAACACACGCATGCAGCACGTTGCTGCATGACTGCCAAACCAGGAGTCATCCAGCTTCCAGCTGCATCGGTGGCTGCCATATTGAATATTCATTGACTTGTCTTTGCAACCTTTCACCCCCATCTGGAATGAACAAACAACGACTACGACTACGACTACGACTACGACAACGACTACTTCAAATGACAACCGCAATAGATGCCGGGATACCAACAATCAGCACTGGCCTACCCAACGTTCCAACAGGACATTGTGCCAAAACATTGGCAATTTTGAAATTATCCCTCAAGGATATCAACAAGCAGACGGACACTCGCTGGCTGATGCTTGTCGATGATGATACCCTGCTAAGGTGCGTCTGTGTGTTTGTGTGTGTGTTTGTTTGTTTAAATATGTGTGTGTGTGTGTTTGTGTGTGGCTCGTTTTTTTTATACGGCTTACACGCCTCAAAGCACATTCAATTAAAATTATCATTGCTATTTTATACCCTTTATATATTTAAATGAAACCAAAAGGGTATCCTGAGATTTTTCGATTATATTATTTTGATGTTTTTGATTATGTAAATTCCGAAATATTTCAACAATTTTATTTTTGTTTAGCTTACGTAGATCAAGCCACTGCTCTCAGGTCAAAACTTTGTTCCTATTTTTTGCTAGCATTTAATTTCTCTATTTAAAAGAATTGCAATTTATCTGCATAAGGGGTCTCCGAGAGTCATGTGCTCTCGACTAGAGTCATCTGATTTGCATTTATACTTTGATATCGAAGGACTCATTGTCTATTGGTTATGTGCAATCTGTTCCTCTGTTTGTCCCTCTATACGTCTGTGTGCACGCAAATTTTTTTTGACACCCTTTGACAAAGTCCACTAGGGGGATTAGAAAACAATAAAATCTCCCACAATGGTAGGTTGCTGCCTTTCATAGATCGACATATGTCAACGCCTTAATATTTGAAATTTGTATTCCGCAGTTTTTGAGTTAGAGCCGGCAAAAATTTGGTAGATATGTTCCAGGAAGCAGCCTTTAAGAACCAGTACAAAAATGTATAGCCACGCCCACAAATAATAATAAATCAGCATTTCTTCCACAATTTAAAAGATAGAGTAACCAAACTTGAAAGTATTTTGACAGTCGGTAACGCCCGACTGCAACATGCTCTCAAGTTTATATATATTTCAATGATATCGATGAGTGGCATTAATCTCTTGCAGCGTGCCCCGATTGAGCGCTCTGCTGAGCTGCTACAACCATACGGAGCTCATTTATCTGGGTGAACGATATGGCTATCGGCTGTATGCGCCGGATGGCTTCAATTATCACACTGGCGGCGCTGGCATTGTGGTCAGCGTGCCGCTTTTGCGACTCATCGTCGAACGCTGTAGTTGCCCCGTTGACAGTGCGCCGGACGACATGATACTCGGCTACTGTCTGCAGGCACTGGGCGTGCCGGCACTACATGCGCCCGGCCTCCATCAGGCACGCCCACAGGACTATGCGAAGGCGTTGCTGCAGCTGAATGCACCCATTTCGTTTCACAAATATTGGCACACCTCGCCGGAGCACACGTACAAGCGTTGGCTGCGGGACGAGCTGGGCAATGCTAGTGTGCGTCATGTGGCTGGCAAGGATCAGCCGGCTATGCCGTTAGAGCTGAACGGTTCGGATCTGCTGCAGTTTTCCAACATGCCCACTGGCTTGGAGGGCAACTCTAAGCACCTCGATCTCTAAGGTGAGTGGCATACCATAAAAACAATTAAATTCCCAATGACCGTGGCAGTTGTTGTCACCACAAAAGTCATTGCTTGTCCAAAATTTCAATTTGGTTCAGTTAGAGTCGTCAAGCGCCTGCCAAGCACACAAATGTCCCATTTTCTACACGGGAAAACTTTACCATTGCCGTATCGAAAAGAGGGGAACAAGGGGGGCAAGCGCTGATTTATTTGTAGTTCTGTTTGTTTGTTCGCATTTTGTGTATTGTGGTTTCTGTGTCGCTTTAATTAGTGGAAATGCTCAAATGTGGTTGCCAGTTGCGGCATTGCTGCTGGAAATCAGCCAAACCTTAATGGAAACTTGATTCTCTGAATTAGAATATTTCGACAGTCCTCAAAATATTTCAAATAATCTGAAATGCTAAATAAATTTACCTATGATTTTTATTATTTTACATTTGAAATTATGCATAAATTCAATTGATGTTAAACAGAAATAATCTATAAAAATATGCACAAAACCTTTGTTTCTATTTCAGATAAAATATTGCTATCTCCGAACTGAAAAACATAGTAAAAATTGTGATTGAATTTAAATCTTTGGAAAATGCAAATGTAATAAAATAAATCCAAGCACTTATTAACTTTGAGTTTTATCTTCATAATATAACAAATATTTCATTAAAAAAAATTTAAATGTTATATATTTTGTAGCTTGTAAATTAGATATAAAAAATGCTGAATGTCGTAAAGAAATTATTATAATTTACAATTACGTAAATATAATATTTAATTTTGACATTTGAAAATACAATTAACATCAACTTTTAAATAGTTATGTAAAAAATAAATAAATAAATGAACTACAGTAAATAATATTCTGTTTGAGTTTAAATGTTAATATTTGTAATTTCTATTCAACAATTATATAACTTTAAGAACTTTTAGCAGAGCCCGGCGCATACTGAATATTCCTATTTACATTGAGTGCACAATTTACATTTAATTTCAATTTTGCCGACAGCCGTCATCCATTTCACTTAAAACTTAAAGCATTGCGAGGCATTTCGAATGACTTTCGCACCTTTCAGTTACTTAAACCTCATTAAATGTAAATTTGTGCAAGCAGCCAGCCAGTCGAGGACACCTCCGCTTAAAGGGGAGAAGGGGAGGTGGCATCAACAGTTTACGCTTGAGTGCATTATTCAAGTGGTTTATCCGTCAGCGGTTGGCTGGTTGGCTGGTTGGCTGAGCCGAACTGAGCCGAACTGAACTGAACTGAGCTGAATTAAGGATGTATCTTTGAGATGTTCGCCGATAAATAAACAAAGCGTTTCGCTTATCGGCCCTCGCCGCACTGTTTATCAATGGGTGCCCAGTGACCTGCCCCTTTGCCAACAGCCAAACATACTTCACTGAAGACGCATACCGCAACTGCATATATATTATTCAGTTACTAATCAATACTTTTCGCAAGTATCCAAATAGTAGGGTGTGGAACTGGTAGGGAGTCTAATTGGGCAACATTGCTAAATAGGTGAAAATAATATGTCAGTTAATTTGGCCGCGCTGACAACTGTAATTGCCTACGGTTGTTCGAATACTTCAATTATTCAATAAATTAGTTAAAGCTTAGTCATGTTTTCGAAGTGACCAACTTTAGGATATGCGAGGGAAAGTAAAACATTAAGGAAAACTAATGAAAATTAAGTACGCATTAAATTAAGCCCATTAAGAGTTTAAGTAAAATTCATAATTCAAGCAAACAGAGCACTTTATATATCAATTAATTATTTCTCTACATTGAAAACTGTATAAATATAAAAATATATAATTCAAAATGAATTTAGTCAGATTTCATAAATGAAATATTTATTACAAGAAAATATGTTTAAATTAAATTATACATTTATGTTTTAAATAAATAAATAGTAATATTTCAGGTTGATTTACTAGATGCATTAATAGTTTTTTTTTTTGCATATAATACATATAATAAAAGTTATAGGTTTTCAGGTGCTTTGTTTAATTTCAGAACATAAGTTTTAAATGTTTTCACATCTCGCTTAACTATAGCCAAGTGTAGATGCTATATTCCAATCCCGCATCTACTTAAAGCCTGTGCAACTAATTTGTGCTTATGTCTGGGATGCTTATTTGCTCAAATGTGTCTCTACTGGATGACAGGACGACACTCGACTTGCTTATCTCGTTGCTGGCAGAGACAACACCTAGCAGAGGAGGCAGGACACATCGCTCTGTCCCATCCACGTCTGTGTGTGTGTACGTGTTCTGCCACTTCGTGGCCTAATTAGTTGCGGATTTTTCAATGAATGTGAAGCAACCACATGGCATGGCGGCAGTGCGACAAGTTGAATTTCAAATAAATTTAATTACCAACCAAGTTGCAGATAAATAAACGCTACATTTCTATGTACATATCCAAGTACTTAAATAAACACATATGTTATGCATATATCTATCTACGCCAAGGGTAGTCGTAATCTTCCTCAGATTCGGAAAAGTCTTCAGGCACATTTACAGCTTCGTAGTCGTCATCATAATATCCATCATTATCTTCATCTTCTTCAATGGATGTTGCCTGTCTGGGACCAACAAAACTGATGGCATTCCTTGGCAGCAATTGTATTTTGGCCAAATTGCGTTGCTTTTGATTTTTGTAGTGCTGAAATAATGCTGGTTGCATTGGATCACTGGGACTCCAGGGCAAGGCATTGAGTACGGTAAGCGATAAGGCTGCAAATAAAAATGTTAGTTTATGTAAATTTTTGAGTAATTAAAAACTATAATTATTTTCCACATTTTAGGTAAATTTTCTTCTTTTTACTTTTAATATACAGAATTACATATTTTATGCGTAATATCAATGTCATTTGAGACAAGTCCTATTTGCAGCAAACAGATCTTAAATATATATATAAAAAATTGACAGTTAAGCGATTTCCACTCACCGAAACAAATCAACACAACTGTCAACTGCATTTTGAAAATACGAACTGCGGCAGCTTTTTGAATGCATTTGGGATTTTATAACAAAAAATTTTGAAGCTGAGCTCATTTGTAACATTGATTTTGAATGCTGATTTTATGAGCATTTAATGGAAAGTAAAAGTTGTCAACCTTTCGTTAACTGTCATCAAATTTTCTTTTTGTTTTGTCAACGATTTTATGGCTACAGAACTTTAATTGGAAAACCGATATTGGTTTTTATGTCTTATGCAGATTACAAGTTGACGCCAAAACTATTTTTGTTTTAGCTCGACACTTGGATTATGTTGCTCTTAAATAATTTTCAACTTTTGCTACTGAAATCGTTGAAGCATATTGCTTTTGTGTTTTGTTGTTGTTGTTGCTGCAAGTTTAATCTGCAAAATACATAAAAAAAAAAACGAAACTCATAGTAAATGTCAGAAATTGTGCTTATTATCTTGAGAGTTTCATACAGCATATTCTTTGGCATAAAATTACAGTTTGTCCCTTTGGCAGCACCAACACACTCACAAATAGAGTAGAGATTACATGGAAATGGGTATTTTGCTTGTGGCTACTCGAAAGTAGATTATACCAGACACGCACAATGTCACGTCAATGAAGGTCCAGCCTGGGTGGTGACTCTCTCTCTCTCTGTTACTCTGCCATCCAGGCGTTAATCTTACTCTAAACATCAAAAAGTTAAGCCACAAGAAAATGTTGCCCCGCTAGCCAAAAAAAAAAAAAACACAAAACGAAATGAAGCATGAAGCGAAGTTGTTTAAAAAGATTTCTGAGTTTATACAATGTGCAACAAAACTGAGTCTGGGAATTCGACTAGGATTGGGATTGTGTAGCTTTCACCTCAGAGTCTTTGTATTTCTTGGCACAAGTTTGAGTTTAGCTCTGCTTTTAATTCCCATTTGAGTTTAGACAATTCGTTAAGTTTCCTGTTTGAGTTTTGCATTCTTAAACTCACTTGGTGACTTTTTGATTTAATATGTTTTGTCGAAATATGAAAATAGTTTTGAGCTCTAATTTCATCTGTAGTAATTTCAAATAAAAAAGTTATACAAATTTAGAGAAAAGAAAATTACAAATGTGATAATTATTTAAAACTGCATGTCAGACAATTTTTGTAGATACCAAAGTAATATTTTTTTTTTTTTAGAATTTTATGATTATTAATTAAATATTAGTTTGTATATATTTACAGCAAAAAATATAGGCACCACTCCTTTCAAATATGTTTGCTCTAAATAATGGGTAAGGGATACTTATATTAATTAAAATTATTAAAAAAATAATTATTTATATCACAATACAAAATTAGAGAAAAGTATCACATTTGTAAATGTTTAAAGTTGTAAGTCACAAAATTTTTTAGATACCAAAGTAAAATTTTTTTTTTTCGATTTTTATGATTATTAATTAAATATTAAATTGTATATATTTATAGAAAATATAGGCACCACTCCTTTTCAATATATCTGCTCTAAGGGATACTTATATTATTATTTTACATTTATTTTTCGCTTACTTTAAAGTTTCAACATTTGACAAGTTGCTTTTCTTGAGTTAGTAAATCATTTGTCATTTCTATTAAGTAACTAAGTAACGCCATTATCACTAATCTACCGATTTCTATCTAAACAAGTTTTGTTCAAACTTACAATTTTACCCATGTGTGTGTGTTTGCTCTTCGGGTTACGGAATATCATCATTCATTCATCATCAGTCAAAACTTGGGCAAGTTCTCAAATCGCTGCCAGGCATTTGCCAGCCACAAAACAAAAAGCTGAAAAAGCCCTTTCACCCGAATCCATTTAGATCAAAATAGGCAACTTGATTCAAATAAAAGGCAAGGATTCCTCCATGCAGTTAGGCAGCAATAAATTTCTGTGTCCATGTCTAAAGTTTAACTTGAGGAAAAAACCATTTTGTGTCTATCAGGACATCTAATCTGTAGTCCGTGCAGCAACGCAACCCAACTACTGCTGACTAACTGAACTCGAACCCATCCAACCAACTTACCACGTGCAATAAATTCCAAGGCGCAATGTCTGCACTATTTGTGGTGTGCCTCAAGACTTTGGTTTTCGGGCGGGTAACTAGTATAAGGTGTGGTGAACTAGTGGAGTCTATTGTGGGGAGGGGAGGGGGATTTTAGGAATTTACTCTCACAGCTAAACACGCGCCGCGTACGTGATCTGATAGGGAATTAAAGCCGGCACAAACATGTGTAAAGTTGGCCAAATCGCGTCGCATTCATTTGAAGCCCAACAACCACACGTAATCCCACTGCAACCCGTCCTGCTCCTGCTCCCGCTTCCATTTCCATTGTGGTTTTGGTGGCACTGGTTGGCACAGTTTGACAGGCGGCGTAGACAACTTCGTTGCGCTAATTTACTTTAAATTGGTTTTTACGGCATTCGCTGCTTGTATCTGTGATAAATGACTGCAGGGTGTACTTGACTGCCACACCACACCACACCACGCCCCCCAAACCATCAAATCCTGCCCCCTACATCCTATGTCAAGAAATGTCTTTGTTATCGCTAATGGCATCTGTGCTGTTTTTTTTTTTATTATTATTCGGTTACTTTTTGTGTGCTCCCACGTGGGTTAATAAATTGGTAAATAAAAATTAATGCAGCATAATTTACAAATAGCCAATTCACAAAATTTGACGACGCCGCACTTGACAAATTTCCTTTTGGCCACTTTTCCACACATTTTTTTGACCATAATTAACGAGTAAAGTTTTTAACCTTTTGTGCAAGTTTTGTGCACCCCAGTCAAGGGGTGTTTTTTTTTTGGACAAGTTCTGTCCAGCTCAGCCGCGTCCCGTCGAAAAGTCAAAGCCACAAGTATTGCCAAGAATATCGTTGTGCCCATATTGGTGGCTTATCGTTACAAGCCCATCTCCAGTGGGCGTGGCATGTCAGCTAATGAGTGAGTGCGCGACTAGTCGAAAAGTTTTCTTTTCGCATTTTTATTGTGGCATAATTAATGAAGGCAACGTTAGTCAAAGTGTTTGCCAGATTAATCAGCAATGCTTTGGTTCCTTTATAGGATTATTGTTCACCCATTTTGTTGGTTTTTGGCTGGGCTGCACTGTGGTAAACTCTAAAATCGCATTGACCTGCTGTGGGTCGCATTCTATTGGTTACCATTTGGTTAATATTATGGTAAATAAACTCAAAAAAATTAATTGAAATACAGATCAAAGCCCTGAAGCAAATTATTTCCGTACGACGAGAGAAATCTATAAAATGATGTCCTCAATTTCCATAGTTTTACGTATCTGTGCAAAATATCTATGTATATATATTATATTATATATATATATATTTATTATATCTGAATTTATATTAGCGATTTCAAAATATACAAAAATATTCTTACAATTCTAAATTTATATTCATAAATAAGCCTCTAATTAAATTTATTTCCTAATCAATTTTTAGGCAACAGCTAAAAATTAAAAATATATTTTTTGATTGCGATTGCTGAAAAGCTGATTGCATAACAATGTCGCACATTGGATATTAGATTTTTGGAAAATCTGTTATGCGTCGTGCAACACGCGGCGCGGTAAAATAAATATGTTGCACGTGACATTTTGAATGGCCACATCAATGGATTTCGAGGATTGCCAGCAATGTGTTTTTGACCTGGCCAATTGCCGAATACCTTGGTTGATACGCTTGTGGCACAAATTGCGTGCCACAAATGGACGCACATAAATCGCGCGTACAGCAAAAATCGCTTGACAAGTTTTCACGCACAATTGGCTGATTTCAAAAACTCCACACCTGCAAAATTCAAAAGTTTTGCTTTAATGTGAACATTTTAAATGCATTAAATCTGATTTTTGAAAGAGGAAACAAACATTTTTAAAAATATTCTTTTATTGGATAGCAGTTTCCATTAAAAATTCCACTTTACTATAAACTTTGTTGGTCTTTAATTGACTCCAAACCACTCTGATACAATTACTCAGTATAAAATAAATATTTTAATTGCCAAATATATAGAAATAATGCCACAGTACTGGCTTTAAGAACGTGAACTAAACATTTTGGCTTATATGATTTGCTGTTGATTAAAAAATCTGTGTTGCCCAATGAATACCTTTGAGTTACTTTCTGCATTCATAAATAATTTGAATGAATATGTTGCATCGACGCATCAGCAAAGCGAACATTTTTAATGAATTCCCAACTTTTTACACACGTTCATAATAAAAAAAAAGAAGAAGCGCGGCGAACCATCATTTGTTTTTATGTGTCAGATACTTGAAAGTTCATCCAAATGCTTTTAATGTTGCTTGGGTATGGTGGCCTGGCTGCCATCCACACACACTTTACGCCCCCCCCAAACAAGCGTGGAAAGCACTAATTAGTCAAGGATTTGGCTGCAGAGATGCGCTCCATTCCTCAATAAATCAGAAATGTAAAACACGTTTTTCGTGGTATTTAAAATATACAAAACATCATTTTTTGAAGCCGTCTCTTGATACAGATACTTGTAAAAAACATATTTAAAAATATGGGCACGTACACAAAAAGTTCACCGAATTCTTGTTTATTATGGTGTTTTTTTATGAGCTTTAAAAAATGTGTCCTTTGTGGTTATGATAAATTGCCATAAGATTGTTCTTAGTGAAATATCTGCATTAACAGCAAAATTATTTTCAACATTATCTATGCTTTTGTTACACCATTTGCAATGTATATTCATTTGCAAATTTAATTACACTCGAGACTTGCACAAAATCAAACCACATTCAAATATCAATATTCAATCAGCCAGGTTGCCCCTTCGGGAGAATGCATTTGAGTGTCCGTGTGTGTTCATGTGTATGTGCGTGTGTTGTGTGTGTGTGTGTGTGTCCAAAAACAGTGTTACAGTTGCCAGTGCAATTAGGGACATTTTGTTTGACACTTGAGATTTTGTTAATGAATATCAAGAAATATATGCATGAACTAGCAAAGGATTAGATCAGAGAAAACTTAGTTCATTATTACTAACGATTGCATACCAATTGTATCGTATATCTGACCGAAACATGAATTACAATGCTTTATCCAAAAAATGCACATTCAATTAATTAGCATCTATTTACAGGACACAGGACACGATGCAAGGCAAACGTGCATGACAAACTTCCGCTTTTCGGTTTGGTTAAATAAACGCAGTTTGAGTCCAACGGGGCGTGGCTTCAGCACATCAGAGGGGCAGAGTGGTTTGCTGCATTTGTGGCTTGTGTGCAGTTTTGTTTTCAGACCATTTCACGGGCACATACGGACACGAGTACGAGTAGCAAATTTAACAAATTTGTACAAAACAAAAATACGTGCAAAGTTTACAAAAACAATTTGGTTGTGGCTTGGCCGTTGCAGCTCCTGCTGAGGTTGTTTAATTATTTGCCTTTTAAATGATGGTAGAACTTTAGCTTAGCATGAGGATAAGGCGTCTGTTCTAGCTTTGGATGTTCATTTAATTTGAAATTGAAACAATTAAACAAAAGCAACTCAATGTAATGAACATTAAACATACATTTTAGTATTTTAATTATTATCTTTATTACGTATTATAGCAGAAAAGTTACAGAAATCGCATCAAGATATTTTGTTCACCAGCATTTAAATGCGCGGTGCTCATTCGACAGTGCTGCCACATGGTTAAAAACAAATGATGGCTGTTCCTGTTTACACGCGAAGTTGGCTGCGCTGCCATGAACAGCTGTTAGCCATAATATTCAGCCAGGTTGCTTAGTTCAAACAAAACGTGTTTACAATAGTTTTGGTTGATTCTGCTAAAAATTAAATATAAAGTATGATAGAAATTGAGGGCTACAGAGGTAGGAGTTTTTAAAATTGTATTGACTTTCTGTTAATAATATTACCATTTACAGTTGTGCCGCTGCGAATGTCGCCGGAAGCCAAAAATTGTCACAGCATTTACATGCGGGAGCATTTTATACGATTAATGGATCCCAACAAACCAAAAGGCCGCACGTTATTTTTGCTTAACGTACCGCCCTACGTAACTGAGGCGAGTTTACATACCTTCTTCAAGACTTTCGGCAATGTGGAGAGTGTTTTGTTCGCCGAGAAACCTGGACGCGATGAGACGACTAAGTGGTACGAAGGAATGGATATTCCCTTCTCAAACGCACAGACACCATTCAAATTCAAAGTGGCCTATGTGGTGTTCGAGAAGAGCAGGAGCATTGGCATGGCGCTAGCTATAAAGAGCCTCGATTTGTTCAACAGCAGCGGCGAGTGCATAATCAAAACGGGCATGGATCTGTGGCACGAGGAATACGAGAATAACTTTATGCTTAATGCAGAGAAGACGCAGGCAGACATCAATACATACATGGCTGCCTACGATAAGAGCGAGCGTGCCGCACTTGCAGCAGCCAAGGCAAGCGAAGCCGATGCTAATGGCTGGGTGACAGTGGGTAAAGATGGACGCAATGTAGGATTCGAGCAGAAGGAATCTGTAATTGGTCGCATCGAAAAGAAGATGCAAAAGGACAAGAAAACCAAGGAGCTGAAGAACTTTTACACATTTCAAATACGAGAAAGCCAAAAGCAAAATATGGTTGAACTGCGCAAAAAATTCGAAGAGGACAAGCGAAAAATTGAACTGCTAAAACAATCGCGACGCTTTAGGCCGTTTTAACTACGCCTAAGTTAATAAAAAGTACAACAAATTAAATATTTACAAATGTGTAAAATTTCTATTAAAGTTGTATACTAGTGTACTGGAAGAAGCGAACCATAGTAAATATTTTTGGTTTTCCTTATTCATAAGATTTTATTAAATATACATAATATGTTTGACATCTACATTGTTATCCATATTAAACGAAAAAGTGTTCATTGCCAAAATAAAGGCAAAATCATCTTTCAAACTCAAATCAATATTGGTATTGCCAACTTTTGTTATTAATTATCGAACGGTCTTATGAATAGTTTCCATAAATCACGCTATCCGAGGTCAATAGGATCAATCGGCGTGATAATTAAATTAGCAAGTGAAACGCAAAAAAATATTCCCAAATACCAAGAGCAGCCACAAAAAACACGTTGCAACAAAATGTGTGTGCAAGCCAAAGGTTAAAAGTTGAAGAAGGAAAAAAAAAAGTTAGGGAATAAGTGCGCGAATATGTTGAATATGAGTTGCATGACATGACCGCTGGCCAAAATCCTCATAAATTTATGGCATTGACACTTTGCCGCGACTAAATCCTGTCCTGGCCTGCCATAATTTCACGGCAATGCCATAACTTACATCCATATGCCGTCCCGCAGTTGGGCTCAAGGAGGAGGCCATAAAAGCGCATAAAAAGCAAACAAAAAGCCTGAAGAAATACAAAAACAACAACAACAACATCAGCAGCAGCAGCAGCCGCCACAACAAGAAGCAGCGCAGCGCTTATTGTGTGATAATCGCATATGGTTTATGTTAATTTGAGAAATGATAAAAATATTTCGCTTATCAATTTTAATCATCATAATCGTCGCGTTGCCATCGTCGCGACACAGACTCCAACCGCTGACCGCAAACCTCGCCCCAGGCCCAAGCTGGCACAGCACGCGATCCGGATTCGTTGCCATTGCTGCTGCTGCTGCTGCTGTAGCCAGAAGAGAGAAGTGCATGAGACTTTTAGGCTTAATGTGGCGCACGTAAATTTCCAATCCCAACCATCTAGCAAACTGGGTAATCGGAGAGTCTGGCTCCGAGTGAAATACAAACGAGGTACGCGTTGGATAACGCATATGAGCGAACAACGTGGCTATCGTCGGAGTTGTTGTTGTTGTTGTTATTGTTGTTTGCTTGTCATTGGCTGTGGGGGCATGGCCTACTGTGGAGCTTTAAGACAGCAACACATTCATAATTTCTTCCGATTTGTATCGTTTTTAAACATTTTAAATTGATTAAAACGCGATAAATCATAATCGGCCAGTAACTTCTGAGACTCTTTTGGAGGCTTGTCGAGTGGAGGAGCATATGCGTCTGCGACTGCGACTGCATCTTCGAACGGGTGATGGAACGATTTATGAGCCTTGAACATAATAAAGTGTTAACGGAACGAGTTATTAAGGTAATCTGAATGCGCATAAGTTAATAAAAGCTCGTTGCACTTTCGTTATGGCTGCGACGATTTGCATTGGAGTTGCGTTGCGGGCAGCGTCTAAGGTTGCATAGGCCCCGTTGCGGACACACACACAAGATGTCGAAAAATATAACATAAAACGACCACACGTACGTCTCCCATGCTGCACAGCAGGACGCCGGCTCAGCTCCAGACGCTCCAGAGACCGAGAAACCAAAAAATACAACAAAAAAAAATACAAAAAAAAAAAAAAAAAAAAAAAACACAAACGCCGTGTCTTGTGAGCAGAACAATCAATAAATTTGAACACGTGAGCGGGACGCGAATGCAGACAACAGCAACAACAACAACAGCAACAACAACAACAACAACTTAACGGCAACAACATAACAACAGCAACGAGTACAGCGCGATAAGTGATCGCCGTGTCGACTGATTGGCCACAAACAACAGCAACAACAAAGTGCACATTTTTTATTTTTTTTTATTTTGTTTTTTTTTTTCATTTTTGCAGTTTGGAGCTATTTGTAGCACAACATGGAGGAAGTTATTAGTTGCTATGAATAGTTAGTTTTGACTTTAGTGGATGTTCAGTTAATTGAGTTAAAAATTGATTAAACCAAATCGTTTCGACTATCACAAAGATTAAGATCGGCATTAAATGTTTATCATTTATAAAATTAAATAAAACATTTAAGTTTCGTTTTCGTTTTGTTTATTTTATTCATAGTGAAGTAGCTTCAAAAAGTAGGCTATGCTAAATTCAATAATTTGTTTTGGAAACTTAGCAACTGAAAAAACACTTAGCTTACGGATTGGGTGAATATTTGTTGGTGGGTTTTGCGAATTGTCGTTAACTTGGCAACTCAATAACAATCCCCGATATTATACCAAGTCGTTGTATCCACATCATCCAACATGTCTGGCATTCTGCGTGCCGCCGAAGCGCCGTATAAATTATATCGCCTGGAATTGGCAACCACCTCGCGATAGCGACGCACCGGAGCACGTGCCATGTGCAGCTCCATTAGATCCCATTCGTTGATGTCCTGGAAGACGGAGCGCAGCATATGCATGCGTCCCAATAGTTCCGTCTCGCGCAAACCTTCGTAATTGCGTCCGGTGCGTGAGCGAAAAGATTTGTAGACATCACTCTGCTGCTTCGTTTCGGTTGCCACTTGCAGCTCCTTGCGGTACAGCGCTCGAATTCCACGACTCAAATGACGAATGTGCTCAAAGTCGCGTATATTCAGAGCCACCAAAGAGATGGCATCCAGATTGAGCAGCTTGTGTCCATCGATATAGTTCTCCCTGAAGGTTTGCTGTGAATCCAATCAAATATAAGATGTCTAATTCCCCTAATAACTTAAAGTAAACTCACCTCATACTCCGGATAGCCAAACTCACGGAGCCATTCAGCCACCTCATTTATGCTCCACTTGAAAACCTCGGTGCGCCCCTGGGCATCCACAACAGCGGCACACAGATTGAAGAGAGAGTCTGGTGTGGCTCTAAACGAGAGCGGCACATCATGCTTATCGTACTCCACATCGGGATACATATAGCTCGGATAGCGAAAGGAAAAATCCTGTTCATCATCGCAGTCAGCTGGTTCGCTGATGCTCAAACTTTCCATATCGAAATTGCGTCGAAAGTGCGACGTTGATACCGACGACGCCGAAGAAGACGACGATTCCATTCGAGCGTATGACACGTACTGTGTCCTACCTAACCCAAATTTAGTTGCCCCAAGTTATTCCGATTGCGGTTTTCCCCAAAGTGTATCCTGTTCGTGTTCTGTTTACATTGCTTGCTTGCGTTTTATAATACTCTTCAATTTGAAGTATTATAACTATATAATATGGTTCAAGAGGTGCTTAATTTATATAAATTATTAAAGATTAAAAAAATAAAGGTTTTTTTGGCATTAAAAATATATTGATTAATATTGAGAATTAGGCGTAGCAGATCCAATTTTCTACTTAAGATAACTTTAAAGGCGTAAATGAAGATTTTTTACTAGTTTCCCATAAAAACTTAATTTTTTGTTATGTTTTTTATCAAAGCGTAAAAATATTTGAAGAGTATTAAAACTTTCCTAATTTACTTTAAGGTGTTTTTCTTTCATTTTCTTTCCCCTGATTGCATTTGCATATCCGTTGATTTTTTTCGGGGTCAATTGGGCGGTGGCAGGCGGGCGGAATTCGTCGCCGCATTATGAGCTACGTACCGTCACGCCAGGACTCCTATTAATGAAACTAACTTTGCTTCACAGTATTTTCGTTTCATTTGTTATATTTCTGTTTTTGTGTACCGTTTGTTGGCAAATATTTTGCGAGTTCTCAAAGAATATTAAATGGGTCACAAAGTTTTAAGGAGCAAGCAATTACAATTGAATGATTTGTTTATGTTGCAGTTCTAAGAATGCGAATAGATTTATGAGGCGAACACGCGCTCGACACCGTTACCCACTTTATTAACAGGCCAGACAACATGGAATTATGTTGAGCAGATATCACTCAATTCCAGACAAGCTCGGCATGCCCATATGCCGAAAAGAGATAAAACATCGTTGGCGATATCGTCTGTGGCTCCTCCCACTTGCAATGGACGTCTCGCATTGGCTGCCGACTGCCATGCTGCCTCTCTCCGTATGGTGTGGGGAGATGTGAGTAAGCATGTGTGTGTGTGTGTGTGTTTGTGTATGCTCGCTTCGATGTGTGCGTGCCGAGTACGGCAACATATGGAGAAATCGGTAAACAAATCTCAACAACGATCAATGAACGATCTCTGGCTGAGCTAATGGCACATTCAGCATTCTGTTTGTTTGTATGTAAACAGCCAAACCGTGCAGAGCCAGTTTCCCATGCGAGCAACAGTGGGCAACATTTGACGAAATAGTGTTGAAATTAAAAGTGGCTTGCGTGCATATGTGTATTAATTAATCATTGATAAATTATAGCTTCTAGCTACATAATTAGAAATTAAATTAGAGAATAAAAACTTTAAAAAATAAATAATATTTAATGTGTAACTTTAATTTATTTGGAATGGTATTTAAATATGAATTAATAAAAATGATATCATATTTATTGTATACTTTTTACTCTATTTAACTTAATCTAATTTATTTTAATTATGTAGCAGCTTACTAAATTCATATTTTTCTAAAATTACCAAAACAACAAAATTTTCTAACGATTGCTTTTCCGCATTAATCGTTTGTGTTTGTCACAATGCTGCCCACTGTATCGATCCACACACAATCATTGAGATTTACTTCAACACAATACTTATTCGTGTATGCGCCCAACGGCAATCGATGATCGCTGGTTGGGTTTGCTCCCGGGCCGGGTCCATTTAGTTCCGTGTGGGTTGTCTTAGTAAACGGTTTAAGCTTGATGCGCCCCCAACATTTTGTGCATTTCGTGTCTTTTGATATTCTTATATAGCGACGGTGTTTTCCATGTGACATGATCGTTAATTTATGCTGTTTCCGATTAGCTGTCCTAAACTGAGCAATGTTACTACACGAAAGTGTCAATATGGAACAGAGTGTGCCCGAGAATCTCAGCACGCATGTTTTTAGCGAGTGTGAAATGAAGTTGCAAGCGCCAACTCGCGATCCCGTTGATGTGAGTGAGAATGGCTCCAACTCGAACAGTGATATGCCAACCAAAGATTCGGTCTCGACTTCAAGTCCTGCAACAAGTGTAATCAATTCGAACACATCAGTGACCACCAGCAACAGCAGCACAACCAAAGTGAAACTAAGTTTCAGTGTCGATCGTTTGTTAAGCGCCGAGCGCACCAATCCTTCGACATCTTTAAGCCCAACGTCCTCAATACAATGCTGTGATGGCAGTGTCTTTGCCTGCTGCACATTTCCCAGCTGCTTTGCACACTCCACGGAAGCTGCTAAGCATGCTACAGTTTCAGCTCCTCCGCAACTACTGACAAATACACACGCCTACGCCTATGCCGGATTAGATAAATTCTATCCGGGTTTATATATGGATTACAAGTCTGTGCTAAGACCCACCCCCATTCGTGCCGCTGAGCATGGTAAGAACAATTATGCCATTTTATATATTAAATGGCTAAAAACATGAATCGATAACCCTAATTTAGATGTAGTCTGCAGTTCTTACAAATTGTAAGCAATTCAGAATGAAGAATCCAGAACACTGCAAAATTAAGAAATTCAAATAGAGCAACTTATTTTAAATTAGATCTAATTGACAATAATATTGTTAATGATTAGTGGCCGCTCAAAAGTGCCTTAGAATTGCCACATTCTTATACATATACTACAAATTACACAGCAATATCGTAACTATAATTTTTATGATTGATATTAAATATTTATCTTGAGTCTGACTTAAATTTAAGCACCGCAAATAAAAGTAATGAAAGAAAATAGTATTGTCCTTAATTACAGCTAAAGATAGGAAACTAACCAAAACCCCGCTTTCAGATCAATAAAACTGTATATCATTATTCGATTAATAGATGCAGTTAATTATTGAATTTGAAAGTTCGATATACCCACATTATCGATGGTCGGGCAACCTTTGCAAACAATCTTCCGTCATGATCAAAAGAATTTTTCCCATTTGCCAATCAAATTCGGACACATTCTTTGCACCCAGTCATTATAAACTGCAATGCAATCGGCATTGTAAAATAATAGATACAAAATTTACAATTCGTAGAAAAGTGGAAGCACTTTTAGACTCAACCAAATGGTTGGGTCATAAATCGTGCGTTTTTATTGGAATTATTAGTTGATCTGCGGCCATATTGTGCAATATTATTGTAGCCAACTGTTTGTGGCATGTTCTTGACGAAAACAATTCGTTTGTTGAAATCGACAAAGATATCTCCTCAACATCGGTACGTATTTACGTTACTTCCTGCTGTTTTGTATATCAGGGGACGACTCATGGACTGCCTGCCAGCCTGCCAGCTTGCCTAGCCAGCCCATGCACTTTGATCTTGTTTATATGAAAAAATAGTGAGAAATATGTTTTTTTTTTCTCCATGTATATTGTGGATTGGTATTGTTTAACTTGTTGTTTGCCTTTTTGCTGCCGCTCAATTCAAATATTTTCAGTTACCTCGTTTGTTTTAAACACAATTCTTATCAAGAGGGTGTTAAATACTTGAGAGCCTCAATTGATACAGGCGTTGATGGGTGCAGCCCGGAAGTGTATGTTGCATAATTTCATTATATTGGGAAAGTTCGTGAAGGAAAAGAGGCCATAAAAAAATCAAAAGACTACTAAATTATTTTTATAGATCATAAAGATTATTTTCATTCAAATCGTTGGATAATAAAATGAATTTAATAAATTAAAAATTAACTTGCATTCCAACATCCTTGTAATTGCAATATGGACTTCCTGAATCGCTGCACTTGATTTGATTCATCAATGTCAAAACCAGAAATGATTTCATTCAACAACATTTTGCGGCTTAATAGCACTTTAAAGTGGCAAACAAATTAGCGCCACATGGAAATTAATGTGGCAGCCCATCAATTCAATGTGAACATTTATGAAAATTATTAGCAAAATTTAATGATTCTTAAACACATTACCTACTGCGGGCGAAAATGAAGTGCCAATTAGCACGTGGCATTAAATTCGACATTTCCTCAATCAACAATCAAAGCCAAAGGCGAAAACCAAAATATAAAAAAAAAAATAAACAAGAGTTTGAAGTGTTTCATCAATCCTGTGCTACATTAAATAAATTAAATTCAAAAGAACAAAACCCAAAATTAACAACAATTTATGAAGAAATTAGGAATCGAACTTAAAAATAAACTGCCTACGCTGGCAGCATCAATTGAAAACTGCTGGAAAACCGATTGAAGCGAAATTTGTTTATTTGCTTGAGCAATTGACCCCGTCACTCAGGGGGCAGCCAATCCATCCAGCCATATATAATGAATTGTTCCGTTCAGCCAAGAGCTTTTTAGCTCTGGCCAAAAGGAGCTGAATCTTATCTGATAGATTGGGGCGCCGCACGGCCAACTACTGTGCCTGAGTGTGGAGGCTGCCGTTTAAGTTAATGACATGCAGCATTCAACTGACTGACGGACTGACTGAGGAACTGGCTAACTGACTGATTGAAGCTATGCGGTATTTTAAGGGGGCAATGCGAGGCCAACTATTTACACAGCCACCCACTGTGGTGGCTCAGGTTTTAGGCAGCTACCTGTGGTGCCAAAGTTATTTTACCAATTGCGTACAGATGATGTCTCTAGTAAAAAAAAAATTGAGACAAAAAGAGAGCGAGACAGAGAGAGAGAGAGTTACTCTCGGAACCTGCTATAAGAATTCATTTTTGATGGATTGATCGCATCGCATCGCACATCATAAAAAAAAAAACCATTGCCTCCAGAACCATTCAACTCCATGTTCTCCATACTATCTCCTCTGTTAGTATTTGTTTCTGTTGCTGTTGTTGCATGGGTGTTGAGTGGTTTGTTTGATTGTTTTTCCCTTCGGCCTGGCGATCGATCGATCGATCGATGGATCGTTGAAGATCTCTTTTTGTTGTTGTGCTTTTGTTGCCTGTTTCTCTGCTTATTTATGCATCGTTTGGGTTAAATGCTGCGGGTCGGGGCCAATAATTTGGCGCCGCTTGCCTAATTAATTAACAATTTATATGTTAATCCATTTGCCTGTGTCTTCTTACACAGCGATGTGATCAATGATCAACAAAAAGTATTCTTTTTGTCCATATTTAAAGCCTATTTGTTTAAATAGAGTTTGTCATAGTATTCGTCACTGTTCGCAGTAGCAGCAGAGGTTTCACTTACCGAAGTCAGCCTGTAACTGTTCTCATTATACATTATTAAACTATTTTTTATATAAATAATGTTGACCAATTATCAACTTATTGTTGTTTAATATATGTTCAATGATTTCCATCTTGATCTTCGACAATTGGTTTTAATTATGCAATTTTCGTAGCTTCAGGTTTAGGTCAATATAAATATATATTTTGACTAATTATCAAATTACTATTGTTAAATATATATTCAACGATTTGAATCTTCATATTTAGGAATATGTTTGACTTTGTATTTTTTATTTTAAATGCTTAAAATCAAATAAAATACTCATCTTGATAACAGATTATACAAATTTGGTATATTATTTTCTGCTTATTTATTAAATTTGCATCAAATTACGCTCAGATAAGAATCATTGAAACCCAATAAAGAGTCTTTATAATATCCATTTAAAACATCTGAAATGATTTGGTATATTATCATACACAGCACCTTATCAGTTTAAGCAAAACTGATCATTAATACTTTAACCGCATAAATTTAAATATTTACCAAAATGTATACAAATAAAATAGTGAAAGTAATTTAAATTTATATTTAAATTTATGCATATGCACATCGGCATATTTGTTAATTCAGCTGGATGAATTTTAATTGAAAAAATTGTCTGATTGTGTATTATTTTTCAACAACTCAGACTGAAGACTATATTGAAATCGAAATATACAATGGCAAGTCCAGTTGGCATCCATTTTTGTGCATATTTCACATTTGGTTTTTGCGTTCCCATTGCATCAGGGTCACAGATCTGTTGTGGTTATGCACCTGCTGCCCACATGGCCAAAGGAGCTCGTTTCTCTCGCGTATCTCTTAATATGGCAATTAATCGCCTTGCACTCGAAATGCATTCAATTGTTTACACAAAATGTGAACTCACAAAATATTCGCTAGCCCATAAATACAATTGCACAAAAAGTGCAAATAAATCGATATAATTTAAAGCATGCCATCAATTTGCTATTAGCCACAAAAATGTTCAGGATGCGGATGTTGGCCAGACCAAGACTGAGTGGTTAATGATTTAAGATGTAGCGCAAAAATGATTGCTACTCATTAAGAGTAGATTGACCACATCGAGGCGCTTGGCCGAAATCTGTTTTACAATTGTATCTCAGACACAAAGCAATTAAAGGCTCGCCGAGGTGTTGAAATACAATGGAAACTCATTATAACAAACCGGCGGCAGTTGACACAAACCAAATGCCGCCAATTAAGATGGTTGCAGTTGCAGTTGCTGTTGCAGATATGCAGTTGAGATACAAATACAATTTGTGGCTAAGCATTTCCGTTGCAATGTAAATACACATTAGATCGCTTGATTTTTGAGTAAATAAAATGCACCATGAAAAATAATTAGACGCATGCCGCGTCTACAAACAAATTCGAAATTGATTACGCACTGTAAAAACCGTGCGCACAGTTTATAAAAAACCAATAAAAATGCATAGGCCACAAGGAAAAAAAAATGAAAAAAAAAACAACAACTATATTTTATGGATTGGTGTACAGTAGGCATATTTAAAATACATTTAACCGCAAAAAAACATACAATTGGAGCAGGTCCCAATTCTCTGGTCTCAGCCACATCTCGTGCCCCATGTCGTGCTCGATTACCCCAAATAATTTTTTGGTCCGCTAAGAGGTATTTGCTTATGTGTGTTTTTTGTTGTTGTTTTGATTTTTGGCAGTGTGGTGTAAACAACTTGTTTAGCCGCAACGCTGATTATTTCCAATTAAGTGAAAATTTTATTATAAACAAACTCATTTAAATATTTCCAACGTGTGTTTCATTAAAAATAATTTACTCAACTATTTTTGTGAAAATTGGGTTTTAATATTTTCTCATGTCGAATATTATTGAGTTTTAGACTCTGCGTTTAGGGAAATGCGTAAATTGTATTGCAAAATATATATTTGTACCCCGGCGGATATAAACTTGCACATAAATTTTTGAAGAGGATGTTAGATGCCGAGTTGTAAAAATAAATAAGTTAGTGTGAAATTCAAGTTTTTGGTTAAAAGCATTTCCGGAAACACGAATTCTTAAGGAACACAAATAAATACTAAGTAGGCAAATAGTTCAAATTATTCTAGAGTAGAGAAAATAAAAAATCTTTTGTGCTACGTGAATAACTATTTAATTATTTGCTAATGACCTATTTTGTTAAGTCAAATTAACCACAAATAAAATAGAAGATATTTCCGATCCTATAAATACGCCTTAAGTATTTTCCACATCACAACAAAGAATACAAAAATATACAATTGAAATACTCTGGCAGCGTAAAGTGTAAAATTTAAATGAATAAGAATTATTGTTATCTACTATACATTTTTATAGCTAGGACTGATATGTTCAAAGTTTTATCAACATTTATTTAAGAACAAAACCGCAGCTAGTAAAAATTAATTATTAAATTTAATTATAATTAATTATTAATTACTTATATAAATACACATTCAATGATTATTTTACTTCTTTCACACTTAACAGCAACTTTTCCCACCCTGGCAACAAACGCACTAATGCGATTCCATCAGCAGCAGCAGCAGCAACAGCAACATATTCATCCGCAACACCAACACCAGCAGCATAAGGCAGCAACATTGTTGCACAGTCCAACATCGGCGCTAAACGGCCTAAAGACGCTGCAGTTGACGCAGCAGCAACGCTTTCTGGCCAAGAGTGCGCAGCAGCAGATGCTTGACATTCCCATAACGGCAACAGGTGCTGCCGGCACTTTACAAAATGGCGGGCACACACACAACAACAACAACAGTAATAATAATAGCAGCAACAGTGGCAGCAACAATGTGAACGGCAGCAACAGCAGCTGCAGCAGCAGCAACAACAACAGTGGCAAACGCAAACGTTCCTGGTCCCGTGCCGTCTTCACAAATCTACAGCGGAAAGGACTCGAGATTCAATTCCAGCAACAGAAATATATAACCAAGCCAGATCGTCGCAAATTGGCGGCACGTTTGAATCTTACAGATGCACAGGTGAGACGTTAATCTAAAAATATGCTATAAAGAAGAAGAAGATTGCTAATCTCTTCGATCCACAGGTCAAGGTGTGGTTCCAGAATCGACGCATGAAATGGCGTCACACACGAGAGAATCTCAAAAGCGGCCATGAAAAGCAGCCATCTCAGCAAAGCCACGGAGCCGGAAACGGAGCTGGTGCTGCCAAGCAGCCAATGTTGATAACGACTGGAATTGTCACGGCCAGGCTACACGAGCCGCTGGAGTACAGTTCCGACAGTTGCTCCAGCGTGGAGCTAAGCGAACGAGCCGACGACGATGATAATATTGAAATAGATGTGGTGGAGTAACGGCAGTAAAAACATTTGTGAATATTATTAATACTATTTCGGAGTGTGTAATTCCGATGCAAATTGATTATATAGATTTTTAAACTTAACTTATAAAATTAATGGTTAAAAAATATATCAAATAAAAGTAAAAATAATGATCTACATTACATCATCATATTTATGCACATGAAATTAATGTACAGTAAAAATACAAATGTTCAGTCGATAAAAAATATATACATAGATTTGTATATATGTTAGTCATGTATAATTTGATTACGATTATATAAAAACACGAATTTAAATTATTGCTTAATATACATTTATAAATTAATGAACAAAATGCATGTATAAATAATAAATTAAATGATACATTTTACAAATAATACAAAAATCAATAGAACTTTTTTCTTTAATGGACAAGATAAATTTGCAGTCAAAATGAGTTTAAAGAGCAGGGGAAGTGAAGAGCGTGCAGATCCAGGATTATAGACAGTACTGAGGTGTGCGGATACTGATGAAATCAATTAATTAGTTTCTCTACTTTTCTGACATTTTAAGTGAGAATTCAACAATAAGAATCCACTCAGATATCTGTTCTAAAAACTGCAAAGAGCTGCTGAGTTCTTTTAGCTGCTGCGCCAAGCAAAAATATCAAATATTCAAACTAGGAAACTAATTAGACTGCTTAATAATATATCTTAATGAATTCGAGTACAATAAATGCCACAAAAATAGTTTGCACCTTCATTTAACAAAGAAACTTAAGAGACCTTAAAACATTTTGCTTACACACAATAAATGCTCAATTGGCTAATAATTCAATTAACAACCAATCATATTCCATAATTCGATTAAGTAACACAAATACGTATTAAAATAGTCATTTATTTATTAGCTCAGCATTTCATAATAGATAAAGCAATTTACTTAAAAAAAAAAACAAATATTGCTGGCCATTTGCTCTTAATGCTCTCTTTGCTCTCTTTGCTCTCTTAATGCGCTCAGAATAAAAACAAAAAAGAACACGCAATGTCAATTTCTCATACGTTCTCAACACATCAACAAAAAACCGAAAATTTAATTAAGGGTATACCGCTGCGATCAGCAGAATTTGAAACGGCGTTGAGACCTTCTAATCTAGACAATGATAAAACCCGATACCGACGGCAACGCAAGACGACAACAGTTGGTCAACCGGAGGGGCATCTGCCGCAGCGGATCAGTGCGGCAATTAGACAAACAGTGAGAGCAAATTATTGACGCATGTCATTGAAATATTACTTTGAGTCTTAATAAAATGATTATTGTACTCTTTCAAAATGGCATTGTTAGTTTGTGAACACATTTGTCATGCATGTAAATAGTGCTGTATATTTAAAATGAATTTTATAAAATATTTTGAGTGTATTTTGGAGTTGAAAGTTTGAAATTGGCTTTAAAGACAATTTTTACTGGTAGCTTTTGTTTTAGTCTATGGACTATAAAATAAAATATCAAATATGTATTACAGTTTTTTTTAAGATTTTTTACATCTCTTTTCATATCAATTTAATTTTGGAATTAAGCTAACAAAATGCATTTGAGAATTGTATATAGTAGCTAGACATATTTAGTTATATTATTTATATATATATTAATTAAGGTGCAAGGATATAATATATATTTTATACTAAGCATAGACAACTCTTTTCGGCAGTGGAAATTTTTCCATTTTATAGTGTATACAATTATCGACTTGTTAAATATTGTGTTTACTTAATGGTGTTTTTCGAGAGCTTCGTTTGTTCAGTTTGTTGACGCTAAGCGCAGCGATCGGTTGAAATTTCAGTTACTGGACGCGCGCGGCAATGTGACAGATTAATAATTGAGTTAAAATAGTTTAATACGAGAGCAGTGGGATCAGAAAACCTTAAAAGTAGAATTGCCATAAAATGGGCAATGTGCAAACGCGTCAGTTGGACTCTCGCAATGCGACAAATAGACGCAGTAGTAAGTGATATAAAAATTTGAATATCATCTTATAGACAACATTTGCCTACCTTTCTAGGCACTCTGTGGAACTTTCGTTATCCAAGTACGGCAAGGCGTCGCGATACTGTTGCCATGATAATACATAACTCCAGGCTGAGCATTGGGGAATGGCTAAGTCTGCTGGATCTGCAGCAATATGAAGGTCAGTTTGGTCAGCAATTTTGTCGGTATTTACTCATGTGCCACACACATCCGCTTAATTAGACAACTTGAAAGCGTACACCACTGTCGATGATGTCGGAGACATGAACGATCAAGATCTGAAGCGTTTGGGCATCCGTAGTATAACCCATCGCCAGAAAATGCTCAACAGCTTATTGGGCGTGCGAGCCAAGCGTAGGCAGTCCATGAATCTGGAAGGTGAGCAACGCCATTAATTAATCTGTAATCAATCCAAAGCCACAGCCTTATCTATCCAGCAATGCGTAGTGCTCCCTGTTCGGTGCCGCGTCGCAAGAGCTCCTGTCCAATGGTTTATCTAGACGCAAATTCAGGTGATTTGACTGGCAGTAACGAAAGCGGAGGTGCAGCTCTGATTACGACCAAAAGTGGCAAGGTTTTAAAGCAATTGACTTTCGATGAAACTACAACAATGTGAGTATATGAAAGTGATTTAATTTTATAAATGTTTAAAGAAATGTTTATCGAAAGAACTGATTTATTAATAACATGCTTAACAGTCATTAAGGAATGCCTCGGTTTTTTCTAAAGTTATATTTGTAAATTTTATATATACTTCTCAGTAATGTACATTTTTTTTCTTATAAAATACTGGTTGACACACATTTTACGTTACTCAATTCACTTATGAATATTTATCATAAAAATATCAAAGTATTTAAAATGTATGCTTAACTAACAATTCTGAAAAATAAGCGATTACTCAAATTACTAAATTTTCCTGTCAACACAAATTGCCTGATGTTGATTTTCAAGTTGTATTTGAAATTGAACGAACCCTTTGTTAGGTTCCACAATAATAGCATCCACATGCGATTTTCCTGACATTCACAATGCCCTGCGCCTTTGCCCGCATTTACCATTTCATCTTTGATAACAACCACCTCTCCTGTTCCTGTAAACGAATAAATTTCAATAACAAAAACTCTGCGCATGCCCCAAAGAATTTCCCATAAAAAATATAATCAACCCAATGCCAGGCGGCAAAAATATCTTGAAGCAAAACCCAAACAAGTCGGGTAAAGCGAACAACCCTCACAAGGACATTCGACTTGTGCCAGGGTGGACCAAGCCAGGGAGCAGCGCAGAGCAAATTTAGATGGCATCGAGTGCAGACGAGCTGTGCGATAAGAAAAGCCAAAGTACAATTTTTGTACAAGCCTGCGAAAAATTGAAATTTTGTCAATTTTGTTAGTGTTACAAATTATATAAACAAATACGAAAAATAAACGCAAAAGTTGTAATGCAAAACTTGTGTTAAATAAAAAGACTCCTTTAAAAAAATAAAAAAAACTTTTAGGCGTGTCCTGCGTATATTTTCTGCAGCGAAAAAGAGTTATAGCCAAATGGGCGTAGCAGGTGAGTGATAACAGCTTGTAAATAATATAAAAGACAATATTATTTAATCGTTACATGACTCTAAAAACAATTCTCTATCATAAATAATAGAAATTTATTAAATTATTTTACTATGGTTGAATTCGTGTATATAATTTTTTTTTGCACTTGAACTTCAGACAAAAGTTCGCATATACCAAGGAATAATTTTTGTGGGAGTAAATTTCCCTGTACCATCAAAAAACCCGGCCGCTGGGAAATTTTCGCAGCGCATAAGACAAATTACCCATAATAAGGGACTTAAACTCTCAATTTAAAATTCCCCCTCTATCTCTCTCTCTTTCGCTCTTTTGTATTTGCAGCTATGAAGTACTGAAACCGCGCTCCAAGTGCAACAGTCCGCATTTTGGCAACAACGCCGACGACATGGAAAGCGGCAACAACAGCCACACATCTACACCAATTGCCGCCTCGCCGAATGCCAACGAGCAACAGGAGGCAATTGCACTGAAGAAGGCACTCGAATGGGAGCTGAGTCTGGATGCCCGGGAATTGCGCTCGCATGCCTGGTACCATGGTGCGCTGCCACGTCAGCGGGCCGAGGAGATTGTTCAGCGAGAGGGCGATTTTCTGGTGCGAGATTGCGCATCCCAGCCGGATAACTATGTCCTCACCTGCAGCAGCAAGTCGGCTGTCCTGCATTTTGTGCTCAATAAGGTAAGTCAAAAAATTAATTATTTTTTTAATGTTACCGAAAGTGAATAAAATATATAATAAAATAATGTGTAACGAAATCAAATATGTGAACAATACGCACATTTCAATATATATAGAATCTGAAGTTAAAGCTTAAAATAAATTTATGCAGATTTTATAAGGATTGAGAACACTTTTATCTCTATTCATTGATGGATATTTCGTTGATGAATCTTGGAAACCTCTCCTTTATTATAAGTATTAAAGATATAATACCAGATATAATATATACCTATTAATCACAACATATTGAATATCATTTCGACCAATAAACAAAAATTACATAAATATTTCATTTTACTAACTTGATCTCCCAATTTTTTTTAGCTGGTTCTGCAACCGGAGACTGTCTATGAGCGTGTGCAGTATCAGTTCGAGGAGGATGCCTTCGATACGGTGCCGGATCTAATTACGTTCTATGTGGGCTCGGGCAAGGCAATTTCTGCTGCATCGGGTGCATTGATCCAATACCCATGCAATCGCACATATCCACTCTCGTTCTATGGCCACAAGATCGTGGGCAATCAGTTGCATACACAAATGCTGGCCGGACTGCGTGGCCTGAGTCCACTGAACTCGCCAATGGGCAGTAGCAGCATAGGTGGTGGTTCCGCCATCTTTCGCTTTGGACAGCTGACTGGCGATGCTCCACCAGCAGCGCCACAGCCGGCGACGCCATCCAGTCCGCACTGTTCGCCGCCACGGGCGCGTCGGGAGGTGCCACCACCTAGGCTGCCCTGCAAGAAGCAGCAGCGCTCCCAGAGCCTGACCCCCGCCCAGGCAATGGTTGTATGCAACATCAACAAGCAGCAGGAGCAGCAGCAGCAACAGCAGCATCAAGAAGCAACAAATGGACATAGCCTGGCACGTTTTCAGACCATTGCACGCTGTAATCCCACCAGCGATTTGCAGCTGCAACCACAACATCTGGACAGCAAGTTCACCACTCAATCTCTGCCACGTCCGAGCACTTCGGCGGCGCAGGCATTGCGGCAGCAAGCAGCTGCTCGAATTTCCAATTTGTCACGCAATTTCAGCCTGGATACTCCGGATCGAGCACCCAGCCCACCGCCCAAGCCACGCAAGGAGCCGATGGCCGCTGTGCTGGCGTATCAGGCGAGCGGCTCCGATTCAGGCAACGGTTCGGGAGATTCGGCGCCCGGCGACGTCAGTGAGATGAGTATACAACGTGGCGGTGTCATCATTAAGAATCCACGATTCATTACCAGCTCCGCCTCCAATAATACGCTGAAGAGCTTCACTGAATTTGATGCGTTGGCTGCTGAGGAGCAACTGTTCTCCATGCCCATTGAGGACTTCAAGTTGGTAAGCTCCTAAAATATTTTGGCTGATTAGTCCCTATTTTAGTTAGTAATTAAAACTTGACTTATTTAATATTTATAAATTAATATTATTTATTTACTGAATTCCATTTTTCCCATTTTCAGTGCAGCAAATTTGATTTTGAGAACTTTGTCACTTTGCTGCTGCCCTCAGTGGAGAACAAACCACTGGATGGGGATGCGCTGAACACTTTCAAGATGATGCTGCTGGAATCTGGACCTAAGCTGCTGGCCGAGCACATAACACGCATCGATATTGGTTTATTTCTGGACATGCCAATCAATGAGTTGGATTCTTATCTTAGTTGTTCGGGACTGGAGCTGTTGACGTTGCCGCATGGCAAAGTGTTTCGCGGTGACATCATTGAGCGGACGCAGTGCATCAAGCTAATGGTCGCTGTCACCATACTCACATGTCAAACGGATCTGGACCGAGCCGAGCTGCTCAGCAAGTGGATACAGATTGCGGTGGAAACGAAAACAGCGCTCGGAAATCTATTTGGATTTTGTGCAATTATGTTGGGCTTATGCATGCCGCAGGTGAGTTGAGATTTACCACAGACGAATTGAACCCTAATCGAGTTGACAATTTACAGATACAAAAACTGGATCAGGCTTGGCACATTCTACGCCAAAAGTATACGGACAGCGCTTTCACATTCGAGGCCAAGTTGCGGCCCACTTTGAGCAGCATGAATGAGGCTTCTAATCCACAGGCACCAAATACCACAGTGCCCCATGTGCTGCTCTATGCTCTGCTCATTGATCGGCCCGTGCTGGATATTATCAATCATGGCAATATGGATGAGCGTCCAGCTCTGTATAACACCTGCATTGATCCTTGGGAGTCGAAAGCCGATGATTTTGGCATGTCTATCAACTTTCTGCACTTGGATGCATCGCGTGGTTTTCTCAAGAATTTGGATTTATATCGCAAGAATGCCAAGATCATATTGGAGGACGCAAGCACCAGGCTAGATGAACTGCTATCGGATGCTTTTCGGTATGTAACATATTATTAAAGTCATTAAAAAAATGTACAATGAGATCCTTGAATTTTCAGCACCGAATTTCACGTAAAGTTCCTGTGGGGCAGTTCGGGAGCCAGTGCCAAACCCGAGGATCGACATGGCAAACTGGAGAAGGTGCTAACACTGATGGCTGATAAGTTTTGCAGCGTCAACGCTTAGTTATTTATTAATACAACCAAAAAAAAAAAAAAAATCATCATCGATATTATATGGACTTTAGCTTCTAAGCTGATAATACCTATCAAAATCAAAATCTTTATTCACATAAATCTCGTCTCTTATCTAGTCCCTTAATCCTCCATTTATCCGCAGTTTCAACTATTTCCCTGTAATTTTGTGCTGTTTCTACCTCAGCCTATGTGTGTATAATTTTACATACAATAAAAAAAAAATAGAAGCACTTTTGTTACAGTTCAAATAATTTATAAAAAAAAAACAAAACAACTATTTAAAATTTAGTTAAGCCAAATAAATTACATACAATTGTTAAAGCACTCCTTAACCCATCAAATAACAACTTCAAGCTGGAAATAATCAAATTGTACTTACACCAAAGGTAATCAATTCTCTAAGAGAGTTGGAAATATTAAGATATAAACATATATATAAAAAAAAACACTGAAGCACACTACCAAAGGCATTTATAGTCAAGTACTTAACACACACACACACACATATAATCAACTAAATAAAGTATTATACATACTATAGATTGGACAATATACACATAATCAAATGCACCATCATTTACGTACATAAATATTTAAATGATTGGAAAACATATACTGATGAAATACTAATATAATTTTTTGCAATTTTTATAAGTGATAGTGCCGTAAATTAAAATAAAGAAAATAATGGAACTATTACAAACTATTTACTATCAAAAGTACTTTCAACTTTGCAATATCTGACGGAATATGAGTGGGCAAAATAAGGCAAGATAAATGTAGTATGTGATTTTTGAATAATCTACTACACTGGAAAGAAATAATTAATGTATACGAATCTTTATTGTTAATTAATCAAAGCAAGAATATGATTTAGGATTTAAAAACATATGCAAATGAAATAAAAATAGTTTTCCTCGTATAAAAAGGGAAGATCTTAAAAATAAATAAATCAACAAACTAAAATTAAGGAAATTATATGTAAAATATCAGATATTCAAGTAGTATTGGCGATTTGGTACAATTATACTTGAGCTAATCATTAAATAACGATAATAGGAAACCAATTGCGTTATGAAAAAACAATTACCATGTGCATTCAATTAAAACCGAGCACTGGCTTTATCAGACACTCGAGTCCTTATCGGAGTACATAGGAATATAAGTACCACTATTTATGTACATGTATATATATATAGAACGCGATGCAAGTGCCAACTAAATCCACTCGCAGTATTCACTGAGCAGAGCAGACGAGCAGTTGCAAATTAAAACGTGCTGTTGAACTATTAAAGAGCGAGCTTAAAGCTTAAAGTTTAAGATCGAGCTTGAAAGCGCATTTGTGTTATGAGCGACGGCACAGCTGGTGCCGGCGACGGTTTTCGCTACACTCGCAAGCTAAAATTTGCGATGAGCGGCTGTGTGATAATTTTGGTGATCGCGTTGACAGTCGGCCTCAGTTTGGGTCTCAGCGGTGACAATGGCGGCGCAGAGGTGAGCTTTCAAAACTGGTAGACAAACTTCAATTTGAGCTGATGGCTTGAAATTTGCAATGGAACGTTTTACTGTAGTTGCAACAGGATAGTCCCGTTTTTAGCATTGATCATGTGGCGAACACATTTCTTATGAATGGAAAACCATTTCGTTATGTCTCCGGATCGTTTCACTATTTCCGTGCCCTACCCGATGCCTGGAGAAGTCGTTTACGCACCATGCGAGCATCTGGTCTAAATGCATTGGATACGTGAGTAGTACGGTTTTTTGATTAAGTGTGTCGACTAAGTTGAAAGCCCTAACGAACATTGACTTTAAAGCATAATTTCAAGGCTTTGGAAATCATTAATCAAAACAATGAATGGGCCGCACAACTGTGATTGCTGCACTTCGTACATACTGATGATAAATAACACTAGGCTACAAAGTTTAGGTTCAGTTGACTTTTGACTGTTTTTTTGAATGTCGCTGAACCCGAAACCCGTTTATATTTATACTATTTTTATTTATATGTCATAAATATAGTATAAATATAAACGAGCAATTAAAAAATCTGAGAAAAAATAAAACAATTTATTTTAACAGCTACGTTGAATGGTCGCTGCACAATCCACACGATGGCGAATACGATTGGGAGGGCATTGCCGATGTAGTTAAGTTTCTGGAAATTGCTCAAGAGGAGGACTTTTATATTGTGCTGCGTCCCGGGCCCTACATCTGCGCCGAGCGAGATAACGTAAGCATTTCATAAATAAAACAACAACAACAACAATTACAATCAACAACATCAACAACAATAGGGAGGCCTGCCCCACTGGCTGTTCACAAAGTATCCGAACATTAAAGTGCGCACCAACGATCCCAACTACATTGCGGAGGTGGGCAAGTGGTACGCACAATTGATGCCACGTCTGAAGCATTTGCTAATTGGAAATGGTGGCAAGATCATAATGGTTCAAATCGAGAATGAATATGGTGCGTATCACGCCTGCGATCATAACTATCTAAACTGGCTGCGCGATGAGACTGAGAAATATGTGGGGAACAAGGCGCTAATGTTTACGGTGGACATACCCGATGAGAGGATGCATTGCGGCAAAATTGATAATGTATTTGCCACAACGGACTTTGGCATCGATCGCAGTGAGTGAACTAGTTTTTTATGTAGTTAAAGTCCTCACTTCTATACACAAATTTTTTTTTATTAGTTAAAATCGATCTGTTTTTTAAACACAATTTAAAAGTGAAAATAATTTAAACTTTTGCTTTCTAAATATTCACAAAATCATATTCATGAAAGATCTTTCTTGTCTAATCTATGTTATCTAAAAACATCTCTTATTCATTTAAAATGTTTAATTTTTTTATGCAGTGTTTGAGATTGACAAAATTTGGAAATTACTGCGCGGCATACAGCCGACGGGACCGTTGGTCAACTCGGAGTTCTATCCTGGTTGGCTGACGCATTGGCAAGAGATGAATCAGCGACGCGATGGAAAGGAGGTGGCCGACGCCCTAAAGTATGTTTTAATGAAGTCTCAAATAGTATATTCTAATAAGTATTGTTATGGTTTCATCTATTTTAGGAAGATACTCAGCTATGGTGCTAGCGTTAATCTTTACATGTTCTTTGGTGGCACAAATTTTGGCTTTACGGCCGGTGCCAACTATGATTTGGATGGTGGCATTGGTTATGCACCGGATATAACCAGCTATGATTACGATGCGGTGATGGATGAGGCAGGTGGGGTGACCAACAAATATGAACTTGTCAAGCAGGTCATAGGTGAAGTTCTCGAATTGCCGGACATAACACTGAATCCTGCCAAGCGTTTGAGCTATGGCAAAGTGGAACTGACGCCAGCATTAGAGCTGCTTTCGGCTGAGGGACGCGCTGCTCTATCTAAGGGTAAACCCGTGAAGTCTGAGAAACCCAAATCATTCGAGGAGTTGGATCAGTTTTCTGGGCTGCTGCTTTATGAGACAACGTTGCCCAGCATGGATCTAGATCCAACATTGCTACAGGTGGAGGAGCTGCGAGATCGTGCACATGTCTTTGTGGATCAACAGCTGGTTGGCACACTATCCAGGGAGGCGCGTATTTACGCCCTACCCCTAAGCAAGGGCTGGGGTAGCACATTGCAACTGCTGGTGGAGAATCAGGGACGTATCAACTATGATCGCGCCAACGATACAAAAGGCATCTTTGGCAAGGTGACGTTGCAGTTGCACAATGGCGGCGCTATGCCACTGGATAGTTGGACAACCACTGGCTATCCACTGGAAGCGTATGCCATCGAGGCATGGCGCAAGGATGCTGCTTCACTAGATCCATCCATAGCTAAACAGCGTTTGTTGCGCACTGGTCCCATTGCTTATACGGGCAGTTTTGAGGTAACCGAAGTGGGCGATACGTACCTCAATATGGCCGGCTGGGGCAAGGGAGTGGCCTATGTGAATGGTTTCAATTTGGGACGCTACTGGCCGCTGGGTGGTCCACAAATCACGCTTTATGTGCCCAACGAACTCCTCAAAGTGGGCCAAAACTCGCTGGTACTACTCGAGTATCAGCGCTGCAATAAGACGAGGAACGGTTCCGAGCTGCCTGCGGTACAATTCGATGCAGTGGCTCAGCTGGATGGACAGTCTAGTGAGGCGTCACTTAAATAGATTTTGCAATCATTTTCATTTTTGTTATCTTTATTACAATTTACAAGCGTTTCATTATTTTTATTAGAAGCAGTTATTGATTTTGCTGTCAAGCCGCTATTAATATTATAATAAACATTGCATAAATTAATTACAATATTTAATTTGTTTTTTCTGACTGGCATTTTGTTTTTTTAAATAATTTAGCTCGTTTTCAATTGACTCATTCCGTATTGGATACACTTCATTAAACTTCAGAAAATTTATAGCTGCTCAAAAATTGTCTGATTTCAGTTCAGTTGATTTTCAATTTGCTTAATTTTACTATAAATATTTCTTCTTTATATAAATATTTATTGGATTTTGTTCGTTATTTCAATTTTTGTGATTTTTATTTGCTTTCTTAAATTTATTAAATCATGTGTTCATTGGCAAATGGAGATTCTGATTTTATATTTTTCATAAAAATACTTTTGATGCGATTTTTTTTACATTTTGCACATATTAAATAAGTATTTTTTTAGTTATTTTAATAAACTTGTAAAGAGTATTAAGTACATTTAGTGTTTGAGACTCTCAAAAGTATTTCAAAAAAGTTAAAGACTCAGTTGGTTGGTTTAGTATAAATACGTCAAAATTTCAGTAGATCTGCTTTATATTAAAATAGAATACATATATTAATATTATTATTGTTTAATTGGGGCAGTGTTGCATATGAAAACAGAAAAGGGTTATTATCAAGAGATTCTCTTACATTGTTTGTATTGATTATAAGCACAACTCAGATGTATAATCGTTTATATGTATTTCACCTTTTTCTCTCTTTATTACTAATTTAAATGGAATAAACTATTAGATTTACTAGCAAATGAATTTAATAATTTTCTTGTGTTACAACCCATTTTAATACACTCTAAATACATTCGTAAATTTCGAATCTCTTGTACAACTTTTCAAGATTAACGAATACAAAGTGATATCTGATTTGTTCGAGCGTTGTTACCACTAATTCGACAGCAGACTTTACAAAAAAAAAAATCATAACGAACTCAACTTACGCACTTAGTATTAGCTCTTATACAATAGTAAAAGATGTGCAACCCATTTGCAAATAAGGGGACCCTTAAGCGGATAGCTGAAGTCTATATTGCTAAAATATATATATATATATACTTTGCCTTATATGGCAACTCAGCATACCTCGCATTTAATTTAAGCTCGACACAAATTAATCAGCAATCTAATTTTGTTTTTTTCTTTCTTTTTTTTTTTAAAATTACGTGCCCCCACTGGAAAAAAGTAATATTTGTTATTATTATAAAAATATTGCAATTAATATCATTTTCTTTAGCTTTAGGTATTGTGATAGATTTTGCTGCTTACATTAGGAATGACTTTTTGTGTTTTCAACACCTTTGCAGAAAAGTATTTGATTGGACATTAGCATTATTAATCAGCCTGTAGTATATTTTACATTGAATAGTGTTAGCTGTTTGTTAATATTAAATAATAGTATAATTCAAGGGGTCTTTGCAAGGATTTACCAACTTCGGGGCGCCGAAGGTTTTACATTACAAGTTGTGCAGAAATTTTCATTGCATTTAAATTTTTTGTGTTTTTCATGTCATTTCTATACATTTATTAAAAATATATCACAGCTGCATTTCAAGTTAATTATTTTTCATATATTCCCGTTTGCCTTTTTTATGTAAAAATGTATAGAAAATGTATGCAATTTGTCTCCTAGTTGGCTTTTGATTTTATTTGTTTTTTTTTTTTTGGGTAAAGAGAAGCCTACGTAAAACAGCAAAAAATTTGGCAACCTAGTTAATATTTAGTCAGTGTCCATATAGAGACGGAATGCGTTTGCGTTTAGTAGACACACATACATATAATATATGGCTAGTTATTTATAGTATAGTTAACTAACCGAAGCGTCGAATGATGAGTATTGTTGTGAAGTTAAAGTTTTAGTTGCAGTTGTAGTTGTAGTTGTTGTAATTGATTTGCTATTTATTGTTACTTATGTATCTTGTTGCGGTTGTTTGTCTAAAGTGCTGTGGGGGCACCGTGCGCCATTTGTCAGTGCCATTTGGATTTTTGTGTATAAATATCGGCACGTAAGTTTTGCGCAAAACAAATGCCCAGAATCTGTAAGAACAAAAGCGAGTTAGTAACCAGAATCATAAAAAGTACAGTATAAATAAAACGTTGAATGAAAAGAAATGAAACTGAGACCTGGAAAAACATAATTCCAATTGCTGCCGTTGAAATAATAATTAAATTATGCTCAATCCATTCTTCGCCGGCCTGGACGCAGCCCTTTTCATTAATAATCTTGGACACCTCCATGCTCTGAGGTGATAAAAAAAAGAAAAGAAAATGGAAACAGAAACATAAGCAAGACACATAGGAACATTTAAATTAAAGTTCTTTAAATATAAATATGGATACATATAAAGATAAAGTGCAATAAAAAAAAACTGTCTTTTTTGGCACCTGCATGACGAGCAGGGCAACGCACGATGCGGCCACGCCTATTAAATTCGTCTCCAGCCAATCCTCGCCAGCGCGCAAACATCCGCGCTCGTGTATATTTCTATCCACTGGCTGCTTGCGTATGTATAAAATTGGGGAAGCTTGTAAATCGCCTTCGGGCAACAAAACAAAAGGAAACAATAAACGAACAACTTACGTAGCCCTCTTTGCGCACATCGTAGCCGCACTGTTTGTTCTTGATAACCTCCTGCGGGCGCCGGCGACAACAGGAGAAGGGCACACCACACGCTTCACGGCTGCCAATTGCAATTGAGGAGCAATTGAAATAGTTATTGCTATCCCAGTCCTTGGGACCATCAATACCACAGCACTGCAGCCAATCCTCCTGTATCCAGTCTATCAGGTTTTGCTGATCCGGATCCTCGCGGTAGTGCTTGATAAAAGCTCTCAAGCCTTCAGTGGCATGATCTTTAATCTAGAAAAATTTGTATAGTAAATTTATTCATTTATAATTTGTATAAACTGAGTTTGGAAGTTTTAACGGAAATAAACAAAAAAGAAAATCTTATAATAATATAATGGCTACTTAACACAACTAAATTGGAAAAAATTAAATAATTATAATAATAATGCAATTCCAAAGAAAAAAACACAACAATAATTTAAGCTTAGGGAAAAAACAAAATATTTCAAGCAACTTACCAAACCTTTGTCCTTGAGCACAAAAGCCAGTCCACAAAAGCCAATCTCACCAAGAAGAAGCACGCTCAAAAATATGGCATACTGTGAATGAATAATGCATGAGCTTAACTCTTTTTTATTGAGCCAAGTTTTTGGCTGTATACTCACAGCGCCCAAGAGACAGGTGTTTTCGCGCAGTGCACCCACGCTGCCCATAAAGCCCAACAAGAAGGTGATGGTGCCCAGTATGATGAGCACAAAAGCTGGATCCAAGGCTATAAACGTGAGCTTGCCAATGTTGCGAAACATATCCTTTTCGGTCCAGGCCCAAATGCCAATGGCGAGCACGAGAAGTGCTGACAGCCAGATGAGTACATTGCCAGTGAATAGCATGTATTTAAGGCAGCAACTGATTTCACTTGTTTCGCGTCGATATTTACGCACTGCGGGCATTTTTGCGAGAGTCGATGGCGACAACAACTCGACCGATTGATTCTAATACTATGGAATGATTATGCTTGTATTTCTCACTATTTACTAATGACTTGGATTACAAATTTTGCTACAACAAAAAGCTGTGTTTACCAGCCACAGATTTTTGACATAGCAGTTGTGCGACAGAAACAACAAATAATAGAACCTTTACGTTAGTGCGAGAGGCATTATAGTTGTTGCCTTTTTGAGTCGTCTGTTATTAACATCGAACTGTAATAGGAAAGCTTAAAAGTTGCCAGAGAGCCACAAACAGCGTTGCCACATTTTTGGTACGCAAAATATATTCACATTTATATCATTTTTTACAATATAATATAAATTGATAAATTGATAGCATGATATAGTAACTGCCCAAAACAAATTATACATCGCTTTAACGGCGACACTTATAATTTCACTTCTGCTGTAACAGACAGTTTACATATTTGGTCTCTAGCTTAACAGAATTACTCCCCCATTTCAGCTACTGCACATACAGATATATTGGCTTTGGTATTTTTCGTATGTGGTCTTGCGGCATTGCGGTATTAAGTTGCAGACATGAGTAAGCCACACTGATTTTCATCGTCGTGTGGAGTTGAAAGGCAGTAGAAAAGATCAGTGCCAAGAAAAAATAAATATACAAACTCAATACAAAGTAAATCAAAGTTTATCAAGTGTTGTGTGCGTGGATTTATGAAATATTTTCGGCAAGTGCACGCATACAAAAGGCGTGCTCGGCCCATTACCTATGACTACAGTGAGTTTAGTTTTTCTTCTACCCTCTGTGTGTGTGTGTGTGTGAGTTTCGCTGATGGCTGAGGCTGAAAAAATGTTTAATTAGCAGGCAAAATATGGACAAAACGCTTACATAGAATACGCCAAGCCCAAAACGTTGCAATCATTCAAAGGCCAATACAATACAAATCGTAACTAAATTTTATAAGTGCGCTCTGAAAAGACAATTGGAAACAACCCCCCGCGTTTTAATCAAAGAAAAAAATTGTATGTGTGCGGCTGGTGCTGCTGCTTACAGCGCAATCTAAATAAAAAAAATAAAAAAATTGACTAAAAGTGAAAATGTATGTAAACGTTTGATGCAATGTTTTGTACATTTCTAATGAACTCACTGCTTACATACGCTATTTAGTCTAGCAGAGGGGCAGCAGAATCAGCGCTGTAAAGTGCGTTCTCTGCTGCTGGTCGCCATCATAGCAGAGACTTTGCCGTTGACTGCGCTGCTACTGCTGCTCTTGTCTACCTCCTGTGCGTGCGTGCGTTTGTATGTGTGTCCAGCGGAGTTAATCCCTTCAAATATAGTGATCCCACGCTTGAATTATATCAATTTCAGTCATTAATTAATTATGCAAAATATATATCTTGTGTAAAAAGTACAGTGTTGCATCTACACACACATGTTTATAATTGAACATACATACAATAATAATATATATGTGTGCATACATACATACAACATAAAACATTTCAATGTGCAATATGGTGGACGACAGTGCGTAAAAATCACAACGTCGACGTTGACTTTTGTTAACTGTTAACTGCTTACTATTTTATTGTTATTGGTTTTGGGTTTTTGGCAACGTGTTTTCTGATGCAGCTTAACGCGAAATATATTAAATCAATTGCATTAGTTCAAGTTAAAAGACAATTAGTGCTAATTTCGCTAAACTAACATACTTACATTTTTATGTATGTATAGAAAAATGATGTGCATACGTATACCTGTGCGCGTTTGTGTGTGTACATATATATATATATAAATATGTATATATATATATATATATTTATCTGTGTGTGTAAGTAAGCTCGCATGTGTATTCGACTGAAAATGGAAATTATATAAAACCCCTTTTGTGTGCGTGAGGCGCTTTAGATTAAAGCAGCATGCGGCTGCTAGGATTAATTATTTCCATCCCAAATATATACATATTTAATATATATACAAGCATATGATCAATATGGTTATAAAAAAAAACTGGACGAAAAACGTTACCAACTTTTGCCAAACCTTTGTGAAATTCTGATAGTTGTTGGCAAGCCGTACAGCACTCACATATTGCCAATCAATAATTTTGGTAGCGCCAATTAAAGGAGAAAACTTGTGACAGAAAAGAAAAACAAAAAAGAAAAAAAAACATACATACACACACGCTGCCTACGCCATCACTCATTTGCACATACATACATACACAGTGAAAAACGGCACCCGTTGCTCTCTCGAAGAGTTTGTCTTTCTGATCAAGGAAATAAGCAAACTTCACAACACTCACATCCCACTCCAATCGCTCTCACCCGCTTACTCTCTCGCTTTTTGCATTGAAGTTGTTGTTCTTTTTGGGGTGGTGATGGCGGCGGCGCCCCACTTTTACATGTGAACCTTTTTTCCCCTTATGTGTGTGTATGTGTGCGTGTCGAGTTGTAACAACAACCACCAAAGGTAAAGCTTTTTGCCCAGCGACGACAACGGCGGCTTCCTTTTGTCTATTTGGACGCTGGAAAAAAAACCTTAACAGAAACTTTAACGGCGCTGCCGGCGTCGACGTTTTTCAATATGGCTTCTTCAACTTTTTCAATTTCATCACATAAATATAATTAGTTTTACGTGGAAATACGCAGTTAATTATGTTCAGCAAATCCAAAAAAAATTTGCAATCTGCAACCAAAGTAAATTTTTGAAACAAATGGTTTGAACAATTTTACAAAATGCATACACATAAAAGTATACGAAGTAATTTTTCATGTTCAATACATGAAAATAAATATGTAGTGATTTAAATATGATTCTGTTGGTGTCATACGTTCTGTTATACATACACACTGTCTGTACATACATAATCACTGTATGCACATACATACATATGCTGTTTTTTTTTACTTCTGTATGTTTCTGTAATTGACGCTCTAATTTTCTAAGCAAGAAATTCCTTAATTTTCATTAATGATACTGCTGGCAAAAAAACAAATATCTAATGTTAGTGGTACTTTTCGGTAAAAAATGTTAAGGTTGAATTGAGCTTGTTTTAGGTGTTAGTATATGTGTGCGAATCAGGATTCCATAATAAACAATACGGAAAAAATGAGTATATTACCAACACTGCAATAATTCTAACGCAATCAAAACGCAACTCCCACTAGTCTACTGTTCGCTCGATTGCCTCTCTGTCGCACTCTTTCTTCGTCTCACATCACGCCGCCGCCAGCTCAAAATGACACCCCATCCCGTCGGTCCCTTTTGCCTATAGACGTTATTTGATCACGTAGTATTCTTGCTTGTTTGTCATCTTCTTGTATGTGTGTGTTCTGTGCCAATTTTTTGCGCTTTGCAAAAAGGTGCTAAGATTTTTCACCACATTTTTCTTTTAATTTAATCCACCCATATTTTTATTTTGACACCTATATGCTTTGTAAACTGAGGTAACATTTTTTTCTGTTTAACCAATAGTTTATTTCTGTTTCTATGCGAACTGCTGTGAATTTAAAATGAAATATGATATTGATTAAACATCGTGCAGGTACTAGAACTGTTTTTATTTTGTGTTATTTTGTTGCATTCGAAAATTGACGAAACAAAAAATTTTACTTGGTAAGGTCAACAGGTATGAAACCTTACCTACCTTTTGGTAATCTGTATCCGAATGAAATGGAAATATTTTGTGTTCTGTCGAAGGTACTACCAAAGATTTTTATTACATTTCATCCTTCAGCTCTTGACTTAGGTCCTGGCTATGTAGTGAAAAATTGTACTCTTAAGTTTAATATTTTTGCTTCTTCATTTATATTCAAATATTGAAATTTACAACCATTAATTATTAAAATAAATAACTAAATTTTAATTTTTAGAACATTATAGTTTTCTCTTTAACAAGTATGTTTCTAATATTTTGCGCATCGTTGCAATTTCATTTTTATCATTACCTAAACATTGACTGATAAATGTAATCGAGCGTTCGAGCGAACTGAACCAATTGCAAATGCACTTGCAGTCGGTGCAAGTGTGCGCGAGTGTGTGCGTGTGTGTGGTTTGTCTCCGATTTTAATACCCGAACTGAAAAAAACTCAACCCCCACATTTAAACGGCGAGAGGCTCTCTCACACACTAATTCCATAAATGTCGTTTACTGTTTTGTTTACCTGCTGCACATCACATCAAAGAGAGGGGTTGGTTGCACGGCGTTGAGTGTGTGTGTGTAACTTGTTATGTTCATCTCTCTTTCTATCTGTCTCCTCTCACGCTCGTTCCGTTCGTTCATGCGTTGAGTCAATATGAAAACTGCTAACTGAAACAGTGTTGCCATATTCCAGAAACACACTTGTAACTCAGAACTTCGTTTGCCTGTGGATGGCTGGTCACACTTCACAGTCGGCCGAGAAACTAGAAAATGGCCATGTTTATTCAGAACTGTTGTGTGATAGATTTTTCAACCCCCACAAAACTGAAAAGAAATGTAAACGGTCGTAAATTGAAGTACGTTTCACTATTAACTGTGATTCCGAGCTAACATAACTGATATACGCTTTTATTAAGAATGTCACATTGTGTTTATATATATATTTATGTACATATATATACATATCGTAATTATTGTTAACTTAACAGCATTTTGTTTTGTTTGAAACGTGTATTTACAGAGCTGAACTAAGTCCAGCAGCCGTTGCAGCACAGTTTGTTAAAAACTTTTAAAGCTCCACATGTCCGCCAAAGCAGAGGCGGACAATCCACTCGCCAGCGCTGGGGGCACAGCGAGCGGCGGCGTTGGCGGCGTTAATATTAACTCCAATGGGACTATAACCCCGGCGAGACGGCTGCGCACACGCAACTCAACCGGCAGCGGCAGCGAGTCGGCCAAAAAGAATACAAACAACAGCGCTCACAACAATAATAACAACAACAGCAACAACAATAATAATAACAATAGCGAATCAGCAGTGGCAGGCAATGATGCAAGTGGTACGGCATCAAGCACAATGACTGCATCAGGAGGTGCTGCCGCAGCTAATGCAGCAGCACCATCACCCATATCTGTGGATCGTCCTATGCCGAGCGTACCGATGAATCATGCGAGCAGCAGTGTCTCAGCCAGCAAGAAATATCACAATAGCTGTCCGCATCCAACGCCCACGGTGCATAAGAAGACGGTCCACACGAAGCCGCACAGCAGCAATAAATTTGATCAGGGCAAGAATGAGGAATTCCATTTTGATACGCCGCCCGAGTGTCCAGTTTTCAGACCCACAGTGGAAGAGTTTAAAAATCCATTGGCTTACATCAGCAAGATACGCTCCATAGCGGAGAAATGTGGGATTGCCAAGATATTACCGCCGGAGAAATGGTCGCCACCATTTGCCGTCGATGTAGACAAATTGCGTTTTGTGCCGCGCGTTCAACGTCTCAACGAACTCGAGGCGAAGACGCGCGTCAAACTAAATTTCTTGGATCAAATTGCCAAGTTTTGGGAGCTGCAGGGCTCCTCACTCAAAATACCGATGGTGGAGCGCAAGGCGCTCGATTTATATACGCTGCATCGCATCGTTCAGGAGGAGGGCGGCATGGAGCAGACCACCAAGGAGCGCAAATGGGCCAAAGTCGCCAATCGCATGCAATATCCATCCAGCAAAAGCGTTGGCGCCACACTCAAAGCCCACTACGAGCGCATACTGCATCCCTTTGAGGTGTACACCTCCGGCAAAGTGCTGGGAACGGGTGCTGGTGCAGGCGTAGCTACTGGCGCAACACCCGTCAAGCTCGAGGATGTCGGCACCGATTACAAGGCCCATGAGATACCCACACGCCAACAGATCGCGCCACCAAACGAGAACAATACGCGTCGCTCCAAACGTTTTGGCAACTCCAATGCCGGCTGCGGCTTAAGCAATGCCAAACTGGGATGTGCTGCTGCTAATGCTGCTGCTGCAGTTGCTGCTTCGTGTACAATCAAAACGGAAACCAAGGAGGACTTCAAACGCGACCTTTTGAGCAGTTTCAATGCGGTCAATTCACCAGCTGGCAGCGGTGGTGCGGCTGCGGGCGGTCAGTCTGCTGGCAGCGGTGGTCCGCCTGCACCGAATACACGCGCCACCCAAAAGAAGGCCACAACGGAGCCACAGGAGCAGCAGCCGCTCATTGATCCGCTAATGAAGTACATTTGTCACATCTGCAATCGCGGCGATGTCGAGGAGTCCATGCTGCTGTGTGATGGCTGCGACGATAGCTATCATACTTTCTGTCTATTGCCACCACTGAGCAGCATACCCAAAGGTGAGTTCAAGTAGAAGATTTCCACGAATATATATATATATATATATATATATATATATATATATATATATATATATATATATATATATATATATATATATATATATATATACATAATTAATTCGATTTAATCATTAATGAATTTATTTATATTTCTTATTTATTTATGCTCCAGAATTATATATATATATGCATTCTAGTCAAAAAAAAAAAAATAAAGACTGGCTCTGTAATAATAATATTATATATATACATATATACAAATATGCTTAATATGATTTACAATATTTCAACAACAGCATAATCAAATTCCAAATATGTTATACGCAATTTAAGCTAATCTGCAATATATATTATATAATATTAAATTAGAAAATAATTGTGTTAAGTGTTGTTTTAAATTGTTTCTAATCGCACATACATTTTATTTTCTTATCAGGAGAATGGCTATGCCCGCGTTGCGTTGTGGAGGAGGTAAGCAAACCGCAGGAAGCATTTGGTTTCGAGCAGGCCGAGCGTGAGTACACATTGCAGCAGTTTGGTCAGATGGCCGATCAGTTTAAGCAGGAGTACTTCCGGAAACCGGTGCACTTGGTGCCCACCGAGATGGTGGAGCGTGAGTTCTGGCGCATTGTGTCTTCAATTGATGAAGATGTGACTGTTGAATATGGCGCTGATTTGCATACAATGGATCATGGTTCTGGTTTTCCCACAAAGAGTTCGCATTACTTGCTGCCTGGTGATCAGGAGTATGCCGAGTCTAGCTGGAATTTGAATAATCTGCCGCTGCTGGAGGACTCAATATTGGGTCACATAAATGCTGATATTAGTGGCATGAACGCCCCATGGATGTATGTGGGCATGTGTTTCGCTGCCTTCTGCTGGCACAACGAGGATCACTGGAGCTATTCGATTAACTATTTGCATTGGGGCGAGCCAAAGACCTGGTACGGTGTGCCCGGCTCCCGGGCCGAACAATTCGAGGAGACAATGAAACGTGCCGCACCCGAGCTGTTCTCCTCGCAACCAGATCTGCTCCACCAGCTGGTCACCATAATGAATCCGAACATACTGATGAATAACGGGGTGCCCGTCTATCGCACCGATCAACATGCCGGCGAATTTGTCATCACATTTCCGCGCGCTTATCATGCCGGGTTTAATCAGGGCTACAATTTCGCCGAAGCTGTGAATTTTGCGCCAGCCGATTGGCTGAAAATGGGACGCGAATGCGTCAATCATTATTCGATGCTGCGTCGCTTCTGCGTGTTCTCGCACGATGAGCTTGTCTGCAAGATGGCCTTGGAGCCGGCCAAGCTGACATTTGGTATTGCCACCGCTTGCTATATTGACATGGCCGAAATGGTTGACACGGAGAAGAAGCTGCGAAAATCACTGCTGGAATGGGGCGTAACACGCGCCGAGCGTCGCGCCTTCGAGCTGGTCAACGATGATGAGCGGCATTGCCAGGAGTGCAACACCACCTGCTTCCTTTCGGCCGTTGCTTGCGAGTGCAACGAGAAACTGATTGTCTGCCTGCGCCACTACACCGTCCTCTGCGGCTGTGCACCAGAGAATCACACGCTCATCTATCGCTACACGCTCGACGAGATGCCGCTGATGCTGCAAAAGCTGAAGGTGAAGGCGCACAGCTTTGAGCGTTGGCTGTCGCGTTGTCGCGACATTGTCGATGCCCACACGCCCACATCGGTGACGCTGTCGGAGCTGCAGGAACTCTGCAAAGAGGCCGAGACAAAGAAGTTTCCCTCATCGCTGCTCATCGATCGTCTCAATGCAGCGGCCATTGAGGCCGAGAAGTGCGTCACTGTCATCCAACAGCTGGGCATCAATAAGGTAAGAGACTGTCTACAACTAAAGAGGAACACATATTTTTTAATCCCATATAATATAGCCTTGTCCAGAGTTTTACATAAATCGAAGAAACTAAATGTTTGATTTAAAAATATTTCAGGTACGCACCCGCTCCGATCACAATCAGGAGGCGGCCCAGTATAAGTTGACCATGGAGGAATTGGAGTTGTTTGTACAGGAAATCGATAATTTGTGCTGCATCATTGACGAGGGCGCCTCGGTGCGTGAGCTGTTGGTGTTGGGCAAACAGTTTGTGGAGCGGGCCAAGGCGCAGCTGCAGTTGTCGCTGGAGGCGCTCGAGGAGAATGAACTGGAGACACTGATCAATGAGGGCAGCTCGTTGCGCATTGAACTGCAGCAACTGGATCAGCTGCAGAAGCGTCTGAAACAATGCAAATGGTACAAACGCTCTCAGGGCTTGCGCGAGACAAGCTCCAAGTTGACCTACAAGGATGTGGAGACGCTGCTGCACACCGCCGCCGCTGATTTGGATCCCACCGATCCCTATGTGGATCGCGAGATGCGTAAATTGCAAACAATTGGTGCGGCAATCGAAGCGTGGGAATTGCAGGCAGCCAAATATTTCCGTCGTCTCAATCAGCAGCACGAGCTAACCGAGATCGAACAGTTTCTAAAGTCCGCCAGCGAAATCAATGGGCAGGTGCCGTCGCATGGCATGTTGAAGGATGCGTTGCGCAAGGCACGCGAATGGCTGCGCGCCGTTGAGCAGCTGCAGCAGAACAATCATGTCACCTATTGCCACACGCTGGAGGCGATGATCGAACGTGGTTTGAGTATACCCATCCAGTTGGAGGAATTGGGTCGCATGCAGGGACATTTGAATAGTGCGCATCAGTGGAAGGAGAATACGGCGCAGGCGTTCCTGAAGAAGGGCACATTCTATACGCTGCTGGAGGTGCTGATGCCGCGCGCGGATGCCATTAACATTGACTCGGATCTCAAGCCTCGTTTCCAAGATGATTTTCTCAAGGACAAGAATCCCGCCGAAATTGTGGCCAGCTTTAAGCAAGCCGAGGAGCAGGAGCTGCGCGATATGCGCGATCTTCGACGCCAGAACATGACCAAGAATCCACTGCGCGACGTCTTCTGTTTGTGCAAGTCGGAATTCCGTGGTCTAATGCACAATTGCCAGCTGTGCCGCGATTGGTTTCACGAGGATTGCGTGCCGCCGCCGCCGCATCAAATGACAGCGCAACAGAATGGCAATGCGGATGCTACCACTTCAGCGCTGGCAAAGTGGCTGTGTCCCAGCTGTGTGCGCTCGAAGCGTCCACGCTTGGAGATGATTTTGCCACTGCTCGTCCAGCTGCAACAGCTGCCCATCCGCCTGCCCGAGGATGAGGCACTACGCTGTTTGGCTGAGCGTGCCATGAACTGGCAAGATCGTGCGCGCAAAGCTCTTAGCAGTCCCGATGTCAGCGCCGCTCTGGACGCCATCTTGTTGCAACCGCAGAAGCGACGAACAGAGAGCGGCAGCGGTGGCGCCGCGGCGGTTCTGGGCAACATCAACAGTCCACGAAAGCCTCGACGTCAGCACAAGCAACAGGGTGCGAATAATACAACGGGTCGCTCCGAATCGGATGCCGAGGATGTAGATGATGTTGACGATGACGACGATGATGACGAATGCCGTCTGCGCATTGTCGAGGATGGCTATAGCAACGATGAGGACGAGCATCTACCGCGTTTGGCATCTGCGAATCAAACGAATCAAGCCAGCAGCAGTGGCACCACAGATCTCCTGAAGCTGCTCTCCGACAGCGAAATTAAGAATCTGCTCGAGCTGATGATGGAGGGCGATTTGTTGGAGGTGTCACTCGAAGAGACGCAAGAGCTGTGGCGCATACTGGAAACGATGCCGCCGACAATGCTGCAAGCGGACGCCAAGGCACGCGTCGCTCAGCATGTGCAGCAGCAGCAGTTGCAACAGGGTGCAAATGCACCAATCACAGGCACCTCAGCGTCAAGCATACACAGCGGCGCCGATGATTCCAATGATAGCCTGCTGGTTCAAAATAGTCCAAGTCCCAACGCTCAAGCGGTGCGCAACAAGAAGCGACGCTCCAACGACTCGAGCAGCGCCAATGTGGCTGTGCCGCGCAAGAAACAGAATACGCCCAAACAGACGCCGGGTAAAAAACAAGCGCTGCGCAAGAGCGATAGCAAGGCAAGCAGCTCACCTGGCGTCGATGCGGATGCTGAAAATAAGCAGGCAAATGGTGGCAATACCAAATCAACAACAGCAGCAGCAGCAGCAGCTGTAACACCAACAACGCCGGGATCAGCATCAGTTGCAGCGGCAACAGCAGCAGCTACTGGGGCAACAGCAACTGGCGCAGCTGGGACACCCACACCTGGTTCAGCTGGGCACAAGAAACGCAAACGCACCACCAACAACAATACCAATAATAATAACAACAACAGCAGCAGTGGCAACAATAGCAATGCAGGCACACCGACGGCAGGCGCCAACAGTAGTCCTGCAACAGGTGGCGCCGGCAGCGTGCAGAAGAAGCATGCGCAACGCACACAGCAAACGGCGCAGGAGGATGACGAGGAGGAGTGCCGGGCAGAGAATTGTCATAAGCCAACGGGACGTGAGGTGGATTGGGTGCAGTGCGACGGTGGCTGCAACGAATGGTTTCACATGTACTGTGTGGGCCTCAATCGTAGCCAGATTAAAGCTGACGATGATTACATATGCATACGCTGCTCCAAGACGGTCAGCGTGGGCGTCGCTGGAGGCAGCAGCGGCAGTCTAACCGTTACCGCAACGACGACCAGCAGCCTAACATTGGGCACGGGGACGCCGGGCAAGCAGCGAGCAGCACAATCGGCGCGGTAAACAGCATCGAGAAGTTCCGGGGCAACAAAAACAATATAAAATTGACAACGGTTGGCAACACCCTCGATTAAAGCTTGCGAGATAATCGATAAACTGCTATCGCAGTGTTTATACATATATTTAACACACACACACACACACATAGACAGAGAAACACACTTCCGTAGAAAGAAAATACACACAGCAACACACGCGCACGCAACGTTGTTGTGCGTGCTAAAACGGTATTTACTAAGTGTTAGTAAAAAGTCACTTAAACGTTTTTTGTAGTACATATTTACTAATTATCGCTATTATTACACAGAAACGTATAAGCAAAAAAACAAACAAGAAAACCAACCAATCAACACAACACACACACACGAACACATTTGAAAAGTAACAGATTAAGTTAACTGTTTCAACTGTAAAATGAAAAATACAAAAGCAAAATTTTGTATGTGTAGGCGCCAAGCACATTTTACGTTCGTTTAACTTTCTCTTACATTTAGCTGATGTAAATTTATATATATCTATATATATATATAAGTTCATATTTATAAATATGTTTATGCATATTCATATATATGTATATATATATATATTTAATTATTACCTGCTACTATTAGTTTTTGTTAATTTAATTTACATTTTGTGTTCTTTTTAAGTTTTGTGCGAAGCGCGCGCGTTTTTTACGTTTTTATTATTTTCATTTAAAGAACAATTTTGAAAAAAAGGTTTATTACATATTTTACTTCTGTACAGTTTTTCTGTTTACTTAAAGTGGAATGCAAAGTAAAGGTTTATTGTTAATTTAATACATACATTTATATCTTCCATAAACATTATTTCCGATCATTTTTTATAAGCGTGGCGCGCTGTAATCAATTTTTTCACTTGTATGTTTTCTTTGTTATTTTCTTCCTACAAATCGATCGATTTAAACCAACATAAAAAAAAATGTAGCATAAATACCAAGATTAATCTAAAAATAAAATTTGTTGACAAAACAAAAGATCATAATAAATAAATAAAGTAAATAAATTGCAGCCCTAATGCTAAGTTTACATCTAAATATAAATGAAAGTAAAAAAATGTATAATTTCTAATTTTAAATTTAGTAAGCTGAACAAGCGTAAATAAGCATAATGAAAAAAAAAAACAACAAAAAATGATTGCAAAGAAAAAAAAACTTCTCAACGTACAACAAGAAAAATGCTTAGAAACTATGCGATAGAAAAACACTTTGTAAAATCATTTTTTAAACGTGTATAAAAAAAACGAGGGAGTTATGAACATGCAGATTAGCTCCAAATCAACAACAACAAAAAAATTTATAAAGAAGTTAAAATAAAACCTTATCAGAATAAGGCGCAACCATTTTATTTAATTAAGCTATCACTGTACGATTTCTTTAAACGAACCCACTTCACAACAAATCAATACCTTACGCCCCCTCCACGAGACCCCACAATATGTAATTCTATTATACATATAAATAAACTATATATAAATAGTATTTAAAAAAAAAAGAAGCTGATGTGTTTTTATTTTATCAATTAACGAACAAATATTAAATCTGCGCAACGAAAATTAACTAAATACATTTATATAACACCATAATGATTCATTACCATTATAGCTCGGGACATCAACCTACGATTCGATTGACACGTGCACCATGCTAACTGCCTCATTACCAAAATCCCAGCTAGCCAGCCATTCCCACAATATAAAGTGTTTTCTGTTTACCAGTGAAAGCTTTACGTCAGACTAATCGAAATACATGGCGCTCTGATAACACTATTTTATTGAAAATAGATATCGTTGCTTGTTTATAAACAGAAACAAAATTCACATAATTTTAATACTTTTTTTTTTGTAATTCTCAGTGCTTTTATGACACACGTTTTGTCATGAAAGAATTCTAGTAACATTTCTATTTTTGCAAAGTTAACGATTAGTTTTGTGAACGCTTTAGGATTCAATATCGAAATAAAACAAATGATAAACAAAAATAAAAAATATAAAACATTTTTTTGATTATATATATTAATTTGTTTGATAAAAAAAAAAATGATTATCATTGATATCTAAAATAACAAATCACACAATATAATAATACTATTATAAAGATGGTAAATACCAAATTTAAAGCTCAATAATCACCAAAAACAAGAACCTTTTAATTCACTTATCAACATGCTTTTTTACTGATAGAGCAAAAGCCATACATTTAAATATTCGGGTCAATTTCAAAACATATTCTGTGCTTGGTATCTTCTAGTTGCTTTTTATTTATTATTTTATTATCTGTTCGTATTTATCCCACATTGTTTCTAAATTCCTTCTTTCATTGCAATTCGATATGATTGCATAAAGTTCCAAAAGTATGTTTATTAATCGTAATAATTTTATTTGTGTGTTATATAAACACAAGTTTTATAGCTGAAACTCATGGAGAATCGTACGCTTATCGGTGGTCAGTGAAGTCAATTAGGCAATTATAATTAGAGCTGCATGTTTCGCATGACATGGAAACCGAGCGATCAAAAGGGGAAATAGGGTTAGCAAAACAAAGTTAAGGTTTTTTTTTTACTTCATTGTTTTGTTTTTATTATATACGTATACGAGTATAGTACACAATCGGTTTGCGTTTATTTTGATTTTAGAACTAGAGCCATGTGGCTGTCGTTTTTGTTTGATTTGTTTTTGGTATTTAGATAAATGTATCAGTTACAAGAGGCTATCAAAAATAGTTTGTTGTTTTTTTGTTGCATTAGGCGACAGTTATTAAATATACATACATATTTAGAAAATACTAAGACATTTTGTTTATGTAAATATAGGACACGATTTACATACTTAATTTAACATGCCATCTTTAGTAATGTGATTGAGGTAACAATAATAATTTGATGGTAAAGCATAACAATAGTCAATTTTCAACTCAAACTGAATCTGTGCTAGCAAAAATTACTTTAAAAATACGTTGCTTATCAAATCCCCCAATGATATTGACAATTGGAAAATAAACTAAATAAAGAAGCCGCTGTTTGTTGTACGTTCTACATCTAAGCACTGAGATTACATTATGCACGGAGACCCGCTTGTAAAATCATTGCATCAATTGCATCAATCGGCTTTCTTTGGGGAGGTTGTTGGAGGTGCGCTTTAGGAGGCGAGTCCACGTTGTCGACGCTTGACACGCGCATATGGACCCACACTTGGATCCATGACAAAGTCATAGAGCACACGCGTCCAGCTGGTGTGCTGTGGCATCGTCTCGTAGAACTCCTTGGCAATGCGCTTCACCTCCGGCAGCCGGGAACCGGGCACGGCCGGAAAATCATGATGCTCATTGTGATAGCCGACATTGAAGGTGATCCAATTGAGTGGCCCATAATACGAATACGTCTCAAAGCCCTTGGCAAACATGTAGTGCTCCGATATAAAGTGCCCCGCCACCGGATGCAGGCCCATCGCCAGAATGGAACCAATTATCAGATAGGCCATTGCCTTCCAGCCAAAAAAGTAAACCACAACCGCATTGAATGTCAGCTGGATGATCGTATTGATGATCTCCAGGCGTGTCGGTGGCTTCGGATTGATGATCAATGGACGGAATATGTAGAAGAACGGCTGCAGACACACCCACAGGAATTTTCCAAATGTTGTGTCAAACAATCGCGCCTCCAGCAGCGTGGGTATATCAGTGTCAATCACTTCATCGCCTTGGTACCTAAAACAAATATTGAAATGAATTGCAAATTAAACTCATGTTGAATTACAAGTATGGGAAATATAAATAGGAAAGTTTCAACCATAATAAAAAGCATTGTTTAAAATCTACTGAATGCAACTTTAAGTGGGTTTTACTAAAATCAAAGTAAAAATATTAATATATCTGTATATCTGTCTTTATAAGTGGTCCATTAAATACTTAATGCAATTTGACCTACCATTTCTAGTCAAGCAAAACATAAATTTGTTTTTAATTAGTGTGTGGATAAATATTAATCTAGTTTATAACAGAGATTGTAATTGCTTTGTTGTTAACAAAACAAATCAAAATAATAATAAACTTACATAGACAGATGCGTACAAATATATATATAAACCATTTAATTCCGCCAGGAAAGCTTGAGAACTCTGTATAAAGAGTGATATTAAATAACGTAAGTAAGTATTAAAAAAATTAATATGTATATTTTCAATATAATTTGAAACTTAGGAGAAATTTATATTTAAAGCTTTCCTTGCCTAATTACTCAACTATTGGCATTATAAACAAGGTGATTCACGTAACTGATAGATTAGATAAGCACAACCCACTAATTGTTAACACCTGCGTGTCCCACTGCTGAAATGACTGTGCATGTTTTGACTACAGATTATCTTAGATTTTAACTAAACCATGTGATAACAATTTTAAAATAAATAAAAGTTTAATAGTTTTTCATACAGCTCAATATGCTGATCTAAAAGATTGTCAGTTAAGCTAAAATCATTGATACAAACAAATAGAATAATGCGTCAAAATCAAGTGTAGATAACACTGGATCCAAATTTGTTGACATAAATGTTTGCGAATTGCAATCACTTTACGCTTAAAGATAAAGTTAGTTGCAACACTGAGATAGTGGATAAGATAGACCAATAGAATATAGCACATAGCTTAGTAATAAAAAAAAATAATGCCTCCATCTATGAGTCGCCTACCTATCATCGCTGACCTTTTCACTTTGGTCACCTTTTTATGGTGTAAAAAAAATCAATTGAACTCTCATTAAATTTACATTCGAGTCGCCTGCCAAATAGTCAGAAATGCGAACAGCAAAAGTGTGAATGACTCACATAAAAATGTACGTATATATATTATATATCATATAATATATATGTATAGCTGCCTGGTCTACGTGACCAATTAAAGCAATTGTTCAAAAATGATTTGCATAAACAATAGTTAAAATCCTTTACACTTTAAAATCTTATCACAATCATCAAAGAACATGGGGAGAATTCAGAGAAATGTATTATTTGTAGTAGACTCAGAAGTGATAAATAAGGGATAAATAGTCTTGTGCATGGCAGTGTATATTGTTAATAAACATTAATAAAACTCACAGGAGGAGCAGTGGTGGAAATGGTGTTGGGTGGCGAACGAATAGTGTTGCAAAGTGTTCTCGCCGGTCTTTAAAAATGAATTGTGGTCGCGCGGGGAGGCGACAAAATCTATTTGACGGCTACGCCCTATCAACATGAATTTGTACAAAATTCACATAAAATAACCGGCACCTAGCGTTGAGAGCGCATGTGTGTATTTGTGTGTGCTGATTGTGCTCGACGGAAATAACGTCATCAAGCTAACCAATCGCAATTTAAAAACTTACCGATGATGCTCCAGATGATATTTCTTAAAGGATATACTCATGGGCAGGCCAATGGGCAGATTGCAAATGAAGCCAAATATCCGATTGTGCATGGGTCGACCGTGGCCAAACGCCAGATTATGCGCTATTTCGTGTACGGCCAACATAAGCGAGTGATTGATAATGCCGCCAAAACAATAGGCCAACAGTATTAGCCATGTCCATGACAGGTCCTTGACAACGAACAGCGCTAGTATTTGTGTCAGCACCATGGCGCCGGCCACCCATTTAAAGTTGGGATCATGGCCAAAGAGTTTCTTGATTTGCGGATATTTCTCGAGAATGATTTTGCGACGTGAGGCATGCGGCTCTTCCGTATAAACCCACTCGAAGTCATTGCGCGACACTTTTTGGCCCATTTCTAATTTGTACTGTTTGTTATTGTTACTGTTCTGCTTGACGGCTCAGGCACAACGATTTGGCATTATCGACCGACCAAAAAAAAACATTCACAAAAGTAGGCGTGCTCCTCTCTTTTGCCCACAATGCGGCACCAATGAAGTGAAAAATGTTAATGAAGCCGCACTAGCAACAAGGTCGACGATGAGCTCCCACATAAAAAGTAGTGTTGGTAAGGGCCAAAGTGCTCAGAGTTGCCCTCCGACTTATGTATCGATGAGTAAACAGCTGACTAGAGAGAGCTGCAAACTTTCTACTACCCCTTTTTAAAATTAGCTGCACCTCTTTTGTACAACCTACAGGTGCAAACTGCAGCTGCCGCTGTCGAGTTTCCACCCCGTCCAATGAATGAAATGAATGCATAGCAGCTGTGTTTGTTCGCCATTTTATACAATAATTTATAATTGGGTTTGTAGTAGTTTGTAGTACATTATGTAAATTTTGTATTTCAAATAATTTCTTTAAAATTATGCTCAAAAAACTGATGCGTTGTGTGTTAGGCACCAAGCTGTTGCTATTGCTGATTCGCATATTCATCGCGTGTGGCTGTGCCGCACAGTGGACACCTGCACTTTGTTTTGCTTGCGTTCTCATACTCTGCTTCTTGTTTAAGTTATCCTTACTTCGTAGGGTGTTGCGGGTGACAGTGATGCTGACGTCACCGGGTTCACAGACAGATCAGCTGATGTTCTTATCCCTTCTACTCTCTCTCTGTGTGTGGATGGGTGTGTGTGTGTGTGAGTGTATGTGTTGATATATTTAAACATAAAAGTGTGTACATATGATTTTTGTATTGTTTTTTAATATATTTTTATCAATAGTTCTAGAAAATGCTAAAACAATGTGGTTGTTTTTGTTGTTGTTGTTGCTGTAGTGGTCTGCTCCACACACAAAAATCGAAAGATGTTTTTCTAAATGTTTAGACTTCTGGTTTGTTGCTTGTTGACGACGCTGTAGTGGTTGGTTTTAAATTGATGTTACAGCTGATGATGTTCTTCTTCTTCTTCTGTTGTTGTTATTACTGCTTGGTTGATTTGTTGTTGTTTAGGAATAGGGCAAAGCGTCAGCCAGCGATTGTTGTTGCTGTTCGTAAGATGGATGTTGTTGTTTTTACGGCTTGATGTTGCTGATGCTGTTGTGGTTGTTATTGTTGCTCCTGCTGTTTAGTATTTGTTGTTTGAATAAATATTTAACGTGATTTAGTTTTTTTTGCTTCTGTTAATTTTCTTATTTTTGCTTTAAATTATATATATATATATATTTTGCGCTTCTTTTGCGCAATTCTTTGCTGTATAGCTCACTCACTTTTTGTTGTTTACTTTCTTGTATTATATTTTTTTCTGCTCAACAAAATATTTAAATTAAATCGGCAATATTAGCAGGCATTTCCTCGATAGTAGTGTGATAGAATTGTTCAATATCCTTAAGGATTCGGCGATCATCATCTGTGATGAAGTTGATCGCAACACCCTTGCGACCGAAACGACCACCGCGACCGATTCTACAATAGATTAAAGAATTATCAGATTATACATAAATAGATGAGACTTAGGTATGATCAATTTGGAGTTTAATGCAGGCAGCGTTTACATACCTATGAATGTAGTTCTCGCGGTTCGAGGGCAGATCGTAGTTGATGACCAACGAGACCTGCTGCACATCAATACCACGTGCCAATAAATCAGTTGTAATCAGAACACGGGATGAGCCCGAACGGAATTGTTTCATGATAACCTCACGATCACGCTGCTCCATGTCGCCGTGCATAGCCGACACGGTGAAGTTGTGGCTAGACATCTCCTGGGTCAGCTGGTCGACCTATTTATGCAACAGCAACAAAAAAAAAAGAGACGTACGACACTTTAAGAACAACACTTGGCAAGATACTACCACCCTTCCGCACATATAGCAATATACATAAAAGAAAACCTAAGAAGGTTGCTCTTTTGCTTACCTTGCGACGGGTATTACAGAAAATAACCGACTGGGTAATGGACAGCGTATCGTACAGATCGCACAGTGTGCCCAACTTCCAGTTCTCCTGCTTGACGTTCACGTAGAACTGCTTGATACCCTCGAGGGTCAACTCCTCCTTCTTGACGAGGATGCTGACTGGCTCACGCATGAAGCAACGGCTCACTTCAAGTACATCGGGTGGCATGGTAGCGGACAGCAAGATGACTTGCACATCTGGGGGCAGCATCTTGAACACATCCTGGATTTGATCTTTGAATCCACGGGACAACATCTCATCGGCCTCATCCAGCACGAACAGCTTGATGGACTGAGTGCGCAGCACCTTGCGATTGATCATGTCATAGACACGACCAGGTGTACCAACCACCACATGGCATCCTGACTCGAGAATGCGAGCATCCTCGCGCACATTGGTGCCGCCAATGCAGGCATGCGAATGCACCTTCATGTACTCGCCAAGAGCCATAACCACACGCTGAATTTGGGTAGCCAACTCGCGAGTGGGGGCCAAAATCAGAGCTTGGCATTCACGAACGGCCGTATCGATTTGCTGAAGGATGGCAATCGAAAAGGTGGCAGTCTTGCCAGTACCTAAAACAAAAATATAAATAATAAATTAATAAAGACGCAATTCTTTAATGTATGATTTAACAATGATAAATTCCAAATGAACCGTAAAATATATAGATGAATTTAATTCGAAATAAGGCATTTTTTCTTTAGGTATCCACAATACTTGATTTCTATTATGGAGAGCGATGTTTCCATTACTTGAAGAAATTTGTTTGGTTGTTATCTCAGTTCAAATGACACTAAATAAAAAAATATTAAAGCGCACATCAAAATATTAAAAATCAAATTAATTCTCTTGAATTTTTGTGCATTTGTCAAGAACTATAAGCATATTACAGTTCCATAGATAGCTCATCGAAAGATAAAATACATTAAAAAAAATATGCAGATGTCATTAAAATCGACACAGTGAGAATTCTCGGGAATTTCATTAATAAACATTTGTATATATATATATAAAAATAATTAGATTTGTTGCAATTACCATCTCTACTTTTCGCAGAGTTAAATAATAAGCTAACAAAAGAGAAACTTGCTGATGTTCGATTATTTTTTAAATATGTCAGATGGAGAAGTTCTATTTCAGTGCACAAAAACGCGGTAAACGCTATTGAAAAAAGCGGCGCGCAAGCGCTGAGATACCAAAGAGAGCATTTTTCGAGAGGGAGACAGAGAGCGAGTTTTACGGGTTAAAGGAGAGCGAGAGCGAATATCTGAATCACAGCTCAATTTGGCCTATGCGTCCAAACAAAATTTTTTTTTGCATTTTTCTCATCGAGAAGGAATGTTTTTAATATTTGTTTTGCTTTTCTGTTTGTAAGTCATCGAATTACTCACCGGATTGCGCCTGGGCAATGACATCGCGACCCTTAACGCAAGGAATGATGGCTCGCTGTTGGATTGCCGATGGCTTCTCAAAACCGTAGCCATAGATGCCGCGGAGCAGTTCCTCGCGCAAGCTCATATCATCGAAATTGTCGTAGACCTCATGCCAGGTCGACTCGATGACGCCCTCAGGGTCCATGCCAGCGGGACCTTCTTGAGCTATTTCACTTCGATCATCCCTGTGAGGATCCAGATAAAAAGAAAGAGGAAGACAAAAATTAAATCACAAACAGTGTCTCAGTCAGCATTAAAGAATAATGCAGTATTTATCACACAAAATTTTTTTTTCTTTGCTTCGCTTTTTGCTTTACGCTTTTTTTTTTTTGGTTATGGAGAATCTGCGCTTGGCAACGAACGAAGGCAGAAATGAACGCAAAGAGAGGTAGGTGGCGCGACTGCGGAGTTTTAGCAGCAGGCAGGCTGCGGTCGCAAACAAAACTTACATTATCAACAATAAAAAATTGACTAGTTAAATTTGTATACGAAATTTCGACGGCTTGAGCACCGTTCACTTAAATAACTTCTATAATATTAGTATGTCAAAAAAAGTTGACGAAATTTTTTTTTCTACACAGTGCACACAAACGTGTTTTTTTTTTGTTGTGCGTTCTGCTCTGCGGTATTTTCACGTATGCGATGCCAGTGTGAGTTTTAACGACCACTAGGCGGCCTTTTGAGCGTCTTGTCACCGTCATACTCAGAATATGTGTGCGAAAGAGTACACCAGATATGTCAATGTCAGTGGTAATGGCAGCTTCTATTCGTATGTGCATGAGTCTGAGCAGTAGCAAGCTATCAACGTGTAGCTGCAGTGTTGCATGTGCGTAGTAGTTGAGAAACAGTAGTAGAAAGTACGAAAAAAAAGTGGTACTGAACAAATGTAAGCCAACAGGCAAATTTAAGGCGTGTATTTCAACCACTTGCAGTGAGAGCGAATGAAAAGAGAGAAAAGTCTGCGCGTATGCGCGGCACAGCCACCAAATGATTCGGCGAATTCTTTAAGTTTCCCGCACTTGAAAATATTTATATCACCACATTAAACGGGCATATATAATATATATATCTGCTCATATGGTATATGTATGACGACAGTATCTTTGGCATTGATTCGCTATACGTAGACATTGTCCAGTCATCGACGACCATGAGTCAAAGGCGTGCTTGTGTGTGTGTGTGAGTAAGAGAGCATAAATTTGTATTTTTGCAATGATTTTATTGTTGTTGTGGCGGTTCAAGAGAATTTCTCATTGCAAAGTAATAAACTCATTTAACCTCGCATTCATTGTGTATTTTATTTTCTTTGTTATGTATTAAGCCTGTGTCGTTCCAAAGAAAATGAATATATTTGACCCAACACACACACAATCAACAACCACTATATTTCTCTTGTATGCTCTCTTTCTCTCGCTGGCTCGCTCTCTGCCATTGCCAGTCACTCGTGCCGGAACGTCCGCCTTCGTGTAAAAATTCTTTCTTTTTGTATTGCACATTTTGGGTTAAATTTTCGATTGCGATTTTAAATACTATTGCTCACTTAAACTGGCTAGATTTTACAAGCAAATTTTTGCAAACTGCCTTGTTAGTTCGTATTTCACATATTATGAATTAAATCGTTGAATAATACTAACATTTTCTGATTAATATTTGGCACTTTTTATACACGTGCTGCTGATTGTTAAAACCAAGCAAAAGAGGCTCCATCTTGCGAAACTTTTAGTGATGTAAGGAACACATGGAAGTTATCGATATAATAAAGTTCACCTATCGTTAAATCCAAAAGTAATTTTTCATTATCAAAGGCTTAACTCCTTTTAATTAGTTAGAAAATGCTATAATAATTATTTAATATATGATTTATTTAAGTTTTGAAGGCAACGGAAGTAAAATGCTTTAAAGTAACAATATCGATAGGCAATTTTCACTAAAGCGATGTTCCCATTCGACTTTCAATTATTGACGTATTCTGCGTATTTTTGTGACTACATTAAATAATTTTAACATTGGGTTAACGAATGCCGTGCTTAAATTCGATGCGCATATTTTTATAAATCGATCCTAGAGAAATGTTATCGAATACCAGTATTTTTAAACGGCTATTTATATCTTTAAATATTAAATACTTATTAAAAATTAAATATGCTATTTATTTCGCTATAAATATATAAAAGCAATACCATATTATTGCTTTGATTGATTGACCTGTATAAAATTATTTACGTATATAAATATGTTAAACTAATTTTTGTATGGGTTGTACGAATTGATTAACTATTGCCTACAGTCATTGTCATATAAATCGAATATATAAATAGTCGAACATATCGGAAATCGGTCCTAAATCGATTAAATGAAAGTATCGATGTTTCTGGTAATTCGCAGTCAGTATAATTTCATCGCCGCATCGCATAGCGTGTGAAAAGTGTGAGTTTGCATTGGATTTTGTAAAACTAAGCGTATTAGTTGAAATTCGTATGATATGTGCTATTTTTAATCAATGTGTGCGTGGTAAAGAAGCTTAGTTGAATTAGAATAAGTAGCAGCAAGGCGTAGTTTCAATAAAAGGCTAACTAACAAAAGAAAGGCCGACTCACTCATGCACACACACAATACGCACACGCGCGCATATTAGCCGACGGCGTTGGCTCTGCGCATACATAGATGGATTTCGTATTGCGTGTGTGTGTATAAGTGTGCAAAAAAAAGAAGTGGAAAAAGTTCACCAGCCGGTCTGTGTGTGTGTTTGGTCTGACTTGTGTCTCGCCGACTCATTTGTCTGGAAGAAATGTCTTGTCAAAATTTACTGCTGGCCTTGCGCTTTCTTTTGCAAGTAATTTTGTGTGGGACACAATGTCCAGAGGATATAAGATAAATTTTGCGTATATTTTGTGTTTTTATATATACAAAAGTATGTACATCTTAAAATTAAAAGATCTATTTTTAATTTATGATTGACCATCGTCGTCGACCGGCCAGAAAAGTGCTCAAGCAGCGGCAAAAAGACCGATTCATAACACACACATGCACACGCATACACATATACACACTCATAGAAGCAGGCAGGAGACTTGAGTTTGTTGAGTCATCGCCTGCTCTCACTCGCTCATTTGCATTACGCGACCGGCGATTTATAACGGCCATATATGCCATTTCGCTCACACACACGCTCCAGCGCATAGTTTTTTTTTTGGCATTGCACTCGCTGCTGAGTGAATCGGTGGGTTAGTGTGCGCTGCCAGCGTCGGCGGCAACTGTGTGACTCACGGGCGCTCTGAGTTTTTTTTCTTCTCTCAATTTTCCATGCTTGGAGCGCCAACTAAACAACATTTTGCATTCAATCGTTTTTGTCATTCTGTGCAAGTCGGACGTGTTGGGGCTGTTACTGCTGCTGTTTGCGAACGGTTTACCCTCTTCTGCTCACAGTCTGTGTCTGTGTGTGTGCTATCTCTAGCTGGCTGTGTTAGTGTGTGTTGCGTGTGAGTTTTTTTTAAAGAAACGAAACGAAATGAAACGAAGACTTTTAAAAAGAAAAGAAGTTTACGCTGCTTTTCAAGTTTCAATCGTTTAAGAGCGGCGAAAATATATTAACATTTTGATAGAAAAGAAGCAAAGTTTAATTCAGTCTTAACTTATCGTTAACATAATTCTCTTTTCTCTACCCCTCTTCTCTCATTGCAGTTTCTAAATAAGTTTCCTTAAACAAATTAACTAGAAAATCGCCAAGATTTTCTCTATCGCTTTACGAAAAATTCTTTGGTGGCGTGAAAAAAAAGTGTAACAACAACAAATATTTAATAAAACCAAGTAACGCGTGTGTTATACAGCAAGTAAATATATATATTATATATATATATATAATAGTTTTTAACAACCACCGCAACAACAACAAATACTACAACATGAGCTGGCAAGATTATGTCGATAACCAACTTTTGGCCTCGCAGTGCGTCAACAAGGCCTGCATTGCCGGACACGATGGCAACATTTGGGCGCAGTCCAACGGCTTTGAGGTGAGTAGTAGTACCGTTAATCCAAAATTGAATTCAACTAAACTTTAGGCAAGCAAAAAAAAAAAGTCGACGGCCTTTTTACTCAAGTTCAAGGGTGTGACCAACAACAATGTGTCCTCACACACACACACATAAATAGTCACCCACACCCTGGGAGAGAGTGTGAATCGAGAGAGTGAGAGTAGAGAGAAGAGAGCGAGTGACAAATGCTGACCCCCAGCAGGACTTTAAATGTCAGGTTGAATTTCAGTTTTCAAAAGAAATGTCAACTTTTGATTAAATTCTGCAAATCTTGCTCTACACAAAAACTAACTTGATATTTATTTCGTACGTTTAAAATTTGTAACAAAATTAAGATCTCTCAATTTTTTTTTGTTCTTTTTGCTTAACGTCCGCCATTTATACTTTTATTTCATTTGATAAAGCGCAACTCCCACCCTGTTTGGGTGTGCACCCCCTGTTAGTGCTCTCTGCCTCTTTCTCTCTCTCTGGCGAGATAATCATCTGTCTGCGCAGCGCTCTTGTCTGCTCTGCTCAGCCTATCGTCGATTAGCAATGTTAGCAGCGACGTTTGTCACACTTGTCACAGATTTTGATTATTTATAGCACAATTAGAAAAACCGGACAAATTAGGTGGCTGCGCTTTAAGCAAGCAGCTGCTGTTCGTTATCAAATATAAAAGTCAGCATACATTTCATTTTTCGATAATGTGATTCATCTCAATATAAGCACAGTCTCCCCTGTACAGGTAGATTAGTCACTCAAAGATTGATTTGTCATTTAGAGTGCATTTGATGAAAGGTGTTTGCCTGCAGCGACTGAGCGTTGTTTGATTGTGTGAATGTATGTATATGACTATGTGTGTTCGTGCTCGTGAGTGCTTGTGAGTAAGTTTTCATAGCCGGCAAAACAGATAGACATATGTGTTATACTTTTCAACACTAACATGCACTCATTTTTTATACTTGTTAACAGAAGTTGAAGAGCGAGAGAGAGAAAGAGTAAAAAATTTGCCCTTTTACTCAATTTACCGCATATCATAGAGCTACTACTAACCGGGCCTTGTTGGCTCTTATCAAAACACACACATGTGTGTGTATGCGTGTACGTTTATTATTATCTTTGTTTCCTCTGCCGGCAAAGAAAAAAAACAGCCGTTTTTATCACAACAAATAATGAAAATACGCGCAAGTTTTGAGTAGATTGGAAGTGAAAGAAATGTATCTCGAAAAAAGAAAAAAAAAAAACGCTACGACAGTGCCGCGTCATCAGCAGCAGCGTACAAAAATGTATATGCTAGCCACGTTTTCGCATTTATTTAATGAGTATGATTTCGTGTGTATGTGTATGTGTATGCAACTTCCTGCTGACTCCGCCTTGCTCGCCTAACCAAATATATAATATATATATGTATAATCATATATTCATTTATATGCTTTATCCTTTGTTTGAGCGTCTGTTTTCCGTTCCACTCAAGCCTGCATTTTTTCCGTTTCATGTTTTGATACGGTCGGGGTTTTGGGACCACTCCCTTGTTAAGTGTATTTGTATTTGTCGCGTTAACCTTATCGATAATTATATTATCGATTCTAATTAACAAACCTTTTTTTATGGCAATGACATTTTATTAACGATTAGGATCAATAGATAATATCAAATAAAACAACAAATTCAATCAGTTCTTAACCAAATTGAATTGGTTTTTTGTTCAAGAAGGTATGGAATTGTAGTTAAATCTTAAAATTGGGTAAAAGTGACACTTTTTGTGAAGACATTCGAGAGCTGCCAACATCATCATCTTTGGCCATCAGCAATCAGTTACCTTCGCTTTTAGCCATCATTTTTTGTGTTTGCAATTCTCCACATCTACACAGATATCACTTTCATTTTGCGGTGGCCTCCGTTTCGATGTGTTACATATATTTTTTATTATGTTATTTTTATTTATTTCTCTTTCTCTCCGACTTATTGCCTTTTGTATTTGCTTACTACGTTCGTTCCCTATATTTAATTTACCTGAAATTATTGATTCTCCACAACATTTTCATGAGTCATCATCGTACGACTTTTATCGCTTAATATATTTATATAGTTTGGCTTTATGCATGGATCAGCTGCTCTTTAATTTTATTTTAAAGATTATTTGTTCTATAAATGGAGATGAACTTGTGTGTGTGTGAGCTGGCGACTTTGAGCCAAATCTTTGCTCACGCTTATCAATAGCAACTTTTTGTATGTAACACGTATGGAAATAAATTTTTTACAAACTCAACATAGAAACAGGTTTATACATTACAAAGAATTGCAGTTTTAGAAAATATTGAGAAAAAAAACAAACAAAATTCCATTTTTTTTTGGCCTGAAGCGGCAAGGCAGCCACACGTCAAGTCAACGATCTCGATATTCTTGTCATTTTTGGTGGTCAATGCCATTGTTGTCTATTATTTGTATGCGCTGCTTTAATTAGTTGAGTGCTTTTGATTAATATATTAAACATTTTTGGTATAGCTCTGACTGAGTTCGCAAAAACCGGCTTTACAAACCAGCGCGCGCTCTCTTTGCAAGCACACTCACTCGGGCACACACACACACACACACATACACTTGCACACACTCACACACATACACATACTTACACACACACACACTTACACACATACGCACATTCAAACGCGCACATTTTTACGCTCAAATTGGAAACTTCTGGAAGTTCTTTTTTTATTATTTATTTTTTATCAATATCGTCTCTTTATTTAGTCTCTTTCAACCGGTTGATATTAATATTTGTGGCGCTGCTTAACTATTAATCATGTTTATTTAAAATTCCTGGCCAAAATTCATGGCGCTTGACAACACCACAAAGAGCCCAAAAGATAAAGTAAGAGAGAGAGAGTGTGGAATGTGCAGTTGTGGTGTGTCCTGAAAATATTAATTACATATTGCGTGGGGTATGGCAACGCTGCTCTGCTTAAGTGTTGGCAAACTAGTTTTTCCCTCTTACAAAAGAATAACAATAAGAAGGCAATGGTCAGTCACTCCTTAGGCCTGCCGCTGTAGCAGCAGCAACAGCGTGTCTCACGTTTTGTTAACAAGTTGACAGACGTCGTCGTCATCATCTTCGTTTCATGGGTGGTGGTGAATGCTGCTAGTGGTGGGTTTTTATTTGCTCTCTGCCTCTCTCTCTCTCTCCTTCTCTCTTACGCCTGCTTTGAGTGGGTTTTTGCTGATTACAAAATGAACATATATTTTTTCTTTTTTGCAATGGCACACGCTTTACTGGCAGATATCACGATTCTGTATAAGGACGCATATTATTTAAAATAAAACTCGTATGTGCACGTACGGCTTAGCGAGCAGCACACATAAATTCCTAAAATTTATGACACGCGTGCGTGACTCAGAAGTTTTACTACAGGGTGTCACTGACACGAATTAAATAGTGACAACCGATTGCATATTATAACTTTATTTAATAAATTGTTTATTACTTGTTACAGGTTACAAAGGAGGAGCTGGCCAAATTGATTAGCGGATTTGATCAGCAGGACCTGCTTACCAGCAACGGCGTAACATTAGCCGGCCAACGGTACATTTACCTCTCAGGCACAGATCGCGTAGTGCGCGCAAAACTGGGTAGAAGCGGTGTGCACTGCATGAAGACGACACAAGGTGAGTAACAGTAAAAGTAACAGTAAACAAACTGCGGAGTTGCCAATCGCTCTAAAAGAAAAATTAATTGTGTGGGAAATTACAGTTTAATAGCACTTATCCAGAACAAGTGACAAGTATTTTGGCATATTGATTTGCGAGTCAGATGTATCGAATTAAAATTCAAGAAAATAAGCCGGATGTATGTTATCAGTTTTGCGCTTTATGACTTTCTTTTGTTTAGTGCATGAAGGTGCAAAGTATTTAATACCCAGATAAGTGTGGCGACTTTGGCAGTAGCCACCCAGCTTATTCATATAATTATGATAAGCATGGAACAGTGAGCATTTTTTTATAATTACTTTTAATTTGTATCTGTTGTAGAAAGCGGCAGTGTCTACCTAATATATGTATATGCGAATAGTGGCTAATCTTTCAATTTACATAACACCAATATAAATATAAAATAACCAGAAGTTAAACAAGCTGTAAATGATGGGCAATCATTTTATGCTTGCAGTTGTTCGCTGCTGCTCCATTTTTCCGGTCAATTGGCAACTCACCTCGCCACACACAAATGCATTTCAAACACACACACACACACACACACACACACACACACACTAGCTCTCTCCCTGGCGAAAAATATAACTCACTCATTTTTTTTGTTTTTCTTTACACCTTGTGCCTAAAAACGTTGATGTGAAAAGTCTTGGAAGCAACTATCTGTCTGTCTAACAAATATTTGTGTTTCTGTGTTTGTGTGTGCCATGAAACTAAATTTGTTTTAGTAGCTTGTTTGCCGACTGCGTTGTCGTCGTCGCCTTCCATATTTGTCTACTTTTATTTTATTTTTAGTTTATTTTTTGCGGCAACTGTTGAGCGGCGTGGCTGCCCGGCTGCCCGCTGTAGCGGCAGCAGCCGGAAAGCTCAAGGTTATTGCCATAATCCATTTCAAGTGCAAATGTTGCACAGAATAAGCCGTAAAAGCGGCCAGCGAGCGGAGAAGCAGCATATAAATGGAAATAGTAGACAAGAAATTGGCATAAAATGGCAAACTGGTCTCTCTCTCTTTGTCTCTGTCTATTTTTCAGGCCCGCATGTTTGTTGTTTGGATGTGTGTGTGTGTGCATGTTGGCGCATTGTATTAGTCTCTCTTGGCCTCTTGCTTTGTCTTTATTTGGCATTAAATTTGAGCTTTTAGTGGCTTTGGAATTGAACATTTGAACAGCTGATGGAACACACACACATACACATACTCGGCTTAAAATCGACTCAATTTACTAAGTACTTGATTTACCGCAAATTACACTATGCTTTAATGGCACTGGATAAGCGACCATCGCAGCTTAACATTGCCTTGTTTGCCTATATGTATGTGTGTGCACGTATGTATGTATTTATGTACGTATATGTGAATCTTACATTGCTAATTAATAGTGCTTAAGACTAACGTACAACTTGTTATGCATGCTGGGGGTACGCTTCACATAGCTCAAGGCATGCTGCGGCGTGTGTAAGTGTAATTAAATATGAAATGTGTAACAAGTATTAAAGCATTGTGCTATTAAAGTGCTAATGTCATAAGCGGCCTTTTTATCGCTATTAGTTATCGATTGAATGACATACTAACAGTTCTCTGTTACGAAGTGTAGGTGTAGTTGGGTGTTGATGCGCGATTTCCAGCTGTTGCTGTCACTGTTACAAATGTATGTGTGCTTATCTTTATCTCGCTCACTCTCTCTTGCAGACATGACACTTAACTTTTGGTTTATTGACCCCAGTTCAAAAATTTGTTGGAATTTATTTTTTTTTTGCTTTGATTTGATTTGCTGTTTTGCTTGGAGCGTCGTCAATCAATTGGGTTAACAACAATTTGCTGCTGCACAATTGATTAATGCGGTAAGGAGAGGAGCTCCCCAAGAGAGAGTCACCAGCCACTTGACTCCGATATGAAATGTGAGATTCGCTTACACTTCTCAGTATTTGAATGCTGTTCGTATACAAAAACATATACACTTACAGTGGACTAGTGGACTTGTCATTCAATATAGTATTGTGTGTGGCTATCTATCTGTGGCCGGCCGGTCTGTCCGGTTTTCACCTGGTCCATAGTCTCTCCCTCTTCCTCTCTCTCTCCCTCTCTCTTTCTCTCTCTGTCTATCCCCGCTATAATGCGCGTTTTATTGATAATCTTCTTTGGTTGATGATATTGTGTAAAATACGGTTAGTTCTGTTTCTCTATTGCCGTTGTCTCTATTGCTTGCTTTCTCTGTACGTGTGTCTGTGTGTGTGTGTTATATTGTCAACCGGATAAGCAGCAGCCAAACACATGTTTATGTGTGTGTGTATGTAATTATATGGCCATGTTGAAATAGCCTAAAAGATTTCTACTAAAGATTAAATTGAATTCTGAGTGCAGAATGTAGAGTGTTGAACAGTCGCTTGACCAGTGGGCAACTGTAAGTTATGGATAACATTGGTCAACGAAATATCTAACACACTCAAGTTAAAAACCAATATAAACAAAATATTTATTTTTTTTTTAGCCGTCATCGTTTCCATCTACGAGGATCCTGTACAGCCCCAGCAGGCCGCTTCCGTGGTGGAGAAACTTGGAGATTATCTGATTACTTGCGGGTACTAGAAAATAAAATATAAAAAAAAACAACAGCAACAACAACACAACACCATCAAAACAACAAACACACCAACAACACAGCAACAAATTCGATAAGAAAGCTTAAATGAACTAAAAATCTAAAAGCAAGAAAAAAGTAATTATTAATATTTAAATTTATTGAAAAATGCCAAGAAACACTTTGAGGTAATTGTGGTCAAAAATCAAGTAAAGAAAACGATGTCTAAAAATAAATAAAAAAAAGAAACTGCAACAACAAATTAATTACCCAAAACAAACCTCTACAACATTATAAATTTCTGCATTATTATATTTAAACATCTTTGGTTCATACGATAAAAATAAAAAAAAAAACAAAACAAAATAAACTAAAAATTAAAGAAATTGTATTGGAAAGTATTTTGTAAGCAACAAGACATAAAAACAACAACAACAAGAACGCAAAGCAACGCAAGCAAAATTTTTGAATACATTTTTGTACAGCAATATAGTACATATACATATATACACCGATCTATATAAACACACAGACTATTGAAAGTGAGTGAGACACAGGGTGTTGAGAGGGAAAATGAGATAGAGAGAGAAGTCAGTCAAGCAGCGATATATACAGAAAATACCAACCAATATAAATGAAAATATCTATATATACATATATTTATTTATATATGTAAACTATTTGGAGAAACCATGAAGCTCTATTTTTATGTGGCAGGGAAGAAAGGTACATATACGACGCGTACATAGAAAATCAGCCGCGCGCAGTGGTATCATCATTTTTTATACAAGAGAACTTTGTGAAAATGTGTAATATTAACGGAAATATGAAATACAGTCTTTTAGCCATATTTGCGATATGCTCATCTTTCGGTTAGGTGAACAGATATTCCAGACACACCAACTCCAACACAAACACACACACGCACACGCAAATACACACACATATGTATTTCCGTTTTCCAACCGTCTCATCTAGCCATACATATATAGATACATATAAACGTACGTACATACATACATACATACACATATACTTGGAATCTTCCGCCATTTTGCTCTCTGTATGCGCTTTTCATGTTTGTATTTTGCTATATTCATACATACATACTTATCGATAAACGACAATTACGATTGGAACGCTGTGCAGCACTGTCCGTCTCCTGCCAGCCTAAATGGGCTGTGTGCTTGAACGCGTTTCAGGAACATTTATTGCTGATTCAAGAACATCAACACTTTGGCAGTAAAAATTGTCATTAACACACACACACATTTACATACACGACACAATGTCTAATGCATGCATGCAAATAATAATAATAATAATAAAAATGAAATATACAAAAATTTAAACTACTTACTACAAATCATACATAAATAAATGGCTTTTTATGTTAGTTAAACAAAAGTCTTTTTCCGACATATTTCCCCTGTCATTTTTTGCGTAAAAACGTCGAAAAGCAAACAAAAATTCATACAAAAAAATGAATGCATAAATATTAAATATAATATAAAATTTAAAGAAAGAAACAAAAAAAAAAAACGAAATGAAAACATATATAATACGATACTTTAATACTATTGAAATAAAAAACGGAGCGTGGAAAAAATCCTGCTCATAAAAATCAAATCGAAAGGTATTTTATTTTGAACAAAATATCAAAACACAACAGGTGCAATTTGGACAATTCGAAGACTCCAAATCAATATAGATCATTGAACCCTGTTATCAGCCGAGGCGCAATAAATTCCATCAACATTTTTTTTAGCTATTCTTTCTTTGTGCTGTTTATTAATAAAAGAAATAAAGCTCTTTATGGATCTAGCGTTTGCCAATTTTGTTTGCTCGCAAAGTGTCAACTTTTTTTTTTCTATCTACGCGCAATAATTCTCAGGGTCTGACGCAGATGCGCAATTATTTGAAGAAAATAATATACAAAAATATGCAAATATACGTATTTTTTTTCCGTTTGTCAGTCTTCTCGCAGCTGCTGTTCTTTCAGTTATTCAACATTGACCCAAATTATAAAATTCTTCCACGACAGTGTGAAAAATCTTTGCATATTTTTGGATGACCTAAGTTTCGAACATTTGGGCTGCACATGTTTGTCACTTTCATTTTCGAGTATTTTTTCATTATTTTTTTTTGGTGAAAATCAGTATTGAACGATCCACGGCTTTTATCGATTGCACAATTAAACACATCATATTATTATTATTGTTATTGGCTTGCTATTGAGCTGACTGGGTGTGGTCTTTACACCGCCCCTTGCACACTTCTCCCAACAAGCATTTGTGGCTCGTGTGCAGCTTGCTTTTTATTTGTTTTTGTTTTTTTATAGCTCTAACGGCATCATGCAAATTGTTTGGTTGCGGGACAAGAGCAGCTGAAATTGAACACATCAATTCGTTTAATAAAATATGCAAATTTAGTTATGACACATGTAATTTTTTACGATCTGAATGCCTCACTACGAAAATATGTCCGGCCTTGAAATATTATTTTAATATTTGAATTGAAAACTCGATTTTTTTTAGTATTATGCATAGCAATCAGAAACGATTGTTTATCGATAGACAAATATTAGCAACAGTTAATTTACAGTTTTGTCCTTTTGTTTTTTTTTTTGGCGAACGGTAAGTAATTTAAAATATATATAAACAACCGAAAGAGTTTTGACAGGTTTGATATTAAACGATAATTTACAGATTCATAAATGCGATTTCAATTTGAAATATGGTTGAATTTTGCACAAACTTTCACGTGAGTTTCCACAACTGAATTATCCGGCGAAGACTGAAGCAAACATCGTTTCATCGTTTGATGGAGACTAACAGACATCAAACACCATAAAAATGCGATGCAAGCCTAAAAGCCCGTCTGCCCTTCCCATACACGCAACTGTTCCACAGACAGCCAAAAGAGCACCGACCACGGACCCAATCTCAGCCAGCAGGGTAGGAGGCCCTTGTAGAGATTAAGGAAACCCTCCTCGCGTGTTAGTTTGACGATGCAGTCGACAGAGCCCTTGTAGTATAGGCCATGACCACGCTCGTCCGTCGGCTGATTCATGACACGTGACTTGATCACATCAGCGGGATTGCTCAACACACTTGCCACAAAGCCGGCGACCATCGAGGAGGCCAAGCGCAATGGTATGCCCTCCTCCATATCGAGATGCTTCTTCAAATTACGCTTGCAAAGATCATAGGCACCCACATCACCAGCGGTCATCAGGCAGGCGCGCATACAACTAGGTCCCACGCCTCGCCACATGCCCAATGCGCCCGACTTCCGATAGATCGCAGACATCTCTTGAAAGCAGCTATTGTTGCGCGGCTCCAGACCCATAGAGCGACGCCTGCCGTCCATTTGCATGCGCACCTTGACAATATCAAAGGGATTGGCCAAAACCTGAGCAATAGAGCCGGCAGCACAGCCACACATGAATGCATGATGTACTCGTATACTGTCCCGATGCTCATCATCCTTATAAAGGAATCGCCGGCGAAATATATCGTACAGCATCACACGCAACGAATTGAATATGAAATTGCGAAAGACCATTGCCGAGAAGCCGGCATAGAGGGTCTTCGGTCCCTCCTCCTTGACAATGCCACGCAGCGTGTAAAACATGTTGCGGGGCTTGGTGCCCGTCTTCTTTGCCTCCTCGCCATGCATCTGCTGGCGTGTCTTGCTCACATCCAAGGGATACACACATGCCTCTGCAAAGTTGGCGCCAATGAATGTATTTACGTACAACTGGAGTAAGTTTCTAGCCGTTATTTGCTCTTGATTGTTCCTCACATAGAATGGCGCCTTATCGTATTCGGTTCGTAAATTCCAATAGTTTCTTTCATCATTATCCATAATAACAAACAAAATTTTTACTTAACAACTATTTATTAATTTTTATTTGTTTTGAAAAGCAAAGGAAAAAGTATTGACACTAATCTCTAAAACGTTTCGATTGAGTTTAGTAGCGACAGATCTGTTCAAAAGTCAGCCAGAACAGCATTTCCCAGGGACCGACGCGCAGCCAACAGGGAAAGAAACCTCTCTGCATGCCAAGAAATCCCTCCTGCTGCACCAGTTTAGTAAAACAATCGATGGCGCCCTTGTAGTGCAGGCCACGACCCCTTTCATCCGTCGGCTGATTCTTCCGTATATGCGGGTGAGCTCAGCACGGCGTACGCAAGCCCAGCTATCAGTGCCCCCATGAATTGTATCAGTCGATTATCGGTTATCGATTATCCAAAACATTCAGTCGCCTAATAAATGTGCGGTGCTATCAATAAACTCCATTCCAACTGAACTTGAGACAGACTTGTGGAAAGACTCCACAGGTACTTTTTGAGATTAATTTAAATAATGTCAAAATGGTGTAAACTCTATTGAATCCTCTAGATGCGAATAAAAGACAATTGAGCTCTTGGCTTAATTGAGTTGTCTCATTGGACAAATAATATATATAACTAATATATTTAGTCTTTGACCCACTTACCCAGTGTACCAAGGGCAGCACGCCAAGCATTTGGCACTGCGCCCTTCCATAGTCCCACAATACCACCGATCGTGTAGATGGAGCTAAGCGCCTGGATTATGTTATGCATTCTGGGTGGTTCACCCAAACAAACGTCGCTTGCCCTCCATTTGCATTTGTATCTTGATCAGGTCGGTGGGAGATGCAATTATGTTTGAAACTACAACCGCCTCAATGCCAGCGATGGAGCCATTCACAAATAGCAAATGTGACTTACCGTTTGAGGGATGGGTTCTAAGGCCACTGAAGGTGGTGTGACGCAGAAACATGGCCGAGATGGCGTCATAGAGTGGGCCCTCCTCCAGGATGATGCCCTTGAACGTGGCAATCATGCCCCGATACTGGAGATCCAAATGGGATTTGCTCGCCATCTCTCCATGAATCTACATTCGCGTGTGCACACATCCAAAAGATAGGCGAAGGATTCCGCACTAAAAAGGAAGGAACCGATGTCACATAGAGTTCGACGAATGGTGTTTTCCTGATGTTGTTGTTGTTTTTATAACCATGATGCAACGACAAAGATTTGGTAAATTTTTCAAAAAATTTACTATATATAATAATCAATAAAACTTTGCAACCTATAATTTATGTGATTGATTTATTTTTAAAGTAGGATTACTAATGAGCCTCTATATAAATTGATATATAAGTCAATTGTTGACCCAACAAACTGCGCAATAATGTAAGATTCTTTAAACAAATATGACTGAAAAGTTGCAATAAGCAACTTATTAATATATTTAACAAATGAAAAAATTTACTTTAATCTAAAATTAATCACAGTTGCGAAGCAAATATTAAAAATAATTTGGGTGATGTATTTTTCTCTTTGATGATAACTCTTATAATAATTTCACAGGAAATTCATAAATTTATAGTATGAGAAACTGGGTATTTTAAAAAGCGCAATTGTGATAAAAAAAAAACTTAGTTCATAGATGGTTTTGTTATACTAAATTTTAGTTTGGTTCATATAAAAAAGATGCACAATAATTTAAGAGTGTTTCTTTTATTTTGGCCAGACTACAAGAAGAGTGATCTTCTCTACATTGCTTGTGGATTTGTCAATGAGAACTTTATAATTTAAAGAACATATTCAAAACCAGAGAAAATCAACTGTACTTTAAATTGAACAACAAATATTTGGTGTAAATTGTAAATACCAATGCGAATAATTGGAAACTTGATTTAAGCCACTTAAAACCTGCAGAGAACAAGAATTGTTTGCTGTCTATCAGCTAGTTAGTTGGCCCATAACTATAAAACGATAATAAATACAAATGTGTATACATATATATATATATATAAACCACTGGCGATAAGGTAGATATGGCAAATTAAAGAGAACGAAGAACTTGATGACGCTGACATTGCATGCTAAAACGACCGCACCCAAAAAACTGCGAGTTCTGTTTTTATTATGGTTATGAACTGTGTGTGTGTTAGTGTGTGTGTGTGCGTGTGTGCGCGTGTGTGTGTAGCCATACACGTGGTGCTGCCGTGCAGGCTACCCCTGAATATGGGTGCGGTGGCTAGTCATACGCCAGGGGGACTTGGTCACAGAGCCAGCCACTTAGTCTATGCCACCGACCACCGTCTCCCCAATCTAATGAGCAAATGAGTGAGAAAGTGGTGCTGTCAGTCAGCTAGTGAAGTGAAGTGGAGTGAAGGAAGCCGAGCACGCGCCCATACATATTACACCTATATACATTATGCGAAAACCGGCCCATTCCTGCTACCTGCTACCTGCTTCGGCGCCATCCTCCCTTAGTGCTTAGCACTTTTGTTAAATGAAAGCGATGCATCGGGCCAAAGGAAGAGTTTAGGGGGGGGGGGGGGGGGGGGGGAGGAGGAGGAGAGAACTGTCAGAACTCTAAAACATGGGGAGCTGTGTTATTTGAAATTCCCAACACACGCATGATTTATATGGCCCAAGAATTAGCTGACTGGGGGTTATTTTTTTTTTAAGTGCTTTATGCCGATAATTATATGTAACTATGAAACCCAAAACTCTATGACCAACTGACCGATTTAACAAACAACTCATGCTTAATAGATAGAAAACATATATATAAACTGATTAACATATATATATATATATATATATATATATATTTATAGGTAAGCACTTATATCACTCGCTTGTTGACTGCACAAACTGTACGGAAATTTGAGAGTTTGTTGAACTGTAAAAAATTGCTGCGATCAGCTAAAATACAAATTAATGTTTAATGCAAAAAACAAAAAAACCCCTCAAATTAATCATAGATAAGAACAAACTGTAAATGCTCTACCATTAAGCTAATCACTTAATTTATTAGATTAAAATATGTTTCATGGCATTTGTAGTCATCATATCTAAATATAAATGTCGTAAAGCTAGTGGTAGATAATTAAATAATAATAAAGATAAATAAATATTAAAATCATTTTGTGGTATAAAATGACAGGGCTTTTTTTTGTGCTTAAACTAATTTATAAAAAATGTCGAAGTAATTCTATTAGCAATATATTATATATATATGATACTCCTTGAATATATATATATATAATTTATAAGGTCATACAAAAAAATTAGATTAATTGATAAATATTTAAAACAAATGAAAAGTGATTTGAATTTCCTATTAAATTTTCTATATATGGAAAAATTATCAATTAATTTAATTATTATTATTATTCCAAAATATGAAATTTATATATATTTTTTAATAAATTACAAATCTTGGCTAAATATTGAAATGCCGCACGCTGTGCAGAGTAGTCAATTCATATTGAACCCTCTGGGGACAGGCTCGGGCATTATGGATCGCTGCAAAGGTTTTTATTCAGTGCCACGAATTTCAAGTGAAAGAAACTCCAATTACCAGTGTAGCACCCAAAAAGACTGGCAGCAGAAGCCACAAGCGGAACAAGAACCGAACTACAAAATTGCAGCAGCACGGATTGTGCAAGATTACAGAGAATCCAAGCAGGTGAGTCGTGGGAGTATAGAGTTCGTTGTCAGTTCTTATTCCGATGATTGGCCCACTTCCAGAGTATAAAAGAACCGGAGGAAGCCTCAACGGAAGTTAGATAAACGGAAGCAATGGTCAATTATCCACAACAATTGCAGCAGCTGCTGCTGCTGTTGCTGCTAGGCCAGCTGGCCATCGGTTTGGCCCACGAGGAGCACCAGGTGGATGTACTGCATCGCAGCAAGCGCACGCTAACAACCATTTGTGTGGAGATTAAGCCCAGTGGGCCGCAGGAAGAGCCGTATTTCATGTGCAGGGGCACGGATTTCTCACGTGGCAACAACGCGGCAACAGCGACAGCAACTGCAACAGCGGATCAGGCGCAACCCATGCAGAATTATGCCCAGCCAGCTGGACAAGTGATGCCCATAAATGCACAGTATGCAACGGCGCCATTTCCATCGTTTCCCAGCTTTGGGGCTGGGTTTCTTCCAGTTCTGCCCAGCTACGAGGAGGCACCCAAGGCGACGCCATATCAGAGTCAAACGCCAGCTGTCGCCGGTATTGAATCCCAGTTTGGATCCGCTGCTGCTGCCATTGCGTCTGCGCCTGCTGCGCAGTCATATGGCCTGCCAGCAGTTCCTTACCCAACTGCAGCAGGCCCAGCAGCAGCTAATCGCGGAACTGCAGTTGGCCCAAGCGCAGCGCCCGCGCCCTCTCCATATGCTGATGCAGCGCCTCCGAGTCCGACGACAGCGTCACACAAATCCCACGCAGCCATAAGCAATGGTAATTCATATGATGCCCTAGTGGGCAGTCGTTATCGGGTTGCGCCCGCCGATGATGTGATGCAGGATTTGGGCTTTCGCCGCGAGGAGTTGCAGCGGCGACCGATGGAACCCATGGTGGGTGCTGCACCGCCCATGATGTGGATGCAGCGGCCACAACAATTGCCAGCTCAATACGAGGATGATCCCGTTATGCGCGCCTTCTATGCCAGCCAGGAGCACCATGAACCGCAGGTGGCTCAAGCGGCACCCATGGAGCAAATGGTGGGACAAGCAGCGCCCGCTTATGCACCAGCCTATGCGGCTGCACCACAAATTCCAGCAGCTGTTGCACCACCACCACCACCAGCACCACCGTCGCCACCCGCTCCAGCTTATGCAGAAAATCCAAGGGCCACCTATGCTCCGGATGGAAACAGTGCCTGCAATTCGTGTAATCGACCCTGCTCCACATTGGACTCTTACAATGCGGTGACTTCGCATTGTCCCAGCTTTCAGCCGGTCATCATAGCCATGCCCTGCTATGGCCAACAACAGCCGACACATTATCTGGCTGTGCCTGGATCGGGTGCAGCAGCTCCGCAACGTGAGCAGATGCTGGGCAGTGCATATGGAGGACCATTTGGCATGGCTACGCCAGGCCTGGGTTCACCGTTTGGCATGTCGTCACATTTAGGGATGTCTGCGCCGCAGGTGGGCTCCTCCTATGGCATGGGGCCGCAAGTGGGTGCTCCTTTTGGCATGGGGCCACAAGTGGGTGCTCCGTTTGGCATGGCACCGGTGCTGAATCCTTTCGGACCCTTTGGCACTCTGAATCCGTTTAATCCCTTCAATAGAATATTGGGAGCAGCTGCGCCAACGACTCAACAGCCACGAATGCGATTGTTTGGTGGCCCACAGGAGGCAACAACTGCCACAACAGTAACCACACCACCGGCCACATTATTTCCAAAATCCTTTACACTTAACTTCTCCAGCAGCACCTTAGCAACACCCACAAAGATCAGCACTGAGCCAAATGAGCCAATTGTTGGTGCTGCCAATGAGTCAGATGGAAGCACAAAAGATAAAGACGATGAAGACGATGATGATGATGATAATGATGATGATGATGAGGAGGAGACTGGATCACAGGAAGTCACTGATGCGCCACGTTCGTCAGTCACATCTGAAGACGTTGGTGCCTCACCAGACCCAGAAATCTCCAAGTCTGTGGAATCAAAGAATCTCTCTGCCGATCAGCTACTAAACAAGGGAGAAAGTAAACTCAAAGTGGATAAACGAAGGCGTCACAATGTACGTTATGGCAACAACAATAACAACTCCCAAAAACGGAAATATTTACAGCGATTGTAGTTCTTAGCTAAGTATTACTGTAACTGCTCTTATTCTGTGCGGCAATTAATAAACTAATCAATAAAGCTAAATATTTGTTTACGCTAAAAAAAATTATTTTCTTGAGTGTGAAAAATGGAATAATCTAAATTTCTTATCTTAATTGCTAGGTAAATTTCTCTAATATTTAAAATCCAATCTATAATTTCCCAGGTTTTGTTTTTTGGAATAAAAGGGTATAGAATAAAATATAATTTTACATTACATTTTTTGATATTTATTTTACATTTTAATTTAACATTACATTTGTTTATATATTCGTTTTGCATCTTGAAATATATTCAATTAGATATTTTATATTGAAAAGTAATTCATTAGAAATTATTTCTTGTCTTCAGAGCGATTTTCCTCTTTTATTTTTTCTTTATTATATATTCAAGTATAGTTTAGTTCAGTGTATATATGCCATTTCCTACAGCATACAAAGTGTCGTATTAATTACAAAAAAAAAAAGAAATTAAAAGTATTTTAATTACTTAATAAGTGATATACATCATTATAGTTTTTTTTTTTTTTTTTGCTCCGAAAACATAATTGAGAAATTTTGGACTTTTAAGTTGCATGAGAAACTGCGTGTCAAATTTGGACCACGTTGTTGGCATATATTATCTAATTCAGTGATTTTGGCAATTAGCAATGAGTTTATTATTGCATGTGCAAGTCTGTGCAAGTCTTCTTCCATTGAAGAGCTGCCTCTGCTCTTCGTGCCCAATTGGTATCTGCCAACTTAAACGGCGAGTCAATTACTGATGAATAAGCCAATGGCCACTTAAGGAAGTGTTTTATATATATTACTATATATATTTTATATGTATACCTTTGTCCACAGACATATATAGTTATATATTTATTATGCAGTTTTTTTCTGCTTCTTCTTCTTCTTCTTCTTCATTTTAATTTATATTTTCTTTGATGTACTTCCGTTTGGCTTGGCGCATTTTGTTTTCCGCTGGCGCACGTCTCTATAAGTAGCAGCCACGCTTCACGGACCAAACAGGAACCCACCTCGACTCCCAAGCTCTTTGCTGCAATCTGCTGATCAGCCATGTTGAGCACGTAACACAATTTAAATAAACAATAACAAAACTGTAGTTAAATACTTCACGCAACACACAACAATTTAGGCTTAGAGTCAATGTACTACCTGCCAATTGGCCAAGCTTGGTGCTTGATTAAACCTTGGCCAGAATGGGCACAGCTATTCTGATTGTCTTTCTATTAACCCGGTTACAACAATCTCTTGCGAAATTCTAGAAAAAAGTCAATACTATTTCATGAGAATTGGAGAGTTGCAGATGGTGTCGAAGGTGTTATACACTATAAACTTTGAAAAGAGAACTTTAACTAAAATTAATTTATTTAAAATATATATAAAAAAAAACACACATAGAAAAATTACAAAATGGAAAGATGAAATTATTCAGTCTTTTTATTACTCAGTTCATTTGGCATAAAATGACTAAAGGAAATTTACATTTTCTTTGAATCTACCAATTAACTAAATTCTTCTTATTTATGATTTTTAAAAAAATATACCTTTTATTTATTATTCTATATAATATTTGTATATATATATATATTATTTATACAATTGAGAAATTTGGATTTTCATACATTATCCAAATCCATAGCAATCTTTAGAGATAATTTTTTTGTAGAGCATATTTTGCCTAGTTTAATTTGGCTAAATTTGGCCCACTTTATTTGGTGGCCAAAGCGTTTTTCAGTTTAAATTTGGCCTATTCCCAAAGCGTTACAGAAAAGTTGTCAATGTTGACAGGGCTGGTGGCAGGTAGGGTATCAAAGTGCGATGGTTGCAGTTTTCGGGGCAACTGTGGAGCCGGTGAACGTTCAATGCAATCGGAGCTCATCGAATAGTTGCAACTGGGAATCCGCGACGAGAGGTTAAAGTTACAAAAGTCAACGCAAAATGCAAAAATCCGGGAGCTGCCTGACAATGTTGCTGATCTTATGCAGCACCATTTGGCTAGCTGGATTCACAGAGGCTCAACTGTCTGCCAGCACGGGCATGTCCAATAGCATTGCTGCACCCGGACAACCAATGTACTATCTGATGGCCGACACGGGCTCCAGTGTGGGTCCCAATGATGAGCTCAGGCGCACCAATCGATCGCTCATGAAGTGGTGGGACGATTTGTTTGGTCAAAACAATTGCTGCAATAACAACAACAATCTGTTGAACAACAACAACAATCTGTTGCCCAACAACAACAATCTGTTGACCAACAATTTCTTGCAGCCATTCGGTAATATCAACAACTGCAATGGTTTGCAATTGCAATCCTTTGATGGCACTGATCCGTTCAAGCAAATGAAACTGTTCAAGAAACTGCCCGATCTGTGGGGCAATAACTGTGCGGGTCAGTGTCGCCAGTGTGGTGGTCAGCAACCCATCAACAATTATGCAGCACCAGTTAATCCTGGCTATGGCGGCGCTGATTATGCGCCAGCACCTGTGGCTCCTGTTGACTATAATCAGGCACCAGCAGCGGTTCCTAGCGGTGGCAGCTACGATGGTCCTGGCGATGGTGATGCAGGCTATATGCCACCAGTGGCACCGCCACCAGCAGTCGATAACTATGCAGCACCACCAGCTCCGGTAGACTACGAAGCACCAGCGCCTGCACAACCTAGCTATGAGACGCCCGCACAGCTGGCGCCCTATGAACCCGTTGCTCCGCCAGCTCCTGAGAGCTATAGCAAAGTAGACGAGTATGCCAAACCTGGCAACAGCTATAATGGTGGTGCACAACAACAGCTACCACAAATCGTCTATCAGCCCATCATATATCTATCAGCAACGCCGGCAGTCAAAGATGAGAAACCGGAACAAAGCTATCAAAAACAACCGGAGGCACCACCGCAGCAAGCTTATGAGACCCCACCGCCACAAATTGAATTGCCCACTTATGCGCCAGCTCCAGCTCCAGCTCCAGCTCCAACCGTCCCTTGTAATGCGCCTGCCTGTGGCGGTTATTTGCCCCTTTTGGGCGTGCCTCTCTATGGCTATCCCGCTGGCCCAGCACCAGCACCTTCTCCCATTTATTCAGCTCCCCAACCACCAGCACCAGTCTATGCAGCATCACCACCGGTTTATACTTCCCCACCAGCCCCATCAGCGCCCTCATATTCCTCACCGTCTTGCCAGACACCCATAAGATTGTCTCTGGTCGATCAACCATTTCGCGTGGCGCCGGAACTCTTTCAGGAATACCACTATCGCTTAGCACTGGCCGAACAGAATAGATTATAATAGATGGACTTTTGCTGGTTTTTAGGTACACTTAACTGTAAATAAAATGAATCAAACGCTGTTTTGGGGTCATCTACTTTTTTTGGGCTGGGAAACTGATTTTTCCGTTGTAGATCATATTGATCTAGGATACATTTATTGATATTTTATAAAGTTGAGTTTCTTATAGAATTATTGATGGAGACAATTATCGTAAAGTAAGTAACAGATTACCCTAAGTTTTTTTTCTCGATCTGTTAGGAGCTCTTAGCTAGAAACAATAGTTCTCAGATATCGTTTTAAATTAAATGCTTTTATGTAGACACTTTATTTCAAATATTCGCCACGTATAGCTATATATATATTATAGATTGATATAGATACGGTTGAGTAATGTAATATTTTCCGCTAATACCAAAGATAAATGTAGAATTATTATTTTAGCAAAGCATTTGACGTAGTTTGTTAACAAGCTAAGCATTAGTCAGCTTTTCAACTGTTGGGTATTCAATATTAAAATAATTATTAATAATAATAAAGATTAAATTTTATAAATACAAAGTAATTAAAAGAATTGATCAGAAAAAAGATAAATGTGTTCGAAATTGAGACTTTTTTGTACAAGCAAAAACAAACACAATTTCAGAGTTTTAAGGAGTAAATTGTATACATATAAAAAGCTATATATATATATATATATATAGTAATAATGCAAATTTCGAAAAACCAGTCATTTGTGTGTATTTTAATCAATTCGCTTTGTGTGGTTTCATATTATAAATATATACTTATAATTATGCATAAAATAAGTCATTAAGTGGAGTAGATTGATTCTTATCAGAATCCAGTGCAGTTAAGTACAGTTGTGTGCTCTGATTTCCGTTCCAACCAAACAGTAGCAGTGCTTATCAACTTAAATACTCCATTTGTCGGAGCTGTCAAGGTCCCCGGGTCTCCATCATTATTGGTTTGCATTTATCGCATATGTTCAGCGTCGATTGCCTGCGAAGATTTCAGACTCTTTACGCCTCTTCCTGTTATTATTAATGCTCTTTCTCTCTTTCTGTCTTTATGTCTTCATAAGTCAGCTTACATACATACTTATGTGTGTGTGTGTGTGTGTAGATATGTAGACGATGACATCGGCAAGATTTTGAGCTGTAATCGCTTCAGTCAGTCAGTTGGTCGTCGTCTGTTCTTCGCAGTTTCATTTCATTTTCAAATTCAAATTCCATAACAAATTGCACAAGATAAACAGAGACTTCCTTTTCAATGCGGGCAACGGGGATAGGGGATCGGCCTTTGTGAAATGCGATAACAGGCCGACGGGAGAGAGAGGCAACGAGAGAGACTAACCATGCCCATGACCATGACCGTGACCAAGTGAAAGTCTGGCCTGCCTGCAGTTAGCACACAGACGCCTGGGCGTATCATAGATAGAGAGAGAGAGAAACAGAGATAGGAAGATAGGAAGATAGAGAGTGTGAGAGCGAGATAGGGTGTAGGCCTGCACTCAGCTGACCATCGCTTCTTTGTTTAGCATTGTCTTACTTTGCATGTGGCACGCACGCACTTCTTTCTTTGTTATGTTTCTCTTTGCCTGAGCGTTGATCGCTTGCTGATTTCCAGCTCGTCCCGTCCCAATGCATGCGTCTGTGCAAAGCGTGACGTATGTGTTTTTTTTTTTTTATAGTTGCTTACATAACCTAATCGCTTGTTGAGTGAGCAGAAAATATGCCTGATAAATTAGCGGCGAGTTATCTTGGCGTTAAATCGTTGCGTAATGTACAAAATGCTCAACATATTCATATATGATGCCAGCGATGATGAAGCGATAAATGAGCATGTCAAAGATCAAATATGACTCGTTCATTGATATGGTGGCAAAACATTGTTGATTTGATCTATAATCTAATAGCGGTATCAGCACTGATCAGTATTGTAAATGATAAGTTTTTGATTAGATATGCTGTCAAATTATTTTTATTCGCTCTGTCAAAAATTATTAGCGCTGTCAATCAATTTTAAATTGTGAATGTGAATTTCCAATGACTGTCATCATTGTACTAATCATAATTATAATTCAAAAGAAGTAACAACTTGACAGATCTATTAGATATTTTATGTTCTCTGCACAAATTCTATAATTAAGTAGTTCTTTATACAAAATGTAAAGTAGTCTAACTCTTTAAATTCAATAAAAATTATTACAATCTGTATTAAATCGATCAGTTTATGCATTGACTTTATTTTAATCTCAAACGATGCATTTTCCCTAATTTTAATCAAAAGATTGGTTGTTAGATTAAACAGATTTTCTTGGGGTATTTTTTCAATGTATTACGAAGTTTCAAACTGAATAAACTTCTTACATATTTTATAAGAAAAATAGATCAATAGATATAAGCAATCTGTGCAAGCAAGCTACTAAAATGAAAGTTTCACAAAAAAAATTGTTTTGTTTTGCGTGAGTTAAAAATGTCCAACATATTTGAATTAATTGTGAATAATGTGAACTCAATGTGAGTGTCAAGATCGTATGAGCAACACTTAAATAGTAGATGTTAAGTTTAAATAAGCAAAAAATATTTAAGAATGTCGCTACTTAGAGTGCTTTGATTTTATTTAAAGTTTGTGGTCTACAAGTTCAAAAAAATTAAAAAGATATATTTATGCTGTATATATATATATTTTATTTAAAGTTTGTGGTCTACAAGTTCAATAAAATTAAAAAGATATATGTTTGCTATATATATATATATATATATATATATGAATCATTTTATAATAAATATAACAATGCAAGTGTGCTGGAAATGTTTCTCTATAATAAAATCCGTTGTAGATTTCGGCATTCAAGACAATTTTAATTTCTTTCTACTAAAAACTTTAGCGACATAACAGAAATATGTATTTGTTAGCTAATCGAAATCACAGTATTCCTAATCCATAATTAAATAATAAAAAAATTAACCTAGTCTAATTTATGTCAGTTAGCTAGATCTCATATACATAATATGTATTTCACATTGATTTCATATTGTGATTGCCATTCGTTCTAAAAATTGCTTAAGAAACAAAAATTCAAAGTCAGCCAAATCAAGCAACAGACTTCTCCGAGTGCTACTTAAAAATCACAGAACGCGCTTGATCGTCGTTTTTTTTAAAACTACCCCACGCAGATTTTCTCAGAAGCTGGACGCCGATGCCGGCGCAACTCTTGAGCGTAATTTAGTGAGTGTATCAGAAGAACGATCCTAAAAAAAAATGTAACAGTACATAAACAACGATTGTGCCACAACATGTGTGCGCTCGCTCCCTACGAAAACGATGAGGGGCATGAGCAAGAGCTGGGCACTTGCAACCGCATGTCGGGTCTCAAAAATAACACCAATGTCGCCGCAAACGCTGCAACCAAATGAAGCGATTCCAATACCCTTGCGCTGCATATCTGAACTTTTTAATAATGTTTGTCAAAAATGTTGATTTATTCTTGTCGAAAAGTTTGTTTAGCTGAATTTATGTTTTAGTGGTTTTGACAGTGTATGTAAACATCGGTTTAATTAGATTATGATTATGTTCTGGGAACTTATGGGCTTCTTTGAATGCATGCCTGTAAATAAATAAATATTTTTGGACTGAGTGTACGTCGGTGTGTGGTGTGTTCAATTCCAGTGGCTTGCCACAGTTAGGGGGGCATTTGTGTCTCTATATATATATATATATATATATACATCAATTTGTCCTTGTTGCTAAATGTTGTTTCAACATTTTTTTTTTAATTTATAATGCTGTATTTATGTAACTGCTTTGGCGGTGCGTAATAAATTTTCGAAATTCATCTAAAAATGTGGGTCGTTGCCACTTGCATTTCACTTTGAATCATCTACAAAAATACTTATATAGAACATTCTCGTGCGTGGGTGTAAAAAATGAGCGAGAAATAAAACAATTAAAATATACATCTATCTGCAAATGTTCACATGCTATAAGCATATAAATTTTCTTATTATATTTTCTTTCTCTAAAGCTTTTGCATATAAATTAGATAATCAGAAAATTTTGGTTATCGTAGTTAATAGTCTGAAAAATATATATAATATATATTATATATTTACACTAAAGATGGTGTTCATTTAATTAAAGTGAGATACTCATGTAGGCTAATAATGTAAAAATATGATAAATCATTTTACCATATATATATTTTCTACGAGCTTACAGTTGTCCACTTCGTAAACATATATCAGAACTTGACATAATCTATAGAATATCATATCATTTATGATGTGTAAATGACTTATACAATTTATGACGAAACCCATCGTTCATCACAGTAATAAATCATAATCATGCATAAACATAAATATGATAATACTCTAAATTTGTACTTCTGTTTTGTATATAAATTTTCGTAGAATATGCCACATCATAAGTCATGTGTATTTCTATATCTAACAAACATGATTGTCAGTTTATTTTAGAATATTTACTAGAAACCATATATAAAAAAAATGCATGAAATGTATACAATATATATTTATATAGACAATATAGACTAAATAATTTTAATGCATTTGGCAAGTATTTTTTTTATAAGTTTATAAGTTGGTCAGCAGTTGTTTAATAAACTGACAAAACTTGAACTATTTCGAAATATTAAAATATTCACATGCCAAGCAAAATAGTGATCCATTTAGTGTCAAAGTCGAAATGGAGCATTGCTTGAAATGCAAACGAGTCACAATTGACCCACCCACCTCGACTGTAATACTTTCCACACATTTTTATAAATTTTGACAACCTCAACATCTTATTATTTTAATATATATAAAATAAACACTTAATTGACCCCAAAAGAGTTGCATTCGTCTGTTTGCCAAGCTCAGCGCAAATTTATGAAATGAACAAAATTCAAAGTCAAAGACTAGTTAAAATTACTAGTGCCAACTAGGCATAAGTCTAGCTACTATATAAACTAGTCATGGAATTGCAACTGACATCAATCACCTTTTGGTAACTACAGTAGCAACATCAGCTCCAACTTCAAGATGAAATTCTTTGTGTGCATCGCTCTCATTGCCATCGCCGTCTCCGCTGGCGCAGCACCCAGCAGCGGCTCTGCCCCTCTCACTAGCAACATTGCCGGAGCCAACCAGGAATCTGAAGTTGAGGGTGATCTGACCCGTCTGCGCAAATCCGCTTATGGTGGCAGCTCGGGCGGCTATGGTGGCTCCAGCGTTCCAGCTCCTCCTTGCCCCAAGAACTACTTGTTCAGCTGCCAGCCCAACCTGGCCCCAGTGCCATGCAGCGCTCCAGCTCCCAGCTACGGATCTTCCGGTGCTTACTCCGCCCCCATTGGCAACTACGCCGTTCCCAACTACGGTGTGCCCCAGCAGCAGCTCTACGGTGCCGCTTACGCACCCCAGGGCTATGGCTACCAATACTAGAAGATCAAAAACCCTGCAGACTTCAACTTGACACAGCCTTCAAAGCCGCCGAGAAATATTTGCAATGTTCAAAAAAAATGTAAAAAAAAAAATATATGAAGTTTAATTAAATGGACGATATAAAACTAGAACCAAATTTATATATTTTATTCCTTACTATATTTTTATTTCAGAGCTTTATTAAACAAGTTATTTATATTTTTCTTACAATTTATGGATCGTTTGATTCCAAACTTCTCCCAAGAAGAGAAAGCTTTATGTTGTTATTATAATGAATTTCGTATTTCGGGCAACGGAAGCACCTAAATTATATTTATAATATTTCTGTTTTAAAGGTCTGTCAAATAAGATATACTTACAAACAATGATGTTGTTTAGGAAATTTATAATATAAACCACCTAATTTTTTTTTTATTATTAATTTTGGATTTTTAATAAACTGGGATTGAATTTTCGAGCTACAAAATAATTCTATTATTTTTATACAGCAAGCAAACTGTTTAAAAAGAGTAACTTGAGTATTTTGTCCCTCAAGTTCAAAACCTTTATTATAAAAACCTATTTTATTCTTAAAGCACCTCTGACAGACGTCATGATTAAAGTACAACTTTTAAATTATTTATGGCTTAAGTTTACTTCTTATTATTTTAAGCACTTGATCCTACTTAAATAAATATAAAATTAACATCTTAAAAACCAACTTTTATAGGTTTCTCTAAAATGATAAAGATAAAGATACGATCCAATTGGATTATCTTAGTATATCAGATTGATTGGAAACATACTGACTTGGCGCATTCGGTTTCAGACCGCAAAATGCCTTATAAGGGTTAATAGATTACAAAAGTTTCATACGCATTTTGTGCTGACCAAGATTTTACCACAATCTCTCAGATAGAGTTTAAATCCGATCATATATATTTACGATATGCATAACGTACATACATATATAGGTATATATTGCATATTCATTCAGTTTTACAGAGCAAATAGATATAGCTGATATAGCTAAAATCCAAAGCGTAAAACTTGATGAACGCACTTGCATGTCAGCTATTTTATGCTAACTCGACAAACTGTGACTATATAAACTTGGCTGGTGGTATCAAATGGCATCAGTCACCTTTGGTAACCACAAAAAAAACCAACAGCTTCAATATGAAATTCTTCGTGTGCTTCGCTCTCATCGCCATCGCCGCCTCCGCTGTGGCTTCGCCCAACAGTGGCATCTCTACTGGACAGGAAACCGAAGTTGAGGGCCTTTCCGGACCGAGCTATGGTGATCTGACCCGTCTGCGCAAATCCGCTTATGGTGGCAGCTCGGGCGGCTATGGTGGCTCCAGCGTTCCAGCTCCTCCTTGCCCAAAGAACTACTTGTTCAGCTGCCAGCCCAACCTGGCCCCAGTGCCATGCAGCGCTCCAGCTCCAAGCTACGGTTCTTCCGGTGCTTACTCCGCCCCCGTTGCCAGCTACGCTGTTCCCAACTACGGTGTGCCCCAGCAGCAGATCTACGGCGCCGCTTACGCACCCCAGGGCTATGGCTATCAATACTAGAGGAGCAACCAGCCTTCAGACTTCAACGGCCTCCAAACATGCTAAGAAAAAAATAATCTTTGTTCCGAGAATATTACAAAAAAATGTATATGGTTCAATTAAATAGTTATCAAATTCAAAAAGCAAAATTCCAAGTTTTTTTATTCAACCAACAGATTTCCTTTCATTATCAATTAAGTTGTATATATTTAGATTGCAACTGCTCTGAGTAATTCGTCATTTCAGATTGTAAATTAATCATTTGCGTATAAATAAAAATATAAAATACTTAAGCAATGGAATTCCCTTGTTTCAACAATAGAATTTCAAGATAAGTTAAAATATAATGAAAATAATTTTTCTGTGGTTTTTAAATGCAGAAATTTATTTACAGCTACTTAAGTATATATATATATATTTCCATGATATTTTTACACATTTGTTTTAAATAGAAATTAGTAACGTAAATAAATATTATTTTCTGAAATGTTTGAAATAAAATGCTTGCTTGCAAGTGCGTCAATTTCTAAAGAAAAAATCTGCTAAACGAAAAGCGATATAAAAAAAGATTTTTTCTATCGGTCTTCAAACTCGGTTATAAACAATTAAGACACGAGTAGCATAAATAAATAGAGAGAAAGATTGATAGAGAAATAATATGGAAGCTTGCTGAAAAATTCATATAAATACGAGTTTTAAATGAAGTATATTTTGTAGCGATATTTAATGGAACATTGAACCTTATACACTATAAAAATCTCTGTCAAGTCTGCAAGAACACCTACATAAAAATAAAAAAAAAACCAAATCAGCATATTGTATATTTTCAACAAGTTAGCACTTTTTCTTTTTTCTCTTTATCCGTAGATATTTAACTTAATTGCAAATTATTTTCTCGGGGTCTCTGAACCGAGCTGATTTTGTTGTTTTTGAAATGGAAAATATTTTCAATAGAGAAAGTGAAAGAACTGCCGATTGCGAAATGTCCGTCCAAGTCTCTGACTTAAACAAAGTGCAAAAACAGCAACAGAAAAACAGTAAAAATTGCCAACTGCAGGGAATTTATTTGGTAACATGATATTCAAGTGGCTAACATATGTGGGCTAGCTGGACAGCCTACACAAAAATCTAGCTGAAACTCGGGTTTCGTTGGGTATTCGTTGTCGGGCCAGCGAACAGACAACAGTCATGACTTGGCCAGACAATGCATGTGAGGATGTGTCTGAAAATCAAAAAAGGTATTAACTTGAACCCACATGAGCAGCCCTTGGCCTACTCACCCAGTTGACCATATTACATATTGAAGGTTTTCTGTTGCACACTGATTTCATTTCCGCTTAACGCTGCATTTTGTTGCTGCCACCAAATAACTTGATCGCATTGATAAAAGCCAACTGGCTAACACCCAATGTCGGCTAGTCTTAGTTTACATTTTCACGGCACGCCAGGTGTTAAGTTACCCACCCAAAACATCAACACAATCAACATGACCACTTTGTGGGCGTTTATCTCGGTGCTCCTCTGCTGCTCTTATCAGTTTCTGGATTGCATGGCCAATTGCGATGGGCGCTGCGTCCGCAGTCCTGTTGGGCACATGTATCAAATCATTCCCGTTCGTCTTTATATGCCACAACAGCTAGGGGATAATATGGAGCTGCTGCGTCTACCACGTCAACAGCAAATTGTGCAGGAAGTGATTGTGGAGAATAATTTTGGTGGATCCGGTTTTGGAAACCCTCAATTTGGTGGATTACCATTCGGTGGCGGCCCTGTCTTTGGAGGTTTTGGACGTGGTGGCTTTGGACAGGGCGGTCCACGTGGTGGATTTGGCGGTGGAGGTGGTTTTGGAGGTGGCGGCGGCTTTGGCGGTAGTGGTTTTGAGTTTGGTCGCGGGTTTGGACGCAGCTATGGGGCAGACGAGAAGGAAACACAACAACCTGAAAAGAAACCAATACAACCAGAGTCTAATGTCAGCAACGTTCCAGCTCCAAATTGTGCGAAAAGTTATGTTTTCTCCTGTGAAGCGGTGCTGAAGCCAGTTCCCTGCTCAGCATCAAATAATTATGGATATTGAGAGATCAAAGGATGTCTATAAATAAACCATAAACCATAAAACATTGTATAAATTATATTGAATTTGATTGGGATGGGGATTATAGTAAAATAGGAAATAATTTTAATTGTTAATCTGATATCGGCCATAATATTGATATAACCCACTTCTCGATACCAAAAAAAGTAGCTTGAAATGTGTGAGTAAAAGTATTAAAACAACTATATAGAGAATAATCGGTCAAATAATTGCAATTCCGCAAAACTTAGCGATAATATTTAAAATTGAAATCTCCGCAAATTGCATTCGTGGAGCCTGATGAAGTCACCTTTTTTTTTTTGGCTATTCACCACGAGTTTAGATCAACACCAAAAAAATCCTAAATATTTATTTTATGAAAGATTCAATATAAAATATTTGAGAGCCAACTCGATTTCATCTAAATTCAATAATCTTTTGATTAACGTGTAACGAATACTTAAACTTTCTATGAAATTAACAGACAATTTTCCAAGTATTTCAAAACTATTGGAGAACTTTAATAATGCTTAAGATCTCCATATTTTTAATACCTGTAACTGAATTTCCCCAATAATTGTTAGCATTATAAATAAAAAAATAATAGGTAATATTTTTGTTTGTTGATATCGGTTTATTGCAAAAGTAGAGCCAAATTGTCCAATCTCGTGAACAATTATTGGATTTACAGGAATTCGCGAACAAAGGGAACGGCGTATTGAGGCATGTACTGGGAGTAGGCACCGGAGGAGCCATAGGATTGAGCTGGCGCTGAGCAGGGCACGGGCTGCAGCGAAGGCTGGCAGCTGAACAGGTAGTTCTTGGGGCAAGGTGGTGCCGGAATGGAGACGGGAGCAGCGGAATAAGATGGTGCAGCTGGGGCTGGAGCAGAGTAGGCAGGCGCTGCGGGTGCGGCGTAGGCAGGGGCAGCTGGTGCTGAGTAGGATGGAGCAGCGGGTGCTGAGTAGGATGGAGCAGCGGGTGCTGAGTAAGATGGAGCAGCGGGTGCAGAGTAAGATGGAGCAGCGGGTGCGGAGTAAGATGGAGCAGCGGATGCGGAGTAAGATGGAGCAGCTGGTGCAGAGTAAGATGGAGCAGCTGGAGCGCTATAAGACGATGCAGCAGCTGGTGCTCCATAGCCTCCATAGGCAGCCCTGGAGACACGAATGTTTTCGGCCAGTGGTGCTGGGATAAGTATGCCTTGTGTTGGCTGGAATTGAATCGTCTCTGCGGCGCAGCACATCGCCAACACAGTGACCAAAAAGATGTGGTTAAACTTGAATATCATTTTGCGTTAGTTGCTGCTGAACTGGAACCGGGCGGTTGACTGTAGTTTAGCTGTGCTGAGGCTCCCAACTTTATAGCCCAGCTGAAAAACGCTGAGCGTACTTGAAAAACTGAAACTGCAAGAGCGGAAAGCAAACAGACTGAAATGCGAAAATTGCTGACAATCTCAAACGGACAGCAGTTGGGTTTTGCATAACCAAGGAGAACGGCGTGGGGTGAAGCTCTGACCGGTTAACACCATTTCCAAATGGGCAAATCAAAGATAATGTTGCAATTGCTTTTACTGCTGATTTTTTTGACCCCAAAACGGTTAATCTCAGCAGCAGCACCTGAACTAATACCGTCATCAGTTTCTGGCTTGTCACAGTTTACAGAGCAACGGACGAAGCAAAACGAAGACGAATACAGCTGGACACATCTTTTGCCTAGCAACTACTACTCGGAGTTGAATCGACAGTACTATGTGAGATTTCGCAGGCAGTCTATGCTCAGTCTTAAGGATCTGCGAATGAGACAGTCGTACCCGTTTGAATATGCACGTTATCTTTAAAATAGTATTTTTTTTTTTAAATAAATAAGTAAATATTATTATTTGATTATGGAATTATAAGTGTGATATATATTTAGCAAATATGATATGGTATATTGCCATGATAAACAATCTTAAATGAAAGTTTATTAAACACCAATATTTTTGACTATTACCGTAATTATTTCTTAAAATTAAAATATACAAAATATTACCTAAGCCAATTTGTAAGCAAAGAAACCAAAATTGCAAAAAATTGGATTCTACTATTTCGAAAAATTTAATTTTGCTTTTTAAAATAATAGAACTGAAAATGTTAGTTAACAGTTACATTTTCGAAGCGAACCATTCATGATAGTCGTTACTTCGATATGTTATCGATGAGCGATTAAAGGCATACAAGGCGCATGCTCGCGTGGGCGCATTTGACGTCACTAGGACGAAGGACTCAAAAGAATCACAAACAAAACAAAATACGCAAGTAACCTGTCAGCAGCTTAAAGGAAAAGGTTACGCTTCATTTAAAAATTGAACATGAAGCTAACTCTGCACCGTTATTCCTGGCTTCTAGCACTGCAACTTGCGCTGCTGGCAGCCGATTTGTTTTTCAACGCTTTTGGGTCGTGGATATCGCGCAATAAGCTCCAAACAGCCATATTTTGTTTCATGTAAGTATCTCAAGTAGTGCCTTCTAATTCGTATATATTAATAAACATATATATATATACATATATACATATATAGCATTCAAGACGCCTTCATTATAGTTGAGTACCTATTATTTACATTGGCGCTACATTCGACTTGCGTTTATCAGGTGGGCGCCTCCCACATTATCCTGCGCAATTGCAAGCTATTTCTGTTTTGCATCACCGTCTACTTTCTGCTGTCCGCCTCGCAGCACTCCTGGATTGTTTATCAATATCGATTATCGGCATCGGAAACGGCTCAACAATGGCCTTTGGCACTCTACGCCTTGGCGGTGATTCAGCGTATGAGTAAGTGCTAAACTTTATATACTATTTAGATACTAAATTTAAACATTTTAATATTATTTAATAGTGTCGGTTTTCTACTATTACACTTCAAAGTCAACTGCTTTGATTATGGCCGATCCGCGCTACAAAGAGGAGCATTTGGATTGGATAGCCGAGCAATTGGGTGATAAGTAAAGAGCTCGTGAAAGTAGAGGGTTGTACATAAATAAATATGGTTATTTTAGCTAGAAAGTGTATATTGTTAATAATAAAATGTATAGCTCAAGTACAATTAATAAATGTACATAGCACAAATCAAATGTCGAATGAGCTGTTTTTTTAATTCGCACAATCAAGTTAAAATATAACTACTAATATTTAACAAAGTTTGCTGTGATTTGCCCCAAACATTAATTATTAATAATCTTATAACAAAAGACGATAGAATATATTATCTTAAACAGTTGAAACCCTACATCAACTGAATTATATATATATATTAAAAAGCTGTAATGTGAAATATTTTGATACCTGTAGCGCCACCTACCGTATGCTGGGCATAAATAGCGCCATCTATTGGAATAAAGTTGCGCACCGAATTCAAATAAAAATTTAAACATGTTGCTTACACCAATATTTTACAGTTATTAATTAACTTGATATTATAGAAATGATTACAATTTAAAGAATTGTTTAATTCTTATGTGACACTATCATTTTTGAAGTCACATCACCAAAATTTAACAACTGCAGCCTTTCATAACATTGTTATCAGTCAAATCAAAAAACTGATACAGCCAACATAAAAAAAAAACAATAAAGTAAAAAGTAAAGGAATAACACAATTTCTGTACTTTATTACAAAAAAATAACTTGCCTTCATGGCAACTTATTAATATATAAAAGTAAACATTTATGTCGAACTTCATTTGAATATCTTGCTATCCATATTTTACAATGACTTCAATATAGTTGTATTATTGTTTTATGTTTTAGTATATAGATACATACATATATTTTGCACATTCAAAGGGTAAGCACCATTTTTCGCTTGCTTCTATATATTTATATTGTCGATTATTGAAATACTAAGCCTAAGTTAGTTAATTATTCGTTTCACAAATATAGGCATAATTATAATAAATGTAAATATGCAGATTAATAGGTAGCTCACAGTTCAATTTAAATTTGCACATGAGTCAACTCTATATATATATATAAAGTTCTCTGTTTGATATGAAAATAGAATTTTTTGTCCGTGGTAAATAGACGAATACTACGTTCCGGAAAAGCTAAATGGTACGCCAAAAAACCGCTCCCAGGACTTTCCAATTGTCTTCAGGCAGCACTCAGCATTCGTCGGTGTTTCAAACTGCATATGCCACAATTCACTTTTATTTTCGGTCTCATCGAGGAAATTTATATTATACTCGCACTCCGTAATTCGCTCCACCTCTACCAGGTTAGTCATTTGCTGTGTGAGTGAGAGCTCAATCGACGGCTGCTCCAACTTTGATGTCAACCAATTGAATTTGCCATTACCAGCAATATGCAATTGTGTGTCCGTCGTGAGCAGTATGCAGAGCTCAAAGCTACGCTTCTCCTCACCACATGTAAACTGGCAACCGGTCAGCATGGCGCATAACTTCAGCGGCTCAGCGACCAGCGAACTGAGTCGCTGGCGTACTTCATCGGTCGGATGTTGGATTACCTCGCATTCCGGCGGCAGCGGATTGTCTGGTGAAATATTTAGATATATATCAGATAATATAGAGCATTTATGCTAATTCACTCACCCGCCAAATACAATCGTAAACTGTCTGTGCTCAACATATCCTGCATTATGAGCACGAAACCACCCCAATCGCGTAGGTTGAATGACAGGCCCAGTTTCCAGGGCAAAAGCTGGATGCGTGTCAATCGATTAATTGAAACGCTAACCACTTGGCGTAGCCACTTAGACACATCATCATGGGGCGGTGCATACGCTTCCATGAGATAACACTTGCGTGTGGAGATTACTACTAAGCCATCGCGCATCGTTTGGGTTTGTTCATTATAAATCCTTCCCTTGGCCAGCCACTTGATGTGCTCGCCCACTTCTTTAAACTTGATCTGATAGAAATAGAGCTTCAAACGGTGATCAATGTCATTGAAATCGCTATAGTTGAACTTATAAGGCTGAATGGCACACGCAGAACTCTCCTCATCGATGAATTTTTTTGAACTGGACATCAGCATATTGGTCGATTGGAAGAGGGCTGTCAAATTAAATTATTTGTTATTATTGAGGAAAATTATACATTATTAAGATAGCTAGTGCTACTTTTTAAATATATTCCTTGTGTTTAAATTCAAAATAAATTATATACTTAAGGACTGATAAATCACATAAGAATGATAATCTATATTCATATAAAAGTAATACTTTTAGGGCTGGCCAACAGATCTTAATACTATCTGTTTTCGTTAACTTAATTCAATTAATTTGATACGCACCTCCAAAGAGTGATGATAATCCCGCCTCCTCGGCTTGCTTTAGGGGTTTGGCTGCATTTTGACCATTTACTACAGCCATTTCTTTGCTAATGTTTTGTTGCTGAATTCTGTTGCCAGCGGATTCGGCTAGCAGCATATTTTGAACAGTGGTAGCATCGTCCAATTCTTGTGCCTTCTGTTTGCCCTGTTGCTCGTAGGTGGTGCAAATGCTGTCTGTCACTGAGCCCGATGAGCTGCTCTCCGTTAACTGGATGTGAACCATTGATTTGAACTTTGGTGTTGTTTCTGCAGATGTTGTGGCTGCTGTTGCCGTTGTTCGAATTGTGGCCTGATCGGCGAGCAGATGACTAATCTCGCGATCAATGAAGCTGTGTGATTGGCTGGGGTCATCATCGATTGTTTGCAGATTGGGAATTTGTGATATGCGTCGCTCCTCGGAGGTTTTGCGACTGCCGCTTTGCACACAATTTGGATCCAACACCTCAATGCTAGACTGGCTTGGATTGGAAATGATATCCACATCACTTTCATTGGCACGAAACTCCAAATCGCGTTCTGTGTTGGAACTGCCCACTACCGACTGATTGGAGTCAAAGGAGCACTGTGAATTGGTAATCTTCGAACAGGAGCTACTTTCGTTCAGAGAATTTGCCGAACCTGTGAAATAGTTGACAATTAGTTTGCTGAACTGGCAAAATTTTGTAAAATTATAATTTTTTTAATGGAAGCAGCATTGCTTTGCTTTCTAGTAAAATGAGCGCGTTCTTAAGGGGTGCGTTAGCTGATTTAAAATTTTGAAAATATTTGCTTTGTTAATTGTTTTCATGCTAAAATGCTGCTTCACATTACAACAATACGCTCGAAGCAAATTGTTGTTACCAACATAGAACAATTTATTTGAATACATATACAATAAATTGGCATATTAACTTGTTGTGGGTTGCATCAAATTCCTACGCTTGGGTGTGTTATTAGCGATGAGCCTGCTGTTGCCCACTAAATTATGAAATAGTATTTAACAATTGTAGTTGTTTTTGGGTGAGCGAAAGATACAAAAAAGTACAAAAAAATATACAAAAGTTAGATTTAGTCTCGTTTGCCATTTGATTAAATCATTTGTGTGTGTGTGTGTGTTTTTCGTGTAATTCATATCATGCAAAAAAGAAAAAGAAATAAAAATAATTTAATTAAAAGAAATAACAAATACAATAATAAAAGAAACATAAGCCCAAACAAAACTACATCAACAGATCACAAAACCAAAATGTATTAAAATGAATTTTATACAAATCTACTTGTTTTGTTTCTTTTATCAAAATTATTCCATAATTTCATCTACAAAAAATAGAAGACTAGCCAAGAACTTGCCAATGCTTTGATTGTCCTCGTTACAATGCAATATCAGAGGCGTGCTAATTGGTGACTCCTCCACAATTAGTGCCGGTGACAACTTCATTCCCACTGAGGTCCCTATGGGTTTGTCCAGCGGCTCGCATGTATCATTCACCTCCGACACATAGACGCTGCAGCATTCAGGACAACGCAACGCTAAAACAGAGTTGTGCATTAGAATTAGTCTGTGAGTAACGCTTTCCGTATTATCGTCTACCTGATGTTTTATAATGCTTATTTTTGCACTCTCTGCTGAACTTCATGCCACAATTGACACAGCAATAGATGGTTATGTTCATATCGGTGAGATCACGCTTTGAAAGAATATCGCGCAGGGTTTTTTCTAGTTCCTAAATAGAAAAGATGTACAGATGTTTTAGTTTTCTGTGCTGATGTCTATTCTAAGCCGCTCGAAAATTAATTTACATTTTAAAATGAAGTTTTGAACTTCATAAAGCGGGCAATGTTTATGCTACATACCTGGCATAGATCATTCTCTACACAGTAAATGCGCTCCTGTTTATCCTTTTGTAATGTGTCAAAATGAATGCGCAAAGTATTTGCTTTGATTCTCTCACAAGACTCCAAGAATTGAATGCTCCATTTCGTTTTTGTGCTAGAGATGAAAATGTAGATAAGTAAATATATACCATACGCATATATATATTATTCCAAATACGAACCGTTGGCTAAGAGCATCCTTTTCACGCACATAATTCGAAGAAATAGTTAAGAATAATGGCTCGTTGGTCTTGTCTTGTGCATGATAGACAATATATAGTTTCTCGTCGGGTTCTCCGTCAGATACTATATTAGCATTAAATACAAATTAAGATGTATTAAAATGAGAGATTGCTTAGTAATTTACCTGGTGCCTCCTCCTCCGCTTCGCTTTGATTCGCATAGCTATTAAGCACTGCCTTGTGCTTATCATTCTCCTCGTGCTCAACCTGGAACTGCTGCTGCAAAGTGTTATTCATACTTTCATATTGCGTCTCGGTGCTGTTATTGCATGACTCGTAAACTGTTTGCTGCGTAATGTCCGTATCGGTGTTGTCACCATCTGCCTTGATGGGCGTCAACGTTGTATTAAATATGTGCCCATTGGCATTATTCGTTGGTGTGGAGCTAATATTTAAAGGCTCTTGTTCCGACTCCGCCTGTTGAGTTGATGGCAGTAATTCGCCAAGGAACTCATTAAAATTCTGGCGCGCATCGTGGCGCTCCTGTTCACTAGGCTGCGCCGGTAGCCACTCGTTTCCGTATTTGAGCTGAAGTGTCTCAATTTGTTTTTTAGCCTCCGAATGCGTTCCTTCGGTTGACTCTTCCAGCGTTTTCTGCGTCAGATCATTTGCAGATTCTTTGACGGAGACGGTTGAAGGAACTTTGTCTTCTGGCGTCTCATCGCCATATTCTTCAATTTCCACCCTGCGTAGCTTCTTGGTGCGCCGTTTACCTCCTGCTTCGGGAAAGAAGAGCGAAAGCTGAGATCCCACACTGGACGCGGGAGTACTGATGGATGCACCCGAGCTATTTATAGATATTTGACTGCTGACTTGCCGATGACTTATGACACCCTTATTGGGATGACTGCCAACTAATGCCTTCTCCGCCTTGGAAAGCGGCTCAAAGTCCAACACAAATTTTACAGTGTTCGTATTCTTGTGCAAAAACTGCGATGTGCCCAGTCTGTGCTTGGGATGGCACGCCAAGGGATTACCGTGCAAATTGAGGGTGGTAAGTGTCATTAAAAAACTCAGTGGAAATAGTTGCGAATGCTCCAGCAAGCAATTGTCAGACAGATCCATATTGGTCAAAGCATCCAAATTGGTTATGTCCGACAGGTCTTCCACATAATTATTGCTTATGTTGAGCACCTGCAGCCGCTTGCAGGCCTCCACATGTAACTGCGGCAGGTGCGTCAGGCAATTGTAGCTCAGGTCGAGAGTCTTTAGATGCGGCAACCATTTGATGGCCGTCACGCTTGTGAGTTTATTGTGTCGCAAATTTAAATGCTGCAAGTGCTGAGCAAACTCCAGAGATGTGTCCACGCAACGCAAATTGTTGTAGCTAAAGTCGGCCGACTGCAGCTCGTTCCAAACAAAACCATTTGCGTTGTCTCCGCCGCAATGAGTGATGATGTCCTCCACATTGTTCAGACACTTAAAGCATATCAAATGCTGCAGCTGGGAACGGAGAGCTTGTATGCCCACCACCTGACATATTTTGATCTTGTGCACCTCCAGGCGGCGCAGTGCATGAAATTTGCCAATATCTATGGCGCCCTCAAAATAATGTTCGCCAGGAAAAAAGTTAAGCTTCAGCAATGTTGTCTTTTGCACAAAGTCATGGAGCAACTGAAGATCGGGAAATACACTAGACTTCGCATTGATGGGCTTGACCACCTGAAACACCTGTTGATGTTTGGTGGATATTCCTTGCGTAGCACCAGCTCCAAAATCGCTGTCCGCGATCAACGTAAAGGAATCATTTAAAGCGCGCAGCAGCGGACCTACAAGTGTATTTGTTACAAAATGAGTTCAAGCGATAAGCAAGCGAAACTTAGACACACAGCAAGAGTTATTTGCGGTCACTACTTGGTCATGTTTCGACCGCATGCCCAGCTCACCTGATAGGGTTAATGTAAACTCGGAGCTGAGAATTTGGTCACCATTCTTGCGCAGCAAGTTGGCCAATTCGGTTATCTTTTGTGGGTCCATTTCAGCAACGAAGCAAAGGCCATATCACTAGCAGGACCAGGTGCTGCAGTATCACTTCTATTATTATTTTAATTGTTTTAAGTGCGATTTATTTTATTAGCCAGTGATTTAAAATTTATGCTTTCAAACTGTTTACAACTGTTAACTAAAAATAATATTACATGTATTAATATTAATAAACAACGTCATAAATTGACACACAAAAACACAGTGCACAATAAGCAGCAAGCATTTTACGTAGTTCACCTAATTCGTTTTTGATGTGAATGATTTGGCAGCTGCCCCAATGCAGAATAACAAAGGGACTAATGACGCCACTGTGTAGTAGATTTTTTATTTATATATCATGATTTGCAACAACATTTTAAACACTTTAATAGTATTATAAAATTATTATGAGTAATTGTTGCTACGCAAGCAAGGTTGGAGCCAAAAATATTTCACTGGCAAACGAAAAATACTTTTGTTATTGCTTATATCTGACAGTCAGCAAGAAACGTAAACACAGAGTTGTAACGCAAGTATTGCACAAATTCGCCAGGGCTGCACTAACTAACAGATCAGCTGTTTTCCATAAATCGATAAATTAAAAATATCGGATCAATAAGAAACACAGCGCCACAATAATCAACTTTAAACAGGTGAAGGGATTTACCTCTATGTATTTTTTTTATTTAACACATTTTACATTTCGTTTATTTCTACGCTGCTCTCTTAACTTTTTTTTACTAAAAATTACTAACGCAAATAATGCCATAATTCTAAGATTGTAATTTAAAATTAACCATTGTTGTTCCGTTTATTACGCCTCTGTTGTTTCTATTGTAATTAATAAATTAATTGTTGGTATTTACAATTGTTTGATTAGGTACATGCGCACTTTTCTTGCTAATTAAACTTGTAAAAACTAAGTTAAAATAAAAAAGCAGACTTCAACATTGTTTTCTTCGCGTCTGTGGATCGCTGGATATGCGTTGGATTTTACAATTAAATTAACAACCTATAAGTATTTTTGTCGTTGGCTGGGTAGTAGTAGTAGTTAACTGAGTGACGTCTGAAGACTCATTGATCTGTGGTGCTCAAAATTACTATTGACTCTTCTTTGGTGCATAAAAACGTTTAAAAACTTTTATTACAATTTTACAAGGTTTGCCTGTGGAATAGATAAGAAAACTCATTATTTATATAAAGTGCTCGGTGTGTAAGCGCAACATTACAAATTTCATTCAAAAACAAATGTAAATTAACAACGCAATGTTCAATTATAAAATAACATCAAATTTTGATACGTACTGATCTCTGCCAATTAGTTGCTGCCAATTCGCAAATATGTTTTCAGAAAAAAATATTTTTCCTAAAAATGCTTTTCAATTTGGATATGTACAAAAAATAATATAATAGTTTATTAATCTTTAACAAAATTCACATGAGTTTTAACAATATGACAACCTTATCTCTTATGTACACATAAAAATTAATTTACGGCTAAAAAATTAGAAAACCATTGTGATTTGACGAAATTGAAATGCATGTTGAACTTGGCGAAGGAAACGATTTTCAGACTGTTCAATCTGTACTCAGATTGGCTGTAAATGCTTGAGAGTGTGTGATAGTAAGTAATAGCGTATGAATTGACTTGATATATACAATTAAATTTATCATTTGATTTATGTTTGTTTGCTTGGACTTTTGTTTTTACATATTTGGTGTAACACAGTTAGAGTTTTGGCGACGGCATGATGAACGTGTCCCTATGAGAAATCATATAAAAAAGAAGAGAAGAAAACAAATTTTTGTTGATGAAACATAAAAGTTGGTTTTGTTTAGAAATGTAAATGAAATGGATAATTAGTAAGTGGATTGAGGTTCTATGGAGGGTTGTGTTTTTGAATGCATTGATATGAATTGGAATTTGAAATGTTTTACAGTATCTTTAAGAAAAATATGAAAAACTTTATTGAATAATTTCAATTTGGTAATTTGGAATTTTGTTTCTTTTTCGTTTTATTATTCAGCTTTTGTTATACTATAAATATAATTAATTTAGAAAAAAAAAATATAAATAATAAATGCAAAAAAAACAACAAAGATTAAAGAAAGTGCAATAAGTGTAAAATTGAATAAACTTAAAAATTAAACGGACCAAATTAAAAATACAATAAAAACTAAAAATCTGGTGTTACTAGGAAGAAGAAAATCGCAATAAAAGGTTTTGTGGTGGGTAGGGAGTTACGGGAAAGTAAGTACGGAACTCTGGAGGTATCATGTGCGGCTGTGCAAAAAGCAAAACAACTGAAACTCAAACACTTACATATGCTCTGGATGATTGCGTATGCAATCGATTAAATCATTAGGCTTAAGCTGATTTGTGCAAATTTTGTGTATAGCAGTAAACAGAGGGAATCTGTAAGAAAGTTGATATTAGGTTAATATAATAAATTAATTAGGTATGAAATATTTATTGTAAGCATACTTGTCCTCCAAGCCTTTGTTTTTCAACATGTAGTTGACCTCCTCTGCCGTAGGTGGGCCCTGCAATTTCTGACCATTGAGCATTTCCTTTTCCAGTTCCTCTATAGTTTTGCCAGATGTGACAAAAGCCTCCGAGACACGACGATTGCGACCGCCTGTGGAAAAGGTTTGCACATTAATTAAATTGTGTTTTAATATAATTGAATTGCAAATGTATTGTTCGACACGAACCATAGCACGTCGTAATAAGATCGGCAACGCCGCAGCTTTCAAAGAACGTGGACAATTTGCTGCCCGGATAGAAGACATCGACGAAGCGAATCATTTCCATAAGGCCGAGACGAATGACCGCCGCCTTGGTATTGTCGCCCAGTTTGAGACCATCGACAAAGCCCGCACCGCAGGCGACGATGTTCTTCAGGGCACCGCAGACTTCAACGGCATCGGCATCCTCCACAACGACTACTCGGAAATGATTAGCCTGGAAGAGATCGCGCAGCACCTTGCCATATTTTTTGTCTGTGCAACCGATTGTTGTCTCACAAAAGTTACCCTCGGCTACCTCATTGGCCAGATTTGCACCCATCAGCACAGCGCATGGTATCTATTTGTAGATAGTATAGGATTGATTAACATTGCCAAGAGTCACCTTTGCGTATAGGCTTACCTTCAAATGGCGGGTGATAATATGCGAAATAAGATCAATGCCGCCACCCTCGGCCTTATCGAAGCCCTTGATCAGTGATATGGCAATGGCGTTGGGCTTGATCTTGCCCAACAATTGCTTACAGAAATTTGGTATAAACTGATGAGGCACCACAAAAATGAGTATATCGGCATTCTTGGCAGCCTCAACCAGGTCAGGCACTGCAATCTGAGAAAAAAGAGCAAAAATACAATAACATTTTCAAAATTATTTACCGTAAGTGTATATCAATAAACATGCCAAGCAAAAGCAGCGGAAATTACTGTGATAAGCGAACTAAAACACACCTCAAGGTTAAATTAATGAACTTTATACACTTATGGCTCGGAGCTAATTGGTATTTGCAAGAAACTTGTTTTTTAGCGTTGACGTTAGCCATTTGATAAGCTTTGCATAACATATTATATATATCGTAAAGTTCAGGCGTTGCATTAAGTTTTTTTCCGATTGTTATTCGCTTTTGATAAGCGAACCGGTTTTGAAACTGCCAACACTGCTAATAATTTGTGGAAAAATGGTTAGCACTGCAAATAGTGGCAAAGACATTTAAGCCCTTGCCAAATGAAATCTAATACGCAAATCAAACAATGTTAAAAATTATATTTTCTTTTCATTAAGAAAATCGGCCAAATATAATATATATTTGCATGATGCTGATAAATGTCATAGCTTATTTTAAGGAAAACTCGAACTCTGTCAATTTATGGCCATATAATTTAAGTTTGTAATTAATCTATAATATATTACATGCAAATATGTAAAAGCATACATTTTATTGTGTCACAGCCTGTTATCAGAAAACTAAATATAATATTCCCTTTTGATTGGCTTTTGCAATAGTTTTCCCTTATCGGTCAACTAAAATTAGATTATTTAAACTTTTGATTTAGAAAAACTGACAATTGGCTGCACTTTTGACATTGGTCCATGGTTTTTGGCCTTAAGAAATTTGTTTATTTCTTTCTTTTGTTTTTTAATTTGTTATATTCACAATTGAACGTTTGCCAAAAAAAAATGTATGTATATATATGTATATATGATATATGCATATGCAAACATGTAGAGGTGCTGGCATTAAATTTTATAGAAAAACAGAAATTAGAGAAAAATTATATATATTTTATATGCATATGCAAAATTGAACAAAACAATATGTTGTTTGACATCAACGGCAAACAATACGGCTTATCTATAGCCAGTCTACACGAACAGTCAAGTCGAACCTTATCAGCTAAACAATTAACTTTACTGTTGTTTCTATTTGTAAACATGTATGCATATTCAATGTATAGATATATACAAAATGTAAATATAGCCAAATTGATTGCACACATTACACCAAGAATAGAGAGCGAGCCACAATCAAAACAATTAAGAGAGAATAAAGAGAGTGAGCGCATGTCAAGCCGGCCTTGACCTACGTCAAAGACACTAAGAGAGAGACAGAGCTGCCAGATTGACAGGAGGGTTTGCAAACGTCAGCGCAAGGTGAAACTGTTTTGTTTTGTTTTCTGTTGGCCATGAACAACTGCAGTGCCCGATAGAGAGCTAGTGAGAGAGAGAGGGCGTGCAAGGTGAGAGAGTGTGTGTGGATTGTAAAAATAGCTGTTTGCATGACACTCCCCTACCAACCTCCCCCATTTAACCGATTAGATAATTTGGCGACGGCCAAGATCAAGGGAACGACGTCTTTATGTAAGGAGCAATTACAACTATAAAACTAATGAAAATTAATTATAATGCACCCTAATATTACATAAGACAATCATTGTTCACACCTTTTGTTTTAATGTGCATTTTATAATGATGTCGTCCTATTTTACTTTTGAGTAGCAGCACAAAATTCATAATTATATATATTTTTATATAAATAAATACGCGTGTCGCTGTGTACTTACCACATTTGTTGGCAGCTTGTGTCCCTTAAGGTATTTAACATTCTCGTGGGTCTCATTGATAATTTCCGTTAACTTCTTACCATCAATCATCTCCTCATAGACGAACATTGTGACGCGCTCCTCAAACTCGGGCAGCGCCGATGCATTGGCGCCCACAATTTTTGCAATGGCCGAACCCCTGCACAAGTTTCCAAAATGCCAAGGTGCATTTAATACAATTATTATGTAAGAGTTTTTGTTGTTAATGCACTTACCAGTTGCCAGAGCCAACGATGCAAACATTTACTTTTTCCGCCATGTTGCTGTTACTACTTATTGTTTTTATCTTTTTTTACAATTGTGTTGATTTTTCTGTCTATGGCAAAGTGGTTTTACTCCGTTGTTTGAATTGAACGCGTGTAGGACACTTATCAGTTTGTGACTAGCTATGTGAATTATTGACAACGAACTGACACGTCGAATCAATGGCACATTTAATAAATACTATTCAGTAAAAGCGTATTAGCAAGAACAAGATACGATAGTATATCGATTGCAGGCATGTATTGCACACGATAGTGTGAGTCATTTTTTCGATATCGATTGATCGAATGCTTACAGGTGAGAGTTGATTTTCCATCGATACTTGCTCAGTTTTCAAAAGCAAAGTCAAATCAAAATTACATTGCAAAATAGATATACCTTTATATCTCTTATTAAACGGTATAATTAAAAAATGTTTAAATATATGTTATTATCCTTACAATAATCTGAAAGCAAGAAAACTAAAAACCGTTACATATTATCTGTTATACTCAACTGAAGCAATGATAACTGTTAAATCAATGTACCCGCGGAATTCAACTTCATTTTCAAAAAAGTAATTATATGTTGAATGGAAAATTCAACGCCAGTTTGTTTAGATGCAAAATTTATGGAATAAATTGTAATAGCACCTATTCTTTTGAGAGCACTTTTAATGGCTTAATATTTCATAATAATATTAATAAAAAATATTTTAAGGACTTAAATGATTTCAGTGGTCATTAATAAATTATTTATTCATTTTCTCTCTCTCTACAAAATATTTTAAGGACTTAAAAGATTTTAGTAGTCATTAATAAATTATTCATTCATGTTCTCTGAGTCACTTTATATAAAGCTAATTAAATACATATTTTGTGGTTGTTTTGAGTTAAGACATTTTTGATATATATGTGAGGAATATAATGTGATTGTGGTATTCTGATTTTTTTCTACTCTTAAATGATAAGTGATTAAAAACAATATGCAATTAGCACATATTATTTATTGTTTGTGTATACATATAAAGTATGTGTTATCAACACGCTGCTTATTTATACATCTGACTTACCCACTGCAACAAACGAAATGACGTCTCGTTTTATTTTAAAATTTGCACTTAAAATTCAAAATTATAAATTTTTTTATACACACACATACTCCGACCTCATACAGAATATATATTTTTGATCAGCATCAAAGCATTCAATTCTCAAATCAATCAGTTTTAGAGCTACATATTTTTATAAAACTTTGCATAAATCAATTTTTTGCTGCAAACAGAATACAAATGTCGGTATATATACAGATCCAATAGTTAAAAATAAGTATGCATACTAATATGTGTCTAAAATTTGTACAAAAAGTGATCAACTTTGGTCAACTATATCATTTAGTTTTAATGTGACAAATCGAATATATTTTGTTCAATTTATAAAGAAATTTAGTTGTGAACAGGTTAAGGCATGCAATTATATGTAATCTTCGGTGATCTTCTAACTTGTTTGTGTATAAAGTAAATTACTAAGGATTAGGTGAAAATCAATCAGAGAAGAGAACATAATATTTTAATCTAGATAAGATAATACATGTATCTAAATTAATATGAGATGCAGTTTGTAATTGCTATACTTGCTTTGAGGCGCTTAGCAATGTTAACTGTTTGGCTCCATGGCCTTAGGTGCTGCATGATAAGCTTTGTCTGGTACATGACAAAAGCTAGGCCAGAGAGTCATGGCTAACCGCTGCCACGCCCACAAGCGGCAAACACATCGCAGACGTCCACCCAATGGAGGTGGTTAATCATGCAGCGATGTTGTTACGCGTTAATACCTTCATGTGAGCTGGACCACGTGCTGAGCACTTTCCGGTTGCGTGTCTAACGTTGTTTGGCCTTCATATGTACATATGCATGTATGTGCATGTATGTGTGCATGTATGTGTGAGTGTGTGTGGGTGAATCGTGTCGCATCGAGTTTGAGTTTGGACTTGGTTGGGTCTGTGTGCTCGGGGTTGCTCTAATTCTGCTTGTTGTTGCTGTTGTTGTTGTTGTTGTTGTTGTTACTGTTGCTGCCGTTGTGCACCCGTAAAATTGATTGCGGCGAAAGCTGGAAAGTTGCACGTTATGTTCGTGGCCTGACTTGCACTCGTGCTCAGCGTCTGTTGGTTTGTCTGTGGCGGACTCTGGGACTACTCTGATGTTGCTTCTGGTTCTGTTTCTGGTGTGGCGTGCGGATTGCTTGGTTTCCATGGCAGCTGCAGAAGCATCAGCAACAGAACCAGCGATTGCCCAAAATGTGATTTCATACAGCATTGCAATGACGATTAAGTTCTGCGGTACTCTTACCTCTGGACTCATCCATTCCTATCTTTGGGGCAGATAGATTTTACCATCTGCCTTTCTCTCTTTCATAGCCTTGATTGTGTTGAAGGATCAGCATGTTTAAAGTGACTTTATACGCAATAGAAATTGGTAAAATCTAATTACTGGAATGTTTATAAGTTAGAAAGAAAATACACTTAAAAAATTAAGAATGGGGCATTGAACATGTTCAACTCGAGTACTTTTTTGCCCTTTCTTCGAGTAGAAATTCATATGCATAAATATTTAGCCAATGGCTGTAAGAGATTAACTGATGTTGCAACATGATAATCCTTGTGGGGTACACAAGAATTATATGAGTCTATAAAGTTGATAATGTCCACTTGAAGAGTTAAAAGCGTAAGCCCCGACCCCACTATGTATGTCATTAATAAAATGTATTATTACTGTAAAATCTATTTATTAATTTAAGTGCGACTTTGGCAAAAATTTGTCCTAATTTCATGCATTAATTATTTTCATGGTTGAAAACTTTACATGCTTAATCAATCGAGTATAGGTCACATGGAAAATACAAATATATAAATCACAGTTATAATTAATAATGTAATAATAAATTAGATTGAATTAAACAAATTTAGATTTCAGTTGTCAACGATTCACAATACCAGCAGATCCTCCTTACAGCTTCTGGATTGGCAGCTACCCTTTCTAATATTGCCTCAGCACGCCTCACTAGGCACATGAGAAATTTGTATTAACATGTGGCACACATCAATCCTTTTGCCCACACACACACACACACACACACACTTGTGACAACAAGTGTCAGAATTCTCATAGATGGCCGGAGTTTTGCATAGCCATGTCCAATATGCAGTAGACCACCTTTTGGCCATGTCATGCGGCTGTTGATGGGAAAGATGATGTGTGGGGCGAGCATGGGGCGAGACGGGGCAAATGTGCGATTTGGATTGTTGTGTAATGTCTGTCCATAAAAAACAATGACGGACATTGGATCTGGTCATAGAATAATAGTATATCAAAATTTTACAGCAAGCCGCAAAAGAACGAAATAAAATCATTTACGCAAAACGAGACCCAAATTGAATACCAAGATAAGAATAAGCGAAGAAAATACACAACGCTAAGCGGATGTAGCATGCTTATCCTTTTACACACACTCACACACACACACATACACAGACTAACACAAATAAATAGCGACATAGAAAGAGATGGATTTTATTATTTTTATTTTATTTAAACCACACAAAATACTTAAGACGATTTTGTGTTTTGTGGTCCAAGATGTATTGCCCATGGCGTTGCAAAAAAAAAAAAAAAACGTGTAAAAGAAAATGGCAACGACATCGAAGTTTTGAGCCAAAAAGGGTATGCAACATGTCCAGCGGTCGATGCGGTTTGTCCTGGACCGTCATCTTGGGGCCCATAAGCGCTTGCAGATGTGTGTGAATGGAAAAATAAGCAAATGTCCTACCTTTCACCGAAGACATTCGGCTCAAACAATGGCACGTTCTTTGATGACAGCACCAAGACAAGGCATCAATAATAGAGCCGCTCATGTCCTCTATCAAAGCATTGAGTCGTTCGCACCGTATTTACGACATCTACAGTTACAGATAAAAGTACACGCCCAACCTCTGGACAATGCTTAAGCATTACTGAATATGCGACAGCATACAAATTGAGGATTTTTATTTTCATTTTTTTATGATTTACATTTTATATACGTATTTGCCTCGCTCGCTTGGACACCCTCTCTCTCAAAGTTTTTGGCACTTTTTTTTTTGAATGCCACACAATTATTTTGGTTTATTTTCACTCAGCATGTTTTTTACATTTTCACTTTGCAAATAGTGTTGCCCAAAGAACGCGTCACTTAATTGTTTTAATTGCATCTTTTTTTTTTTTTTTTTTTGTTCTTCTTACATCCATTAACACAATTTGCTTTGGTTTGTTCGGGTCTGTCTGGTATTTGTTTAGTGCCAACGAAATTTGCATGTTTTTCGGCAAAGTTTTTCCAGTGCATTAGACGAAAAGCGGTTACTGAAGTGGACAGCTTAAGGAGTGGGACAAATGGGTTAGAAGCATTATGCATTACACCGTTAATACATCAGATGTATGTACTTGATCTTTGATGTTTCCTATATAATATAAAAAATATATCAAATATAGCGAGGGAATTCAATATCTATAAAGAAAAGCAATTATCAGATTAGTGATTGAAAGCTAGATTGAGAATTTATAAGAGTTCATTGGAAGCGATATCAGTTTAATATCCTATATATAATATCCTACATTAATTAGATTGTTCGAATAATTTTCTTTAAGTTTGGTTGTAGGTATTTATTATTATGCGATGCATTATTTAAAAAAAAATAGAGGATTGTCTGCTTGCAATTATTTAGTATAATTTTTGGTTTCCATTTGTGTTTGCTCAGTAATTTCAATTGCATTTTAACTAGAGTACTTTTACATTATCTTATCTAGAGTACTTATCAACATTATCAAAATTATTTTTTTTTGTAGCTACTTAAGTTTTTCTGAAGTCTTTCATACTTGCCAGTTTACTTGAAGTTTTCTTTACATTATTATCAGCTAAACTATTTAATCTTATGAGTACTCAAACTACTTCAAAAACTGTTTTTATATAATCAAAATTTACAAAAAAATTCAAGTCTTGTTGGCTGATCAAACGGATTAAAATATGCTAACCAAACCATTTTTCTTAATAATAAAATATACAATATACTCACCTCACACCAAAGTTCCACAATTTTTCTGAATTGTTCCCCAAATAATATTTGAAAGTTGATCTCTTCATGTTTATGTTCATATAATATTTAAATTTATTTAAATGTTTTTGTGTACACAATAATTAATATTTATTTACTTGCTGGGGACAGCAGCTGTTGCAATTTACTTACTATTTCCAACTATTATTGTATAACTAGAATTTATTTTATTCTTGCATGTTTTGGTTTTATTATTTATTTTTATCATTTTATTGAAATTTCACTGCAAACCATTTTACAAATTTCAATGGGCAAAACTCAATTATAAAGCAGTTGACATTAAATAATTCATAAACACAGCTGGCATCAATATACATATCTATGTATCTACATGCTATATGTGGTACACTCGTGAATACCTCAAATATATTTATATATAGGTATGTATTACTAAATGAAACATCAAACCAACAATTGTGGAAAAGGTAACAGAGAAAAAACATTCAGCATGCATTGGGGCGCTTGACCTGCGGCAAAGTTATTCTTTCATTTTCCACGATTTCTAAACATGTTCACTGCAAATTTAACAGCGCAAAAAAAATAAGAAAAGTCCTTACAAAAGAACAGGAAAAAAAATATGAAATTGAAATAATATACATACAGAGCACTTAAATTGAAAGACGAAAAAAATAAAGCATGTAAAAGCAAGGGAAATGGGTGCAACAAATTGGGGCAGAGCTTAATGTCGTTAAACTAAAAATGTAAAGATTGTGATGGATTGGCAATTAAAATGTAATCGTACCATTTTCATTAAGAATTCTGTTAAAACTGTAATACTCTCAGCTAGGGTGTAATAAAGCCAATACGTGGAATAGATGAAGCTAGAATAAAAATAAAAATGGCCTGAGTAAGGGGACTGCATCAGGTCAAGGGTGCAAGCGACGGTGGCACGTTGCAGGTTGCTTGCCACGTTGAAATAACATGGAAAATTTTTAGAAAAGCGACGACAAAACGTCGAATGAAAGATAAATAAAGTGCATGGCGATGTGGAGACCAAAAATAAAATGTTAGAAAAAAAGAAGCGAATAACTCGCGCACCGAGCTATAAATCAACGTGAAAGCAGCCAGAGGCGTTAAATGGGCGTGGCATGTATCTATTACACGAACGCCGTACGCTGTGAACTGTCGCAGCTGCAGTCGAGTTAGCAACATTTTTTACAATTCATTTTTTTTTTATATACTCTTCTATATTCGTGTTGCTGATTCTCATTTTTATTTTTAGTTTGGAGCATAAATATTTGTGCAAGTGACAAAAATTGTTGACGCTTAAATGCTAAGCGAATCGATTTGATAACATTTCGGATGCAGACCACGCCTAGGCCACGCCCAGTCATCTCTACTTGTCAACCTGCGCCGGCTCCATGGTGTACATGTCGCGCAACAGTCGCGCAATCGGCACATTACCGATGGTCTCCTTGAAGAAGAGCGCCTCAATTGTCGCCGCTCGTATCGTGCGCAGCGAGGGCAAAAGCAAGAGGAGTCGTCCAAATCGTGTCGCCTGCCGTGGATAGCGTAGGCGCACATGATCGGATAGGATGCATTGCGCCTGATCCTGCAGCATCTCCACGGGCTGCACGTCGCACAGGCCAGCCGTTTCGGGTGCAAAGAGTGCAATCGCCTTCATGCAGCCCACTTCGCTGCCATCTGGGGTGATCTGTCGGAATCGGCACAGAATCTCCTGTATTGTCTTCATTTCAATTTGAGTGGCTTCGTCCTGCAGAACGCGCTCCTTAATCAACGGTGATTCTAGTATGGGCGTCAGATCCAACGGTATCGTCCACTGGGCGAGATTTAGCAGAAATAGTTCCTTCCAGGATTCCTAATAATACGTAAGTATATAACAATTAATTAATTAATTTAAATGTTTTGTTGTTATATTTCAGAAAAGTTTTAACGAATTTAAAAACCAAATTTAAATAATTTACTTCCTGCAACATAATTTCTCAAGTAATTTAAAGGCGTAGTAAAATATTAATTTTTTCATAGTATTTTTATTTTATTATTCAATTTCAATGCAGATATTTATATTTCAAAAACTTAAAATGAAAATTAGATTAATAGAATTAAACCTAAAAAATTAAACAATATAAAATATAATCGTTTATTGCTTGTTTCTGCTTATAATAATAATAAAAACACATTTAAATAATAAATATAATTAATAAATAATAATAATAAATATATTAATATAAATTCCAGTTAACATAATAATGATTTTAATTCACTTTAAAATTTCTTCTTATGTTATTTAAATAGTTATTCAAGATTCAATTCAAAAAGGATAAAATTAATTTCATAACGTTTTTCAATGATTTATTTATTAATTGATGATATAAAGTACAGTACACACCTGCAGTAGTAAGTGTTGATCATTTTTGGACAGTGTCTGGAACGGCATCAGACACTTGACCCAACGCACGGCCATGAAGAGCAGACGCGCCGTCGTCTCCTGGAGCATCTCCCACGAGAGCAGACGTGAGTCCAGCAGCTGTTGCGGCAGCGGCGGCGGAAAGAGTAGAGCATTGTGCTGCACCTGGTACTGGATGAGCTCCTGACACTTATCCGGGCTGAGCAGCAGCTCTAGAAATCCATTCGAGGCATTGCAGCCGCCACTAGGGCGTGGCGGAGGCGTTGGTGTTGTGGGCGTGGGTGAGCCCGATGTGTAGCTAAGCTGTTTATTGTTAACGTTATTATTAAAATTATCGTTGCTATTGTTGTTGTTGTTATTGTTATTGTTGTTGTTATTGTTGTTGTTATTGTTGCTGTTATTGTTGTTGTTGACGTGAATGCTGTGCATGAGCAGCGCAGCATTGCTTGGTGGCGTTGTGACATGATTGTTGGTCTGATGCGAAGTCTCACTGAGGCAGTGCGTCGAGTTCTGTGGCTGTGGCTGGGGCGACGTGCTGGAGGCTGCAAAGCTCTGCGAGTCGGTCAACGTTGGTGCTGGCGAAACGCTGCCGGCGCTCAATGGCGGCGACGCTGATGGTGATGGCGTCTCTGTTTCCACATTAACCCGAGGACTCTCACTGCCCAGGCTGAGACAACCAACGCTTGCTCTTCCGCCAGCACTGCGTGAACCAATGCTCGATATGGACTGTATTGAGTTGCTGGGCGATGGCGATGAGTAATTGTTGTTGGTGTTGTTGCCTCCCATTGCTGCAGATGTGGCTTGGGCATATGGCGATGTGGAGACGACGGTGGCGACTGCTGTTGCTGTAGCCGATGCCGTTGCCGCCGACATTCCTGGCAACTTGCTGGCCGCCTCCGCAATCAGATTGTGGTGCAGCAAGTGGGGTGGAAATGTCATGGAAACGGCTGAAGAACCGGGTGCACCAGCAGCACCACCGGCACCAGCAGTCCCTGCACTGCTGCCATTGCAATGTTGCGCCAGCTGGTGTCCATGTGCCGTATGATGAAAGGCAGGTGTAGCCGGATGTGCCGCCTGGTGCGGATGTGTTGCAGGTTGTGCGCCAGTTTGGGCCAGATGAAAACCAGTCGGCGGTGCATGCGTCGAAATGTGCTGTGTATAGTTAAACGAGGCGGACACGTTGGTAACCAGTGACACCGGCAAATGCCCGCCATGATGATGATGCAGTCCAGCGGCTGCAGCCGCGGCAGCAGCGGCATGATGTGCCGCCGCCGCATGGGCGTGATGATGATGATGATGGTGATGGTGAGCGTGGGCGGCGGCTGCATGATGAGCTGCCGCTGCAGCCGCCGCATGGTGATGATGATGATGCAATTGCGGATGCAGTTTTGGTTTGCGTGGACCACGCTCGTGCTGAACAGCTAAAAATACCCAAACAAAATTATGTTTTTTAAATAAATATGGAATTTTTTGGTTAGCAATTTTTTGTTTTATATTTAGGCAGCATTTTTATAATAAAATGGAAACGAACCTCTTACTTAATAATAATGTTAATAATAATTTTTTTTTTAAGTTAGTGCCCTGACACCTGGAACTGGTCTGTGTCCAAGTCATATTGAATTTAAAGAAATTACTTTAAGTTAAAGTCGTCAATTGAATACAACCATAGGAACAAAATTATAAAATTCGTTTATAAGTCTGATTCTTGAAGTAAAGAAGTTCATTGGGATTGCGTGATTTATTCTGATCTGCGTCCGTCTGCCGAAATATATATAATCGAATGTTTTAAGTTGTAGCTGTAGTCGAAATTCCCGGTAGTAAGAATTATTAATATGTTTATAAAAAATGTACCTAAAAAGTTTCTTAATATGCAAATGCTCAGTCTTTAAGGATCTATAATAATATCATAAATCGGAGATGCTGATGCACGACTAAGTCAAACAGAGAATATACAAAAATCTTATTTATTTAAATAATTCCAGAAACAGTCTATATGAGAATGGACCCTGACTGACATTCCAATGAAAATGTATTATCATTAAGCATTAAATAATGTTTTAAAACTGTCAAAATACGACAAGTCAACTTGAAATAAATAAAAAAATATTATGTTATATATATTCAACTAATTCTTATTTACTTCTTAATGACAGCATTAATCAAAAAATGAAATAAAGGCTTCTGCAAAATTAACCTATAAGTGAACATTTTTTATTTATAAAGTTGAATTAAATCAATGTTTTAGCATATTCATTAATTTCTTTAAATTGGAAATAAATAGGAATACGTTGCAAAATTTTAAGTATTTGTATTTTTGTACATATTTTTTCTTAAACATCAACAACTTTTTTTTTTTGCTGATGTTGCTCTTTTTTTATCTGAGTTTCTATCATTTTGTGCCGTTTGCTTAACTGTTTTGCATAAAATCAGTTCAAGTGTGTAATTGCGTTAATCTGCTTTTAAGTAGTTAAATAAATAAAGTTAATTTCAAAGATACTTTGAATAGCTTTCTTCCTATTTGTTGGCCGCCCAGCAAACTTTGTCAGCGCTTTGAAGTGTGGGCCTTATGCTGTTGGCCTTATCTGTATGCTGAACCAAATAGCAAATAGCAAATAACACTTGGCTCTGTATAAGTAGCTTCTTGAGGCGCACACACACACACACACATATATATACGCACACATAATAAACCGATTATTAAAATGCGCAGAGATACACAAATGAAAAGATACAAAACAAGTAGTCCTCTAGTTTTGTTGGCCTGGTCGTGTGAACTGTTGCATATGCCCCAAGCCTGGACCTGGGCTGACATGTCGAGTTCAACGGCGCACACATGAGCATGAACATATATATAATTGTGTGTGTGTGTGTGTGTGTGTGGGTGTGGGTTGCTGTCATGACTTTTATTTGTTTGTAATTAAATGTATCTATAGCGTGTGCTTGTTTGTATCCTGTGTGTGTGTGTGTGTGTGCGTGACACAGCGCAAAAGGGGTGACATTTTAATCCGCAGCTAATCGCATGTGTGAGTGAGCGTCTGTGCAAAGTGACTGCAGCCACTTGACGGCACCGGACGGGGAGCTGAATATAAGTGTGCGATGCAGCAGCAGCAGTAGCAGCAGCAGCAGCAGCGAGTCTCTCGAAGCTTTCAAAAGATCACAAATTTCAATTAAAGAAAATGCCAAACTCATCAAATTTTTACGCTGCGGGTTAAGCGGCATCAAACAAACTTGCGACAATTCTACTCGACACTCTCTTAAAAATTGCGGTCTGCAAAAAACTTCCAAGCCAACAAACACACCCCTCCACCCCCCCACCATTACCCCTCAAAGCAAAGAGGATAGCAAACCCAACCTTGGGCAACGTTAACCCTTTGCACGAGACACTTTTGAGTTGCTTTTTCTTCATTACTCATCCGTCGGGCAAACAAAGAAACGTGTGAAAAAGGCAAAAATTTAAGGGGAAAAAAATTAAAAATTTGATTTTCTTTTGCTTGGTTTTTTTTTATATATTTTTTTTATAACATCCCCGTTTTTTTGTCTATTACAAACTTAATTCTTTTCTAACTTGAAGCGATGTCATTTTATTTTCATCGCTGCCAAAGTTGGGGCTGTGAAAATATATATTAAGTTCCAACTGGAAAAGTTATGGATGCAAAATGCAAAAGTCGTGTTGCCTGCGCAAAAATTTTTAGCAAACTGGAGGCACTTTTGGGTTTTAGCTTGCAGCAAATTTGATTAGTGTAAAATATAATGAACAGAGGTCAAAGGTAGACTAAGTGGTTTGGGGGAAAAACGCAATGTTAATGGATAAACTTGAATTAATTCAAGTGTTTTTGTAAATATATCTATCAAGGGAAGGATTATGTTGTAATAATGTTAATAAGTTAAAATAGTAATAACTTATTCCATAACTTATGCTCTTTCCATGTCATGTTATTTATAAATTATACTATTTAAAAGTGAATTGAAACAATTATTTTGTAGAATATACTTAAGTTTTTCTGAATACCATTTTTACTCTGGTTTAAAATAAAACTTACTTAAGTTATTTAATTACCCTTTTGGTTTGAGTTTTTAAATTCTGATAGTAAGAAAAGCTATTTTTAATTATAAAATCAATTTATATGAATCAATGTTAAATCTACATATTTAAATAATGCTTATAACTTAAAAAAATTTATATGAATCAACGTTAAATCTATAAATTTAAATAATGTCTATAACTTAAAGAAGTGAAAATTGAACTTCCAAATAAATCAAGCTTATCTAAAGGAGTTGTAACATTTGACTTGTAGAATTTTAGATGTTACCTTCATGTATGTACGTACAACACCTGCAAAAACTCTCAAGCATGGAGCAACCAACTTGAAGGGGAGAAAAAAAAATTACAATCTACAAATCTAATTAGCAACTCATTACGCATCCTGAGTGCGAGTAGAGCAATAAAAACAAAAGATAAAAGAAATGGGAAAAACATATTGACCGATTTGCTGAAGCTAATCAATTAATTAGGGTAGAGAACATAAGGCAGCGGCCAGAAGTGAGGACGACGCATCGAAGCAAAAACAATTATGTCAAAACCGGGGCACAACCAGAAACGGGCAAAGGCAAAAATGTCAGAATGCCAGACAGAGAAATGCGGTAGAAAAATTAATGATAAGTGGCAGAAGTGAGGAGTGAGTGAGAGAGAGCGAGAGCGAGAGGGGGTGATGTAGAGAGCGAATGCTGAATGCTTAACAGATGCTAAATTCCCAGAGCTGAAGCGCCAGGCGACTTCACGACCGAGACACGCAAAAATCCCAATGAATGATCATCTGCCCAAAGCCCAAAGACCGTAGTAATGGGTGGGTGGGTCCAGTGCTCGTAAGCAGATAAGCACAAACCATGCCAGCAAATCAACTGACGGAGTATTCACTGTGTTAGTGATACGGATATATATACATATATATTTGGATATTTTATATACGTTGATAATAAAACATAACGCCCGAATGTTTGGCTGGCAAATGAAAAGTAAATAAGATGGGACTATTAAATGTTTCGAATAGGGAAACAAAAAAAAAAAAAAAAAATACACCGTGAAATTGGAAAAAAAATAACACTTGAAGTGATTCGATGTGGTTGGCAAAAGCGTTGAGGGGTGTCCTTTGTGCATGGGTTGGGTTCGGAAGTTGAGATGAGCATCGGATGAGCATTTGGCTTAACAACTCTGAAGTGCATAATAGTGCATAATGGCCATTGTTAATGTCAGCTCAAAGGCAGAAAAGGGAATCATTCACTCGTAGAAACATACTGTTGAAGTTACAGGAAATTATACTGTGATTACTCCTTAATAAATTGGTTAATTTTGTGATGAAAGATAACAATTTATAGGCTAGTATATATGTAGAGACTGCAACAGCTGTCAGATTTCAAAATCTACACTTTATTATAAATACTTATTATAGCTCAAAAGGAATATAACCAAATAATTTATAAAAATATTAGGAAAGTTATCTGATTCATGCGAGTTGCCATAGCAAAATTATGTGGATTATTCAAGTAAATTTCTAAGTTTTATAAATTTGCAGCTAAATAGACATTGATTTTTTTTAATATTTAAAAAAGCAAAGGGAAACAATAAGCTAATTTTTAAATAATCATCATTATTTAATTTTCAAAACAAAATTGTTTTGAAATATTTAAAAGAACATATTTTATCTCAATTAAATAATATTATTATTATTATTTTTATCATTAATGCATCGTAACCATTAACTATAGCCCATTTTGAATATTTTCAATAATTCTAGCTCCCCTTTCCTCTCCCCTGGTACAATCAGCGTCAGCTGCATGGTTCAGGAGGCCAAAGGCTTTTACGCGCTGACTCTGGCATCAGGGCAAAGAGAGAGAAAGAGAGAGAGAGAGAGAGAGAGAGAGAGAGAGAGAGTGATTTTAAATCCGCTTTTAATGTTGACACTGACACTTTTGTCATTCACAGACACACATATGCACACACACGCACCCACACACATACGCACCCACACACATACACACACACACAGACAGATTTGGTGTAAGTGCATGACACATGCAAGCCAGGCGCATTTACATGTTGCAATTCTCACACTGCCTACCAAATGTGTATGCACATAAAGTAGTAGGCTATAATGTCAATTAAGAGCAGCATTGCAGCACGTATATAAAACATGCATACATATTCACATATACCTGTGATGTGTGTGTGTGTGTGACTATGAGTGGGTGTGTTGTGTGTTGCCTGGCTTTCATTGCCCCGCAGTCATGTGGAAATGCAATGCGTATACGTAATATGGCAGGCACAATGCGAGCAGGGTAAAAGCTGCAAATAAATAAATATACGTAAAAACATATATATATATATATATATATATATGTATATATATATATATTATATGTCTGTGTATATGCACAAAATCAATACGTTTAAATGTGGTCATTAAATTAGTCGCTAGCCAGCGCCAAAAAGTCGAGTATATATATATATAGACAGAGGAGCATAAACAACAGCAACAACAACAACAGCAATAACGATAACGATAACGGCAACATCTTCATTTGGCCTGGCTCCATTTATACTTACAACCACAAACCGTAGACGATGACAACGGACTAAGATACAACACTGTCTGTTGACAAAAGGGCTTAACTGCCCAAAAGTATGTAGAAGACGTAGCAGAAGGACACGGAACAATTGCAAAAGCGAACCAACTACGATGGACTGTGAACCATTCTCCACCATTTACAGCTCCTTTTTCATTAAATTTGCACTTGGCAGATTTTGTAGCAGTTCTTTCCGACAATTTGTTGTTGTGGTTGCATATCTTGTGTATTCTGTACTTGTTACTTGGCCTAGTTGGTAGGTATCCGTTGAGCATTTTGTTTGCCATCAGCTTTGTAAACTTTTCGATTTGTGGAAAGTGCTAAAGTTAAAATTCAATGGTTAAAATAAAATGAAAATGATCATGAATACAAAAATCAACAATGTTGCAATGATGCTTAAGTCATTGTGGAAGTTCAGGAATGTTTCGCTTATAATATCGATTGCTTATCAAAATTTTAAAAATTGCTACAAATTAAGAAGAATACTGAAATCATCATTTAGTTTTTCCATATTCTGTATACTTATAATTTAAGTTATTTTTGAGCTTATTTTAATATTGCTTAATTACAGCATTTACTATCTAATTTGTTTTATTTTTGAACAATTTACAAACGAAATGATGTTATTACATCTATATTTTTCAATTGCCATCATTAGAGCTCACTTTTCAGCTCATCACTCAGCCGCTGAAGATAAATATAAAAAAAAAACAAAATTCACACGCACACGCCCCCCCCCCCCCCCCCATAAAAAAGGAGACTACCAAAAAGGACACTTTGCTGCGCGCTTTTTTATGCGAATGGGATTTGGGAAAGCGACACAAATCACTCAAAATGAAAAATCCGCTTAAAATGCCGCGTAAATATTTGTAAAGAAAAAAGAATCCAAGGAAAAGCTGGAGATGCAAATGGCAGCAGAGTGGGAATGGAAGATGGAAATGGCAACTGGCAACTGACAAATGGGTGGGGGGCGGGGGCAACATCACTATGCGTGATGATGATGATGATGATGCTGACACTTTGTTGGTATACAAATGCAAATACCATTAAATGTGACAAGTGGCAACATAATTTGTTAAGGGAAGCTCTTTTCTTTCATTCATTCTTTTTTTTTTTTTGCTGTGCCCTGCCCAAGATATTAGCATACACAAAGCGGCCAACATTTATAAGGCAGCGGTAGGGGGTGGTGGTAAAATATGCTCTATTTGTCATATTTTTCCACAATAACATATTTGATAAGGTTTCAAGGGAAGCTTTCATTTAGCTGTACAATACTATTTTCTGGCAGTGGCGGACACTTGAAGCTTTTCTAATTAACTTTATGGGCAAATATGGGAACCAAACTGAAACTAAACAAAATGAAAACCAACTAAAAATGGCTAACCACATTCGCTCTCTCTCTCTCTCCTCTAGAAGTGAAAGAGAGACAACATATAAACTACTCACATATTGGGGCAAAAAATGTAATACAAACGTGCCTTGAACGATTTTTGTGGCTTTTTTGCTTTTTGGTCTAAACAACAAAAGCACTTTGTCTCGCCATATCCTGGTGCTGCTAGGACGAAGGAATACCACTGTTCTCAAGTGCGAGCTTTGTCAGTTGTTTTGGTATTAGTATTTGTGCATGTGTGTGTGTGTGTGTGGGTGTTTGAGAGTATGTTTATTGTTTATTTACGGCAACCAGCCAAGAGAAACCCCAAAAAGGCAGCTAACATGAGGCTTTCTAGCGGCAAACTAAGAAAATTCCCCAAAAGAAAAAGGACACAACACATGTCCTTGCACGCCATTGGCATTTTCTAACCACAAAGAGTTTGATAGATTCCTCATGGGACATGTGACATCTATGTTTCGAGTGAATCTGTGGAGCAGTCTAAAATTAATAGCTAAGTCCAATTTAGTTTTGTTAATTTTTAAATAAATAACCTTCCTATTAATATTTAATTTTTTTTCTTTCCCAATTTTTCTATATTTCTATAAAATTTTAAGTTTTTAAATTTTAATATAAAAATTTATATATTTAATATGTATTTATAAATTAATAATAATAAATAATAATGCAGCATTGTTTGTGATAAAAATATTTGCTATAATTATTATCAGTTTATATTTATCCCATTTGACATATGAACTTTTAGTGCATAAATTTAATATTATATTCAAGGGTATTAAACCTTTGGCTTTTCGAACTTATTGTTCGTAATTTTTTTTTTATTGTTGTTGCTGTGTTTTGCTTTTGCCAGTTGTGCTATTGTTGTCACCTTCAGAGCGTTATTATTGTAAGGCAAGTTCATGTGGGCGTTAACTATATTGCGTGTGGCAACCCCCGGTGTGCAACCTCCCTGCCCCCGCTCTATAAACTAACTTTGTTTCTGGTTCATTTCAGGCAAATCTTTTGCCCTTCAAAATCGCTCTGACGTTGTCAAAACGTCTAACGTCTGAGTTTGGTATCATCATTTGATTGTCAATACATTTTAGTCGCATTTTCTGCGATGGGATAATGCATGTAATCCGCTATTAAGTGCACATTGTCAATCGACCCCCCCACCCCCAAAGGCGAATTGTATGTGAGAAAATCTGCGACAATTCTCACGCTGTTTTACCCCACACACCCCCCTGGCCAAATGTTACTATTGCTGTTGTTGTTGTTGTTGTCCTGTGCAGTGAACCCATCAATGGTTGAGGCTAAATGGTAAATTGTACCCATAGTCCTGTTGCCATACAGCCATATACGACCATAGACCATGGAGCCATAGAGCCATAGAGCCACGAATGGAGCTGTTGTTTGGCTGTGTATTGCTCTCATTGCCACTGTTGTTATGTGTTTTTATGCTACATTTAATGTTGGCTTAAGAGCTTTAAAGCTAGCATTGTTGCATTGAATTGTTGTGAGTGCGTTCCGTTCCCATCAAGTGGGTTAGCTTGGGTTTGGGTTTGGGGTTTGGGTATCGGTTTGGGTTGTGAGTTGAATTGGGAGCGGTCTGTAAAGCTTGGTCAATCGCATTGGTCAAAGAAAGTTTTTAACATACATGTTGGTAATATGCAAATCATTTAGTGACTCAATTGAAATGGTTGCTGATCGTTTTGTTGGTAGGTAGGAAAGTGGGACTGACAGATATATTAATGGCAAATGGCTTATTCTTATTAAAAAAGAAGAAAAGGCGAAAAGACAGACAGCCGGACGATGGTCATAATAAATCGACCAATGATTTTTGCCAAGATTAAATAAAATAAATTGTGTCAGTGTATAGTTTATAAAATAAAAAATTATATGCAAATATATCCATTATAATTGAGCTCTACTGATTTCTTTAACTTAAAAATTCATGTAATATCTTTTTGATTCACAATTGATATTAAAATTCAAATATAACTAAAGATTTGATTAATTTATTTTTATAAATGTAAACTTAACTTAGAACAACCCCAACTACCCCTCGAAATTGTAACAAATTAAATCATTCCTTTATAATTTATGCAGTACACAAAAGCAGACGTTCAAAAATCAAGCTCAACATTTTCAATTGTGTGGCTTTTATTTAATTGGTGGGGGGAAAGCGAGGTGTTCGCATAATTTATAATCAGCTTAATGACAACTACAACAACAACAAAAAAACCGAGTGGGAAAGCTCTTAGCAGACTCACTTTGAGAAGTCTTGTCGAAAAATGAGCGTCGCCCAAAAGCCTGCGGCATTTTGGTTTTTGAGTTTAATGTAATGAATGCCAGGGCTTTCGCCCTGCTAATTTGCTGCATAATTAAATGAATTTGGCAAGTAAAACAAAGATTTGTGGCCAACCCGTCTACTTACCGTCCTTATTCATGGCCGATTGAAAGCATTTGGCCAGGCGACACGCACGGCATTGATTCCGATGGGTCTTGTCCACCGGACAGCGACCCTTGAGATCACCGGTTGCCTTGCAGGTGTATATACGATTCCGATGAATACTGCGCTTGAAGAAACCAGAGCAACCTATTAAATCCAAAATGGAGCATCTCAATCATTTCAATCACCTACAGTTTGTTCTCAATAGGACTTACCATCGCAGCTGTAGATCCCATAATGTTTACCCGAGCTGCGATCGCCGCATACCTTGCAGGGTATGTCCAGCAGACGATCGCCGGCTGTGAGTACAGAAAGTTAAAGTTGGTAATTGTTTTAAAACGATTTTATATAATTGATTAAATATTATTGTTTAAAATAATATTTATTTTGAAATAAATTACTTTCACAATTATATTTAGTGTTGTTCTTAAGTATTCAAAAATCAAGTTCGAAAAAAGAGTTTTGAATTTGACTTTTTTAATAAGATTTTCCACAAGCCAAAATTCTCAAATTATCATATCTCATATTATTGCAATATTTCGTTTAATACAAATTATTTTAATAATATTAAATTAATAATTAAATTAAAATTTAACTGTTTAGGCGTACTGAGGAAAAATATAATCTCAGTTTGAAATTAAAATTAAGCCTGTTTCTCTTTGACAAAAGCACCTAAGTATACAGTATACTGCCGAGACTAAAGTGATATTGGATTTGAGTCGATAAACGCAACATATCTGCAACATATCCGCATATTTAACTTAAATTAAGTGTTAAGCTCAGCCTCAAAGCTCCCCTTAACCAAACACAGAACAGCAGGCAAAAAAGATACTGCATACTTTGCAGCACTGCTGTCGTTTATTTGCATGTTGTGTATGTGTGGTGTGTGTGAGTGTGTGTGTCGCGGATTAGCACGTGAGAATTGCACAAAGCTATAGCACATAATGCGAGACAGCCCTTTTGGCCGGCACGTTTCACAAATTAAGTTGAACACTCGCCACTTGTCAAAATAAAACGCGTCGTTTTCGATTGTTGCCACTTTGTTGTGTGCCCTTTTGTCCTGTGACATTTGACATATTGTCAACTGTTGGTTGCGCTTTCGGTTTGCGACGCGTGTTGCCAATTTTCACACCCTGCGCATCGGCAATTGTCCGCAACATGTTAACACCTCTCGAGTGGTTGTGCGTGCCCATTTCCCAGTCAGTTAAGGGCACCGCTGACTGCCGCTTGTGTTGTGGCACCTTAGGGTTGCACCACAGAGCCCCCTTTGGTAATCTACATCAAGTGGGTATTTTTATTCCTATTGGCGAATGTTTTCCTTTTTAAAAATTTTCAATGTTGATTTTAAATATTTTTGTTTATTTATGCTATGGCAGTTTTTTTTTTTGTTAGCTTAAGCAAGTTGGGTGAACTTCCCATATTTTGAGTGGGTTATATCTGCTTTTAAACTATATACAATATGCTTTTTGACTGGTATGGAAATCTCGGCATTGTTTTCATAGGCTAAAAAGGTTGGCTTAGTGCATCTATTTGGGTTTGAGCAGACGTGGGATTTCAACTGTTTGGGCGTGAGAAATGCGAATTAGGCATATCAAAATAATAGTTTGAGTTTTCATGTAAATATTGCTGGATTTAAGTTTAATTTTATCAATAAATGTTCTGAATTAGATCCTGATAGAAATACAATAAAACAAATCAAATTGATTAACTTAAACACTTAATAAATGTTAAGATAAAAAAATAATTTACTTAAAAATATGTATTTAGCTTTTGCTTGATTTTAGATCTTTTGAATTTATATGTATTTTTAACTCCTTTCACTTAATTTTTGGTCACAATAGAAGGGATGAGAATTGAGTAAAGCGACTTTTTTCAATTATATACATTTTAAGTCATCTTTAATTTATTAAGCAAAATGTAGCAACATTTTTAAATAAATGATTTTTCTGTACAAAATTTGCCTAAGTAATTTTTATAATATATCACGATATTAGCTATATAAAGCCACTTTGAAGTTTACAAATGTCCGACGGCTGTAATTTATTTTCGAAAATTCCGACGGCATTGCAATGCACTTGCCACAAATTAAAAATTTTTGCAAATAGTTTTGTCGCCAAGATTTACCTGTGCCCATTTTCCGTTGATGGAAATATTTAAACCCTAAAGTATCCAGCGTGCTTAAGTGTATCACACACGAAATTGACTTCGAGTAAGTGAATTAAATTTAGTCAACAAATTTGCGTATTTGGAAAAATCACAAAAACAACTTTTGACAACCGCACGCCAAAAGTGTTGGTTACATTTGCCGACGCAAAGGACGACGACGACGACAACGACACTGCTGTGGAGCGGATGCGGATCGTTTTGGCTGACGGACCAACTGTGAATGGCGAAGCCAGCCACCGAAACAGTTGCAGAAATAGTAGCAGTTGCTGAAATTGAAGCTGAAGCAGAATCAGAAGCCGAAGTAGAAGCTGTAGCTGCTGAACCGGTGCCGCAGCAGCCAAAACTGAGCAGAGCAGACCGCCAATTACGAAAGTGAAGCTGCCAACGGAGAGGTCCTTTTTTGCAGTCAATTTGACAGGACGCAGAGCAAAGCCAAAGCCACCCACCCCATTGGGATGGGACACAAAGCCACAATCGTAGCACACCACGGGCCGTGCGGGGGAGGCAAAGTACAGAACAAAAAAAAAAAAAAAAGAAGACCCGAAACCGAATGAGGAAAATGAAAATGGCAAAGCGCAGGGCAGCACAGCACAGCACAGCACAGCGCAATGCGACTCGACTCGACGCGACGCGAATGGTGGCAGCGAAAAACCAAAACGTCGACGAAAAAGTCGAAAATTTACGAAAAGCTACAAAATGTTACATTTCATCCCTTGCGAGTGGGCGCTGGTATGGGACAGGAGGATAGGACAGGATGAGGCGGGCAGGGACGGGACAGGCGGGCAACCAACCGGAAAACGCCCTTTTTTCTTTGCCTGCCGCCTGATGCGATTACAGCAAATGAGGAGACTTCCTGCTGTCCACCATTTTACTTTTTTTCTTTTGCCCTATGCGGCGACACACACACACACACACACACAAATATATATATATATATATATATATATATGTATATATGAATGTTGGCCATGCACACTACGACATATCCTGTGGCTTTCGACAATTCACCACAAAATGTCAAGAATGATGAAAAGCTAGCGACGGAACGAAGCCGATGCGTCGTCGTCATCGTCGTCGTCGTCGTCATCGTCGCTCTGCATGTGTATTGGTAATGGCATCTGTTGTCCTGCTCTCTTCATCTCCTGCTCTCTCTCTTTCACACCCGTTGTGTGAGTCTGCATCTGTATCTGTGCCTCAGCAAATATCTTTGCCAGCAGAGGAGTCGTGTCGTCTGCCGCTACTCTTTGGGCTGTTGCCTCGCTGGCTTCTTCTTTTTCTGATGCTTTTCTTTTTGGTTCGTCCTGCGCTTGTAGGCTGTCGGATTATTAGCTCTAAAGTCAGGATCTCAGCAGCAATGTCTCTACAATTTGGGGCATATAGCAATGATAAGGCATATCTTAATATATTAATAAGTCGAATAAACAAATTGTGTAAATGAAGAAATAGATGTCCTTGTAATGATATAAAATAAATGTATAAAATATATGATAATATTTAATGTAAATTACTATGATTATATACAAAATACATATTTCGTTTCTTAAATATGTTCTTCAATAAAAAAAAACATATGCAATAATAATAATAAAAATACATAAAGATAAGTATGAAATATTTTTAGCTTGGATAACAATATTTATTTAATATTATCTTTTCTAAAGAACTTTTCTATAACCAAAATTAATTTCTTCTTTTAATAAGAATTTAATATGAATATTTCTAAGATTTGTTTTTTTATATTTATATCTTATATAATATAATTATAATCATATTATAATTGGTACATCCCAACGAGAGGCCTGGTAGCGTATTTTGTTTTGGGATGGGCAATGGGATATGCCGTAAGCAAGATATACTACGGTATATATGTGCATCATGTAGTGTATGCCGATGTGTGTGAGAGTGTGTGCATGATGTGTGTGTGAGCCGAGGAATTCGCAATGGCGTATCCTGGGCTGGCACTGGCTGGTTGTTGTTGGTATGTTGATAGGGGTTGATTTACTGACTCTCATCTAAATTGAAATGACTTTTGTGACATTGTGTATTGGTTGCACACACACATTATGTATTGGTGTGTGTGTGTGCGTGTGCGTGTCTCTGTGTGTGTGTAGATGGCTTAGCGGACAACGTCTTATATATGAGATTACGCTTTGTGGGTGGAGCCATGTTGTAAACGGCATTTGGCAATTGCGAGTGGACCTTCAGCACGGCTATTACACTATCAATTTAGATGCCTTGTGGTTATATAGTTGCATACATCTCACACATACACACACACGCACATACACACACACACACACACAGCCGAGTAGGGCTCAGCCCAGAGCCGTCGTTCTGATACAATCCTGCGGTAATATTAACCAGTCAGAACGCAAAGTCATTTGCAATGGAATTAACTACTAACTCATACTCAACATTTAGGCGTCCCTCCCCCAGCCATCCCACCTATCTCACACCACCACACAACCGTAACCATCAACATGCACGCACACATACAGATGCACACATATGCCAAATTTGCGGCATCAAGAAGTCGCATTTTTTCCCGAAAACTCCCTGTCTCTGCCTTGCTCCACTGCTGCTGCGACACTCTTCATGAGTCTCATTTGACCACGCCCCATGCAAGAGGAAACTCACCACTATATTAATATCAGCGCAGGCGCACTTTGCAACAAATTCGAACGTTTGTTCGACAAATATTTCGAAAACAGCAGGCTCTGAATTTCTGTCATCGCTTCTCGACTAACCCGACAATTTTTCAGAGCTGTTTTGTTCATTCCTTTCGAACATCTCACACAAATTAGAAGTATTTCCAGCGCTCAAATTTTGTTTTTCTTCTGCTGTTTTCTCTCCTTTGAAAAATAACGCACCGATTTGCCAGCTTGTAAAATTCAAATTCATTATTAAAAATATTTTTTTTCGTGTGAGTATATCTAAAATAATATCTATAAATACAATTAAATTTTTTTATGGTACGCCAGCATTGATCAACTATGGATGGACGCTCGCATTATAATAATTCTCAACACAATTTTGGCCATGGATTGAATCTTAACTGTCCAAATGGAAATTGTCCCCGCATGAATGCTGGGAGCCGACAATCGTGTTGTTCTGGTTGCAATTGTTGTCCTGGCAATTTTCGCATGCGCAATGGAACCGACAGGCAGCCATCTTGGATTACAAGCAATGGGCGTCGGCAATAAGGAGCAATAAGGAGCGCTGCCGTTTCTGGCAAATCGGTGCGTGATTTCAGCACCACACGTTATGGTTATTTTTTTTCGTGTGCAGTCATATTTTAAATAATTGTACAACAAACATAACATTTACACAAACATGTATTATTTATGGGTATAGCATGCATGCGAAGGAATTTACAAATAAAAAGTTTAAAACAAATTGTTGGATATTCTGTTATTGGCCGGGAAATGAGGTTCAGATGGTTTACTTAAATATATATTTTGGTTTGAAAGTCCTACTTCTCAAATGCTGGCATATTATTGCAATTTAAGGAATGTACATTAAATTATTTTGGCAAATATACCCAAATCGATCTGTATTCGTTATTTTTTCACATCTCAAATTTGTATATCTCAAATCTCAAGACATCTCGACGTATATATCTTTTCCCACTTTGTTTACTTACCAGTTATCGTCATATCCAATTTTAAATTACAATCGTTATTAACATTATTTGTTTTATTAAATCGTATTTTGTTTCTTCGCATATGTTCTTATTACACGAACTAACAATAAATATATATATATATATTTTTTTTATAATTCATAATATTTATTTGAGTTGATTTTTCTTCGTGTATTTGTTTTGTATTCCACCTTCTTGGCTAGGGGATTTCGTTCGTATAGCTACTCTTCATGCTGTTCATTTGAAATGTAAGAATTTCGGTTTTAAAGTCTTTACTTTGGATAGTTCTTGAAATGTTTTAGTTCAAAGTGCTGCGTTTTTTTTTTTTTTAACTGGCGTGCCTCAAGTCTTTTGAAAATGTATTGGATTGATTTTTGGAATTCCATGCAAGAGCTCTGGCTTTTGGGCGTTTATTTTGTTATAATTGAAATATTTGTTTTTAGTACAACAGTAAGTTTAGTTTCTTTGTATATAGCTGTCACATGTATATAATATTTGTAAATTATTATCAATGCAACATGTAGATGTTCTACAAAATACCGAATTTCTTTTTTATTTACTACTACGACCATTTTATTTATCTAAATAATATTCCATCTAAATATCTTTTATTGTTTGCTTCGTTATTTGTCTTTTATATTTACAAATTATTTAGTTCAGAGTCAGCTGCCATAATTGCTATAATAATGTGTTTTAAACTGAACAACAATGTGGGTTTTTTTTATTTCGGTGATAATAGATGAGAGATTTATTTTTGTTTAATTAAAATATCGACTAGTAAACATAAATTAAAAGCGCCTATGACAGCATTCATTTAGTTTTACTACTATTTTTAGTTGCCTTCCGTTTTATTCGTATAATTTTTTCGCTTAGCAATTTTCATATTGCTTTAACAGTTACGGAATCATTAATTACATCAACATTTATCATTGCTTTTTAGTTTATTGTTGTTTTTCATTTGGAAGTAAAGTATTTTTTTATATATATATATATAATTGTATACATATATATGTATATTCGGTTTTATGTATATGTGTATAAATATTTTGTGTGAGGTTCGTGTGTTGTGTGCTAATAAGGTGTTTTGACTGCCCTTTAAAACTGTCTGTTACCAAATTTGTTTGTTTATATGTAAGAATTTGCTAGAAAATTTCTAAAGTTCAGTTTTGTAATTGATATAAGTGGCGGTGCTTGTTTGCGCTATTTAGTAAGCTAATTATTGATTTGGGTGTTGTCTGTGTGTCACTTCTACATACATACGTATTCTATATAATGTAAAATTTATTTGATATAACAATATTATTGTGCGCTTGTCGCATCGCTTAAGTAGCCTAAATACATGCGCAAATTTTATGATGCTATACACACAAATTTTGTATTTATTTAATTACACAATTTAATTACTTCACTACAAATTGTCAATGATTGTGGCAAATATGCAATATTAAATATTTATTTATTAGGTGTATAATAAATAGTTAAAAATAAGTATAAAATTATATTGCAACACGTTTTTACTAAATAAAGTATTAAAAATCATATAATAACAGCCTTTTTATGTTCCTTGCGCAACACATTTTTGTTTTTTTGGTTTAAAATAGTATAAATAAATAGGCAATTAAACATTAAATAAATAAGTAGTTTCGTCTTTTAACAGTTACGTTTGAGTTTATAGAAAGTGAACGCAGTTATTATATTTGTTATCTAATCATAGGTACACATCGTATCCGACTGTAGTTTATTTAGTTCCCTTTTAATTGTCCAGAGAATTGGTGCGCAGCTGACTGTAACATGCCTGACACACCCGCACCGGCTTCAGAATACGTAGACGGGATATTTCCGATTCGAAACGGCTGCACTTGTTGCAAAACACTTGGCCGCAGTTGCGGCAGTGATGCTTGCGCTCATAAAGCGTAAATCTGAATTAGTTGGGGTTATGAATGATGTTATGATACACTATTAAATCATAATCAACACTTACTTCACGTGACATTTGACACACTGATCGGCGACCTCATCCTTGAGCCAATGATCGGCTACACCACGTCCTGGCTGCTCCGTAACACTCCAAGAGAAAATGCGACCGCGTGCATCACCTGTGTTTAATAAATTATATTCAATGATAATTCGTTGTTGGCAGTAGTCAAAATATTTGCACTTGTACTCACCCACATATAGGATTTTATGATCTTTGGATACCGTCAGCGCTGTTATGCTAGCCGGTTCGGCATTATCCTTGCGATCATAGGCCGTATGCATGGTTAGCTTTGATCTGAACATTAATTGACGTTGCCACTTGAAGCCTGGGAAAGGTGACATAAAGGTTTGGATACAATTGGAATTCATATTGGCTGTAATGGGAATAGGTATAACAACAAAATGCACCTTTCTTAAGCGCCTGTTCCCCACGATATCGATCATTGTCCAGCAAAACAAAGCCATCTGTTAAGCTCGTATCCGATTTACTCGGTCGTATGATGTGCTCTTCTGTGGAAGAAATTGGAAATTGGACAATATTAAAATGAAATTAGTACATCCAACTATCATATTACTCACCCTCGTTCTTATTGTGCTCAGAACTGGTGCTTGGCTCCTCCACCGTTGCTGATTTCATTTCATGCAGTGATTTAGCTCCCGTTATGGAACTTTTTCTACGCTCGGTCGAGGGCTCGACTTTGAGAGTAGCTTCGGTGGATTTGTTTGACTCGTTGCTGTGCTGTGAGGCCTCTGAAATGCTACTCTCCGAGGCTGATTTTACAATGTCTGAAAGGTTTTTGTAATTGGTAAATTTAGGGAACGCTTGAGGAAAATGAACGTGTTATCTAACCGTGTTCTTGTTCTGGTTGTGAAAGACTTTTCATTTGTTTAAATATGTTCATTTTGTCCGCCTTATCTTTCGACTCATCCACTAAGGCTGAATCGGGCTTGTCCTGCGAGCTGACTTCCACGCCCCGCTTTAGCTTGCGATCGATTGGCACCTGAGTGTGCTCCAGTGACCACATCTGCGGGGAAAGGAGAGACTTTAATTAGCACTAGTTGACATAAGGCTAACTCAGCCTTCCACAAGTTAAACGTTTGTTTTTCTTTCACACTCACCCTCACAACGCCATCAGTGGAACCCGTCATGACCACATTTTGTTGATCCCATTCGCGTATTTGAGAGAAAGCCACGCACAATATCTGCTGCATGCGATCCGCACTGCCCACACACGTATTGACCATGGCCAGAGCATCGCCGTTGATGGACCAAACATGCAACCAAGTCGCCGAGCAGGTGGCTATTTCACCCGTTAGTTCATTGATGGCAACGGCAGCCACAACGCCCGCATGTCCTCGCAGCTGACGCACGAATGTGAAACGCGTCATGTCCCAGACAATTGCAGTGCCATCCCGAGACCCAGAGACAATGACATTGTAGGCAGCACTGGCGGCCAGACAGGTGACCGCATCCGTGTGACCATGCAGTGAATGCCTCACGCTGAGACTCTTACGATTCGAATCGAATTTCCAGATGGTCACCACGGAACTGGTGCCGGCTGTGACAATCATTTTAGCATTGGGACAGGCGCAGGTCAGTATCTCGCCTGAGTTCTGGGCCGCTGCCTCGGACACAAATGATGCGCGATCCGTGTCATAGAGGCCGACGCGCAGCGAGTGATCGGCAAAGCCCCAGGCAATATATTTGGTATACGATGGCGGCATCATCACCTTGTTCTGCTCCACGGCAAACACGGTTTTGTCGGGCTGCAGTATTTGGCCCACTGGTCCCTTCAGCTCCTTGATGGGCTGCAGACTGGGCTTCAGATTGTCGAGATTATGGAAAAACAGACGATCATTTTGCAGCACGGTGCTGTTGCCCTGTATCAGTGCCGTGGGATCGATCAGTGCCGAATGACGTGCGTTGCCCATTTTCTTTGCCGGATGCGCCTTCCTGAACAGCTGTTTCGGTATTTGGCCAAAATTGTTGATGAAGCCAATGGTGGCATTCTTTTTCAGTGGATCATCAATGCTACAAAATTAGAGAAACATATCAAAAGTTTAATTGGGAGTGATAAGTTGCTTAATTCTTACTTGTAAATATCCACGTTGCCCTCGTAGAAGAGATGATGGAACACATTGACAGCATCCGAAGCGGCGGGTCCCTGCTGCTTGCAACCAAATATCAAGTCAATCCACTGTAAGGGGAAATTTAAGTATTTTTAATAGATAAGCTAATTCTCCTGATGCATAAGTTAACTTACCAAGTGCAGATGCTGACTGACATGATCGCACTCCAAAGCACTGCGATGCAGTCTTATAAACTCCCTGGGATCCTGTTTGGCCCACGGCGGCATAATAACATGACTTAAGGTTTCACCATTTTGCTTGGTGCCCAAATCAAAATTATTGAAATTGCTGAGGAACTCAGGCAAATAGAAGAATTCTGGGATCAGCTCCTTGACATCGGCCATGTTCAGTTTGGAGGCCGAAAGCCATGCCTCCTTAATGCTGTGGAACATGCGATCCGCCAGATCAAAGTGACCACCCTGAAGTTTCAGGAACGGCTGCGCGAACGGCTCCAAGCGCACCAGGTACGAGCAGACAATCATAGCGGAGCTGTAATGTGTGCCATAGTGATAAGGTGGAGTTTCGCCATGTGGATCGTCCCACTCTTTGAAACGTTTCTGAAACTGTTCCAGACGGTCCTCCGACTGTGCGCCCATTGGCCGTGAAAAGTCACGGAATGTTTTGGGATTCGTAAAGTCCAGCTCCTCGGAATCGTAATCAGCGAGTATCCAGGGAAATACCGGATACTGCATGAGATCGTTGTAGCTGCGCCCGGCGAGCGTATTCAAATGCATAAGGTACTGGAAATTGGAGATCTCGCCACGAACCCAGCGTTGCGTCACCGATGTCTCACCAATCAGGCCGCTAAATAGACCCGATGTTTGCTCCACACTCGCCGTCCGCTTCTGTCCAGCGACAGACTGCTGGGCATTGTCATTCAATGCTGTGGCCAGTGCCAAGAATCGTTGATTCACCTTGTTGCGCACCTTGCGAGGAAAACTAAGCAAATAGTTGCGTCCATCCTCGGAGAAGACCTCCAGCGCAATCGGTTGCAGCAGATAGCGCCGCTTGTGCACTTCGCGTATCTCCTCGTAGGCAAACTTCGAACACTGCCTCAATTTGTGGCTAACTGCGCGCGAAGTCGACGTCTGTTGGCCGCCCGAATTGGGTATGATGGGCTCGTAGGCGCCAGGTGGTAGTGTGTCAATGTCGCGAATCTCTCGATTCTTGAGCAGCGTGAAACCATCAACGATATAGCAATGCTCCTTGCCAAACAGCAGCAGACCCTCAAAGGTGTCCAGGCCCTGAACACGCGCACAGCGAAACATAAAACTAATCTTCTCCTGTTCTTCAAGTAAACGTAGAAATGTCTCATTGTCGCTGGTCATCGAGGTGTCCTCCTCCTCTTCATCATCCTCGGGGGCATTGCCATCGAGAGATTCCTGTGGATAAGGCGCACCATGTGCCAGCAATTTGGGTGATATTGGCGGCGGTGGCGTTGATGTGGAATTGCTTGCCTCCAGACGATGTGGTTGCGCGGCTTCCAGTGAGGATTGCTGTTGCATCGAATGCTGCTCTGCCTCAGCGAGAATTCGCGGCTGCTGTTGGCCATGCAGAAAGTAGACTTTGCTATCCAAACTGGATGCCACCTTGTACTTCAGCTGACGATTGTCGGCCAGCTCCAATTCCGGCCGGTACGGATAGTGCAGATAGAAGAGATCATTGCGCATCGTCTTTTTGCGCATGCGATGCGGTCCCTCAGTGGTGTCCATAACCCACTTGTCTAGCATGCAACAGCCCGCCGGTCCCCAGAGACCGCGTTCGCGTGTTAGTTCCGTTTCGGATTGCACCCAATCCTGGTAGACGTAGCGCTGGGTGTGCTGCAGCATTTGCTGGTATTGCTTCGTGCGCAACTCCAGCAGATCCTTGATCAGCTGCACATGTATTGCGGTCGCCTCGTAGGCCGACTCCCGGCTCATATTCGACTTGGTACGCACCAGTTCGTCCTTCTTCACCTTGCTCCGACTGGCCAGACGCGTCAGCCCACCGGTCACCTTTTGTATCTTGGATTGAATCTGGTTGTGCAGCTCCCAGGGCACGCGATAGGAGGCCTTACGCTCGGCATCGACGTAATTGAACCACAGCTTGGAGGCCAGCTCCATCACCTGCTCGCGGGTTGTCTGCAAATCGGGTGCTTTGGAGTTGGCTGGCGGTGGGGTAAGCGATATCTTGAAGACCTCCTCAATGGCCGGCTTCTTGCACACGTAGAGCTCCTCCCAGACGCGAAAGGCGGCTCCCACTATTAAATTGCGTCCCTTTGGATAAAAGAAGAAAAAGTTGATTAAAATCCGTTTGACATTAATTAATTTTATTGATCAAAGCTTACCTGGAGTTGATTGAGATCCTCATCCTTGGGTTCGCTTGTCTCTGTTTGTGGGTTGACATGCCAGGTGGTGTTGCGACTTGTCGCCGGCTCCAGTATGATCTTCATGTCAGCCGTGAGCTGCATTAGACAATAGGTCAGGCATCCAATGAACTCCAGCTCGTGATTCCCAGCTCCAAAGATGAGTAGACGATGCTGAATGATCTTGTGCAGCGCCTCCAAAACGCTCATCTGCTCGGCAATGGATTCGTCGGTGGGACGTGACAGTAGAAATAGAATGCTGCGATTCAGTGAATGATGCAGTTGCTCCAACGACAGTGACGAAGATCGCCGCTTTGCCTGTCCAATTAGCTTAATGACAAAGTCAAAGATGTCGTGCGGATTCCGGGTGAGACAGCCCTGCCACAGTTTATCCACAATGCGCGCCGTCAGGTAGAAGACATTGGGGGCTATGTGCTGCGTGTGGCTCTGCAGCAGCGGCACCAGTGGCAGTGCCGCCTGCTCACCCACAAGCACATCGGCGGCGAGCAGATGATCCATTAGAGCAATAATTATCTGCGTCTGGTATTGCACTTGTTGTGCTAGCTCCGCTGTCTCCGGTGCGGCATCCAGCACCATATCAATGACTGGCGTTGCCTTGCCGTGCATGTTTAGGCCTAGTGAATCCACCACAATGACGCGCAGAAAGTCAATGATGCACTTGCGCACCGGATGCACAGTAATCTTCGGTTGATTTGCTACGGCTGCGTGTAGCGCCTCCGGCGGTGGCAGGACAAAACTGCTGCTGCCAGTGATTTCGGTGGGCGTGGAGGCGCCACTATTGGGCTCCGAGTCGGCGGAACGTGCAGCCTGCGGAAAGAGCACCGCAACCAGTGATGTTATCACATCCGCAGCCATCATGACGGGCGTGAAATCGTTGAGATTCTGATAGAGACTAAACAACAGTTGGATGATCGTCTCGGGATGACTATGCAGCCAGGTAGCACAATTCCCGCCATGCACAATGGCACGCACCATGGCCAGCAGCACACAGACGCCCTCGGGGCATACATTCAGCTTGGGCAACTGTGTATTGGCCGAGACTGGTGCACCCCAGAGGAAGGACCAAACGCGATCCAAGTCAAATTTCGTATGCTCGGTGGCCAGCACCTTGACCGGCTGGCCCATGATCAATGCGGTCACCAAAAAATACAATTCGGGCACGTCCAAATGATGTTGCAACAGCCATTCCAGCAGCTGGAAACCTGTAAAGAAGAAGAAGAAACATTTATTGATTGATTGAACAAAAAATATACATAAAAATTACTATAATAAAATAACTATAAATAATTCTAAATTATTTACGCGTCCCGTCTACTCACCCGGAATATTTAATGCGGCCGTGCGCACCTCTCCCGCAATCTGTGTGGGCAAATGCTGAATCTTATTTTGAGGAGTGGCCACGATGACGGTGCCAGTGCCGTTGCTGGGACGCGTGTTAAGTTGCTGGGCGCCCAGGCCGAGCATCTTGCGCTGCGAGACCATCTCGGTGAAGCGTAAATAGCCACCATTGTGAGTCGCCTCACGAAAGCGCTCGATGAAACTCTCAGTGGCACAGACCACGACAAGAATGCGCACAGCTATGATGACCGTTGTGAAGTGAACGTGGGGCTGCATGAAGAGCAGCAGCCAGTCCATGCCCAGTGTCTTGGATATGTCATCGCAGATGACATAATTAACGGTGTTGCGTGGCGTGAAAAGTAAACCGTGCAGCAGCGATAAGCAACGATTGCGCAAATAAATATTATGGGCAATTCCATCCTGATCCTCGGCAGGCGCCCTCATGCTGGGCAACAGAACGGCACGTTCCCCCTTGCAGGAAATCTTGCATGGCAGCTTGGCGGCCACATACTGGCCGAAGAGCAGAAGATCTGTGTGCCTGGGTTGGCCACCGAGCAGCGTCTCGAGCAGATTGAAGAGTATCTCGCGCGTGGAATGATCATGAATGTGTGTTATAATGTGCAACAGTTTCACCAGCAGCTGCAGATCGCGCATAATCTTGACGTTCTGCTTCTTTTCATTCGATTCCACCACCAGCTCCAGCAGATGCTCCAGCAGCGAACGCAGCAGACCATTTGGCGCATTGTGCCAGATCTCCAAATCACAGAGCAGATCCTGAAAGGCTGTCACATTGGGAATGGCCGACATGTCGTGGCCACTGTTTACCGTGCCCACCAGTCCAAAGGTCAGGTGCAGAATGTGCGAGTTCAGCAGATGTTTCTTCTTCTTGAAGAACATGCCCAGGGTTTGATAGCAACGCTTCCGATCCATTTCCGCTTGTGCTGCCCGATTGCTGCGCACCACACAGGTCAGAGCCTTGACGCCTGCATATAGGGACTCCACATCCTGTGCCATGGCAATAATCCCAAGCAGCACATTGCAGCCACCAACTGTGTCAATCATCGCCGAAACCGGATGCGGACTAAAAACCCGCACGCCCAAATAGCCAACAACAACGCCGCCCAGCGAGCGGCCAGCACCGGCCAAGTGTCCAGCTGAATTGTGAAGGATTCTATAAAAATAAAAATGCATTTTAGAAGGAGTTACAAATACTTTGGGTGTATTCCTAATCAGATTATATATATTATGGATCACATTATGGATCAACTTACAATTCTAATTGGGAAAGTATCTGGATAGATAATGGGCAGCTACTCACTTGATGGGCGTGGCATTCTCATGTGAATTCATGTTGAGCTGCTTGGCAATGCTCTTGTTGTCCGCTCGACTGTACACCTTGCGAATCTTGACCAGCGTCAGCTTGGACACTGCCTTCGCATTCAGGCCGAGCAGTACACGATCCTCGGGCACCAGCGGCGTCAGTGGTTCTGCCTGTTTGCCCAGTTGTGGCGCCTGCAGCGAGCCCATGTAATGCGGCCCCAGCTGATAGATGGTCTGCACCGTCTGCTGGGTGAGCACATCTTCCAGCAGATGGCAGACACCTTGCTTCCAGCACAAGCGCGAATAACGACGCCAGATGGGTGGCGTGCCAATATAGCCAAAGATTTGGGTGGCTGAGGTGAGATTGGCGCTACTGGCGCCCGGATGCTGGGCAATGTAGTGCAGCTTTTGCGTATGCATCGGGACACCATCCAAGTAGAGCGACAGACTAGAATTTTTGAGAACTGCACGATTGAGCACGACGACCAGATTGTGCCATTGACCCTCGTGCAGCAGATCTGGACACCAGATGCGGGCAATGCCATCATCAGAGCCCTCCGGCTCCCAATCGCCAATGCCTACAAATATGAAAGTTTAAATATAAATCAATAAATAATAAAATAAAAACCTACTTTTCCTGGGTGTTACTAGCGTCTCCTGTGTGGAGACCACAATAGCCTTGTCCCTAGCTGAGAGTAGTATGGACAAGCAGGCCAAGTTCTCCTCACGTGGATTGTGGATGGTGCGCACGAGCGTGAGTAGACGTACACAATGCGGATCTGTCTTGGGATCGGAGAATTTTTCCACGCAAAACCATGTCGAATAGCTAAGTCCAGTTTGCGGTGGAAAGATGCGATCACCGGCACCGATACCGCCAATCGTATTCGCATCGATGGTGCCGCCAGCTGTTGCGGTTGCTTGCGGCGCCAGCGATGGTAGATAGAGACAGCCAAAACCCTCGGCGGACATATCCAACTCGACAAATGGCGGCAGCGTGCTAGAGCCATGAGCACGAAAATCGCGAGGCGTTGTCATTGAGACCAGCGTCTTGATGCGTGTCAATGGCACCGGACCCCCCTGTCGATACGGCTGCTGCATATCAATGTCAGCGCAGGACAACGGCTCACCGAGACGCAGAAACTGACGCAGTTCCGTCGGCTGCAGCGCCTGTGCCGCCAGACGCTCCAGTATATATTGCATGGGCACGTGCAGTGGATGCAGTTCCTCGGCAAGCGCACGGCGCGTCAGACTGAGCAGCTGCTCGGCCAGCCCATGATCGCACATTATCTGCTGATTGCGTTCGCTGCGCACCAGCGACTTGATGATCTCGCTCAGGTACACCTGTAGCTGTATCGCCTGCAGCGGAGACGTCTCGTGCTGCACGCCTGGCAGCAGTTTCAGCATGCATAAGACAACGCCCGGATGCACAATGCGTGGCTCTGGTGTGGGTTGTGTCAGATTCAGTTGGCTGGGATGCGCTGGCGCCGCCAGCTCCTTGCTGGGCGAGCGTGTGTGTGGCGCTGTCTCACTGAAGAGCGTTATCACACCGCTCAGATTCGGTGGCTCAAAGTTGTCCAACGCAATGCTGTACAGCAGCCGAAACACCACACAGACATAGGACAGTGAGCTGGGTATGTCCTCGGAAAAACTGTGAGGATTTAGTCTATGTATATTAAATGAAGGTCTCTTAAATTTCGGGAGATACTCACCTGAAACTCAATATATCGCCGCTGAAAACGTCATGGTAGTATTTGAGGAGTGCCTGTTGTGGTTCATAGGTTTCGGTGAAGTCTTGCAGCGTTGTGTCGCCACCAAAGCAGCCCAAGAGACGCAACGTGTCGCACAGCGAACTGTTGCAGATCTCCTGATGAAAGAACTTGGCATTTGCCGGCTCAAAGCGCATGGCGGTGGCCAGCGTCTGGCAGACGATCTGCAGCAAGAGTATAAGATCCTGTTGGGCAATGCTCGTCTGTGGTTGAGCCATGCTGCCATCCAGCGAGACAAAGACGCTGGTCAGATAGACGAATCCACCCACTTTGCGGAAAACGGTGCGTGTGCGATGCGAGTCCTTCAGGCAGCCCAACAGCATGTTGAGTATCTGGATTTTAAACTCCACCTGATGCGGACTGATGCTGTGCATAAGCGAGAGTATGTAGAGCATGTCGTCGTCTCCACCAGCGGAAAGTATCAGCTCACGTACGATGCCCAGAGCCTGTGGGCGACAATGCTTGAATTTGACCAGTTCATGGGTGCACTTGGCGCCGCCGTAGTCCCGAAAGATTTGCGCATTATTACTGGCGCCACTACCCAGCAGCATTGTGAGTGCCTCCATAACATGCTTGCCTAACGTATCGAGCAGATCCTCCTGTCCCTCGGTAGTCGGTTGCACTACAACGCATTCGTCGCCATTTGTTATTTGCCGCACATAATCCGCATAATTTTTTAGACAGGTAACAAGGATCTCTAGTATTCCCACCTCCCGATAGACGTCCTTAAACACGCTATTGTGGCGCAAGATGTTGAGCAGCGTCTTGAGGCACAAAATGCTGCATGAGGTACTCTGATTGTGCTTGAGCAGCAGCGACAAACTGATGAGCTCCTTACAGGGCACAAAGTTCAACTGAAATACTATAAACTCGAGCAGATCATAGAACTTCTCCTGTATTTGCGGACTCTTCTGATGAATGCGTTCCGCAAAGCTACTCAACGTATTCTCCGATTCGAGTATAAAATAATTGGCATTCTCCGAGTGATACACACGCGAAATGGCATCCAGTATGGTGCAGCACAAGGCGGGCGTCGTCGATCTAAGAAAGACTGTCTGCAGCACCTGAAATGCGTACACATTGCGCACACAGGTCTCACGTGAACTGGCCTGTGGCAACTGGAAATTCTGTAGTTTGAAGACCGTATTAAACTGGGCGGATGGGGGACGCAGCTCGTAGAAACCGCACATGCATAGCGATGAGATCATTAGAACCAAATTGCGTATAGCTGCCTGAATTTCTAGCGTTTGATTGCGTGCATTATCGAATCTGTAAGGAGTATAAATAGCTAACTTAACAAGAGAATTTCGATAACTGGATTTAACGCTTACTTGAGCAAAAAGTCACTGAGAAATACGTAGCCCTGGGAGGCGCGAAAGTCGTCCATTAGTACCTGGGATACTTGACTAGAGTCCTTGAGAAAGCAAAAGACTGTGACAAACATTTCGACTATTTCCAGCGGATTGCCAAATGTCAAACGTTGCATGTTGTCTACGCACAGCGCCATGCACCCTTTGGCTAGAATCATAAAAAATTAGTAAGGGTTTCGCTGGCCAGCTTCTGCTTGAGGTACTCACAATGTATGTAGGTGACAACGGCATCGATTAAGCCATGCCTTGAGATAGTGGTCAGTATCTCTGCCGCATTCTTGCGCCACACAATATTTTGAGCGGGGCATGGTGAAGTGATGGCGGAAAAGAGTAGCGTTAGATCATCCATACGTGCAAGCTCCTCTGCCGGATACTGATACGAGCAGAGTTTCACCAGCAATTGCACAAAGACCTTTTGCAGCAGTGTGCGGCGCTCCTGGGCATTGAAATCGCTGGCACTCGCACCATCCTCGGGCGGATCATCATCTTCTACTTCGGGCAGATCGAAGAACAAATACAAACACTTGACCAGAGTTGAGGGCACTGAGGCAGCTGTCATGACCTGAAAAAATGATTTCAAACAGCAATATATAAATGACAATTTAAATAAATTAAACTTATTCAATTATTACATAGTAGCCACAAAGATAATAGAAAAGTTTCTGTCGGAGGAAGCAAGGGCAGCATTTGAAGGAGACTTGAAGGTCCCATTATGTAAATTAAATCTGTAATGCTGCTTACGCATAAGTAGTTTATGCTGCTATTAAAATTGACATTCGAGCAAGGGAAGAAATTAATCACTTATTATAAATAAATTTATAAAATGAACGATAAATTCCTTAACCTATTATTAAAACTAAATTTATAATTGATAAAAATACATGCCATGCATATGAATCAGAAATGACAAAATACATATTCAAAACAATGCCAGATATTGGTAATGTTTGACTTAAACTGAGAAATATATTTACTAGTAATTTGTTAGAGTGATTTGATAGTATTGCGATTCTATATACACAAATGCTCCACATGCTAACCTGTATGAGGGAGACATCGCCGTTGGCCAGGAGATTCAGTGTAGCGAGTAGTAACCAACCGCTGCTGGTGTCCTCCGTTGTTTCCACCTCAAGAAACTTGACAATAGCTATGGATGCAGCCTCGGTGCTCTGATTCGATGCACGTTTGCGTATCTCGCTGACCATCAGACGGGAGACCTGCTGGCAAAAGGCGACCACATCCCAAAACTTTTCGCTCATATCATTTGCAGGGCAGCTGCTAAACACCTGTTTTCAATAGATTTAGATTAATTAGAGTTAAACCGTTCCATTGCTGAAGACAACGTGGACTCACTTTGCAGAAGAGTGGCAACATTTCGTAGAGTTTGCCATCGCGTTCGTTTTCGCTGAGCGGATCCTTGGGATGCGTGTACTCGTTGAATAACTTCTTCAGTGTGGCCAGACTCATTTGGATCCGTGCGTCAAGTAATGCTTCCTCGCCGCTCCGTCCATTGGGAGCACTGGCGCTGGGACTCGCATTGCTGCTGCCACTGGTGCTGCCCGATGAGCTGCCGCTGCCAGCGCCGGCAGCACCGCGCAGCTTGCGCATAACGTTCATATTTCTGCTTACTTCTGCTGCTGCTATTGTTATTCTAATCGATACTGCTTATTCTCTCAAACTGGAAATGCGCAAAAACCAATTGAATTACTTGTTTGTGTCTGAAATTCACATCATTCGCGCTCGTTTAATATTCTACACAATATTGCTTTGTCTATAAAACGCCATAATTAACGCCTGGCTGAATCACCATCCAGTTAAGCAATTGTCTAGCACAATTGTTATTTCGAATACCCATTAATTTTGAGTATAATTTTATGGATTCATTTTATTGCAATTTTGTTGTGTCGATTTTCACTCACACATTGCATCGTGGCAATGTGTAAGGCTGAATTTGTTTAATTTAACACACTGTTTAGATAAATTTTTAAGAAAATATATTTTGAATTCTTTGTTTTTAATATGTGTTGAATAGTTTCATCAAAATTCTAAAAAGCATTTAATTGAACATTTATAAAATTACGTATTCTAAATTTTTTGTATTGTGTTGTATATAGTTTTAAATAAAGTCAGTAGCCCCATCAGTATAGGGTATTCTGCAGTTCGGCACTCTCGACGAGAAAACTCTTGTTATCGCTGCTGTTACTGCTATTTAAAGCAAACACAGACAGATAAACACACACACATACACACACACATTAATTGAAACGTCGCAAGCTTTTTAAAGCGCAATGTTTTGTACACAATTCCATCGGCGTGAACGAACGTGCGAGCATTGACTGTGAATGTGTGAGTATGTTTGTGTGGTTTTGGAAGAGTGCAGTGTTTTAAGCGTGGGCGACGCTTTCGTTTCCAGTTCAACAGGGTTAAATGAGCTAAGTGATTTTGATTTGCAAGCTTTTCAATAAAACACACATAAACATTTTCACTGATTGCGCACAATATGTGTGTATAATAAGAAAAACCCAAACAGCTGTTTGCAGTTTGAAGTTTCAAGAACGTTTTTATTGCACTGACTTAATTTGTTCTTAGTTGACAATTTAATATTTGTACTTTGTATAAGTTTATTTTTTTAAACTGCTGCCAACACATTTGGGTTTCAAAACGGGGACAGCTAACGGCAGCTCTTTTTGTGTTTATCCCATTTCACACACTTTCGTTTTGCGCTCTTTGTTTTGCTCGTGTCAATCGCGATGCTACTACAGTTTATATTGATTTTTCTGCTCTCTTTCTGTCGCACACGCTCTCTGTGTCCAGCGGAGCACTAGCAATAAGTTGAAAATTTTCACACGATACTTTTGCATGGTTTGCGCAAATTTCCGCACTTACTTTTACTGCACATAATTAGTGTGGTTTTTTGTTGTCGTTTTTCATTAGTTTCATTAATTAAATCGTTTGTTTTTACATTGAAAAGAAAAAAAATGTTTCGTCTCACACAAATGAATAGATGTTTAATAGTGGTGCACGATATTTATGTGACTTGTTCGAGATGAGACAAAGTATCGGTCGAAACGTGCGAAGAGACACGATATCTTTAATCAAATTATAGATATAACTGACCCTTGAATTGTGTAAATATATAGACAAGGTGTACTTCAATTAAATTGCTTTAAAATGTGAGTGGGTTGGACACTACTGCTCTAAACAGGTTTTAATGTTATTTAAAAATAAAATCACGATATTATTCATCGCTGTTGTCAGCTGACCGTGCACATTATGCGCGCGTTGCCAACTGACTGAAAACTGAAAGTTTATTGCCAACTGACTTGACGTGCTTTAAAACGGAAAATCAAAAAATCATGCTTTAAATTATACGCTGTCAATAATTTTATTGTTTACAACACAAGAAAGAAAGCAAAATAATACATGACAAACTTTGAATAGTCTCAAATGTCATATAACAGCTCGCAATCACGCGTTTCGGATTCAAGTCGCACCTCCGAGGATGACGATGACTCTTCTTGTGCCATTTGTATAATGCCCCCTCGCCCGGGCACCGCGCCCAATAACTTCCGGGAGCTGCACATTCCACGCGATATACTGACGCCGGTCGACTATCCCATACAGGAGGCGCAGCGTTGGATGACTCACATGGGTAAAAATGGGAAAGTCTATCGATTTCCAGTGCCCACCATTTTGCCGAAGGTGATTCAGACTCGTTTGGTGCCCAAGGGGGAGCTGCCCAAAGATGTGGCCGTCGATCGTCGGCGGCGACAGTATGCCAAAATCAATTTAGTGGAAGAGCTGAAGAAGGCTGGTCTCACCGACGACATCCTTCAGCCAACGGATGAGCAATACAATCTAATGTCGGAGTTTGCCTTTCCGCACAAATTTCCGCTGAGCTACTTCGATGACAGCAATTATGACATCAGCTCGCCGCAGGCATGGTTCGAGCTGGGCATCGTTGGTGATGTCCATTATCCGTTGCCGGCTCGAGCTTATTTACCCTACAATCGAAGTTTGCGCACCTGCCGATGGGTTATGGCTGCCGTTACGTCCTACAACGACAAATTGGATTTGTGGACGCTGACCTCGCTGGACGATGAATGCAGCTACGAGGTGCCCAAGCTGCAGTTCATGTTTCTCGCCGAGGATCCACACAAGTACATCCAGCGACTGCAGTCGGCGGTTCACGAGCGCCACAAGGGTGAGCAGTTGATGTTGATGGAGCTAATTGTGGATTGTGTGCTCCACGATGACATTGAGTCGACAACGCTGCAGAGCTCGAAGTCCATTGAGGCGATACTGCAGAAGGCTAACGTCTCCGATCAGTGCAAGCGTCGCCTGCGCTCCGAGGTGAATATTGTCTTTGAGAGATTGATGGCGTTGTATGAGCTGGAACAGTTCATCATTCACATGCCCAAGGAGTTTCCGCAATTCCAAAATATCTCCCTCAAGGAGTTTATGCCCACTGCGGCACGTGTCGATTTTGCAGATCAGGAGCGAAGTGAACTGCAGGCTTTGGCCATTAATATCAAGGAGAAAAGCTACGGTTGGCTCCGGGTCAGTCTCTTCTATTGCGCTGGCGGCATTGAGTCGATGATGGGCGTGGCCGGTGAATGTCAGCACATCGAGACACTGAGCATATTTGTGGTGTCGTTCAATAAGCCAACGACTCTCGCAGATTTCTTGCAATCGCAGGAGTCGCATGGTAAAAGCGTCGGTACCTACCTCAAGGTATACTGGCCCCAAAAGCTGACCTCTGTGATTACGCTGGTGTTGCGTGCTTTGGGCAAGGGTTGGCTGGACATCTCCCTGAACAATTGGACGACTTATGCCATGTGCAAAATATCCCGATTCCTTCTGCAGGTCAAGTTTCGCATGCAGGAATCGATGGAGGTGCTGCTGCTCACATCCCTGATGAACTTTTCTCATCTGGTCTGCGATCCGTGTTTACAGTTGCTTGGGCTCAAGCACAACTATAAGTGGACTAATAATTTTATTGAAACGGAGTTTCCCTTTCCCAAACCTATATTTGCCTTAACCATTGGTATCAATGAGGATCGCAAAGTGTTCTACTCCACCAATCCGGATGAGTTTCAGCCATTGCTAATGGATATCTATAAGCGGAACTTGGAGAAGACGTCGGGTGTGCGGCTCATCGATGCGGATGTAATGACCAATTTGAAATTTGCCCATAATCTGTATATATTAACTGTGGAGCTGATTGAGGACAAGTATCTGGAGCAGAATGAATTGATGCGACACTGCTATGCCCAGGCGGTGATCCCATTGAAGGCATACGCGCGACTCTATGAGAGATTCATTAACTTTTATTTGCTGAATGTCATCGATTTTATGAAGGACTATAAGGAGGCGCGCAAGCCCTCTTCTCAGGTTAAGTGGGATATATTGGAGTACAAGCGGCAAAAGGAGGAGGTGCGTGAAATCTTGCCGGCATCTATAACAATTGGTCCCTTCTGCGTTAATGTGGATACGTTGAAACAGTTTATGATCAAGAAATATATTGACCTTGTGCGAAGGATCTTTGACTACTATGTGGATCGGATGTATGAGACGAATGATCTGTTGTTGGAACGATGCCAGGAGGTGTTTCACAAGATCAATGTGCATCCCATCAGCATTGAGCATCTGTACGAAATCCGTGACTATGGACTGATTGTGCCGGACATTGTCGAGCAGCTCCGTGCTGATATACAGGTCATGTGGCTGGAATACGATATGTTGGATAGTTTCTTTTACAATCTGAGTGATCATCAGTTTGCCATGAAATGGAACGTATTTGCCTGGCCACACCAGATCCTCATGCGTTTGGCCACGCTCAAGGACGAACAGAAACTGGATATTGAGGAGTTCCTGCGTCAGCATTACAGCGAATGCCAGGGCTTTGAGGAGCGTCTGGAGTCGCTGAACGATGAGGTTCAGGCATTCTCACTACTCTTCAATCCAAATCGTGCACAGGAAACATCGGTGGATATTAAAAAGACGTGGGCGCTGATCAAGGAGCTGGAGAAGAAGGGGCAGACTTTACAGTATCGACAGGAACTCTTCGAATTGGAGCCACTGTCCACGCATTTCCTCATCAGCATCATCGACAGCTTTGCCCCCTATAAGCAATTGTGGTATGCTTGTGCGAATTTCCAAAAATTGGAGGATGCCACTTTGGGCAATCCGATTGTACAGATTGATTTGGATGAGGTGTGGAATAATTTAATGCTCTTGCGTAAGGATCTCGTTGATTCCCTAGATAATTTCAGTGAGAAGCCCGAGATTATGGAAGTCGCCAATGTGTTTATAGGGAAAATCGATAATTTTGTGCCCGTTTTCAACAGCGTCAAGGATCTACGCAATGAGAACTGGATATATTTGCATTGGACGGAACTCAGTCATACCCTTGGCCAGGAGGTCAAATTCAGTGTATCCATGAACTATCAATATCTCGTGCGCAAGGGCATCTTAAACCATCTGCCCGAGGTGCACGAAATCTCTGTCAGAGCCAGCAATGAGGCCGAGGAAATCTACCGAGCCATCAAAGAGGAGGAGGAGCGCAAACAGGAGGAATTGAATGCACTAATTTTGCGCAAACAGTTGCGGAAATGTCGCAGAGATATTGTCTAGAAGATTGCGCATTTCTCCCTCCATTCTTGTTCCCATTAAGTGCCAAGATATTTCCATTCTTTAGAAATCCGATCTTATCTTATATTTAAAATAAAATGTTTGTTGATAAAGCCAAAATACTTTTTTTTTCTTTCAACTTTGTATTATTATTTTATGCAGCTGGAACCCACATGCAGCTTGGAACTGTCGGAACAGTGTAGTTTCCAAAGGAACAAGTACAAAGATTAGTTCTTGTGTGAAAAATTTGTTTATTCATTATTATTTATTAATTAATTACGCAGATAATAGTTTCGTAGAGATTTTAATTTCGGTGCTACTGCTGAAATTAGAATTCACCCAGAAAAGAATATTTCAACAAAGATGCAATCTTTGACCAGTCATCAAAGAGAGAAGAAGCATTGCGAAGATCAGTCCACAATTTGCAGCAATTGCAATTTGTGTTCCATTTGGGCGCTTATCCTGTGACTTGAAGAACCTGACGGTTGTGGCCAAGGGCAGCTCCACTTGCTGTTCACCGGCATCGAATTCCAGATCATGTCGCTGCCCCACCACCAGCCGCACATGCTGCAGCACACTCTGATGGGGCACTTGGTCCGCATCTAGCAGCTTTTCATCTGCCACATAAAACTCATAGCTAACGCTGAGCAGCATGTTGCGACAGCTGAGGGACTGCAGCTGCTCATCGTAGATGCCCAGAATGGGTGGCAACTGTTGGCCGCCATCCGCATAGGTCAGCTGCAGTGGCAGCCACCTATCCAGCTGTGGTCTGCCCAGCTGCGAGATGTACACTTGGCTAATATCCTCCAGACTTGTGCAGTTGTGCGGCAATAGCTTGGCCCAAATGTGAGACTGCAAATGCTGGCAGTAATCCGTGTGGTTGCCATGTTCCGGCTGCACTAGCGTTAGTTCACACAACCGGCATTGCCTGGCCAAATCCACACCGAAGCCGACAGCATGACGAGCACCTGGTCTGTGTGGGGCGCAAGGAGTCAGCCAGTGCTGCTGATCCTCGCTGGCATTGCTTTGGAAATAGCTGAGCAACGTTTTGCTATCGTTTTGTATTTGTAGTGTGGATAGAAGAATTGGCGCTCCTTCCACATAGCCAAGTGGTCCAGAGCTGGGCTTGGGTTTAATAGCATTTATCAACCCGAAGGTCAGCTGAAAGTTGAGCCAAATCTCATCTTTCTCGTTCGGCTGATTGGCTTCCCTCAGCAGCAATTTGGCTGCCAGAATGTGTGTATAATTGTGCAACAATTGCAGCTCAATGCTGTCCACCAATATATCCACTTCCGTCTCATTTGCCTCCAGGCACAGCTCCGTTGGCCTCAGCAGCAGCTGTTGGCAAACTTGTATATTAATGCCCTGTAAATCCTGCTCCTCCGGCTCACGTGGCTTGGATAGCAACTGGTGGCTGCTTGTCAGATTGAGCAGCGTCCAGAGATGGAGCTGCAGCTGCGTGACATCGCTCATGAGGCAGCTACTGTGCATTGGTTGCAAGTGCAACAATGTTTGCTTCAATTGGCAACTGGCGCTCTCGTATCCAATTGGCAGTTCCAAGTTGGAAACCGTTTTGCTATCCGGCTGCCACAGTTGCAACGCTTCTCCGTATTTGTAGTGCGTCGTGAATTGTGTGGCAAGTGGCAACTGGGATTCGTAGGCAACCAGCAGCTCAGGCCATTTTTTGTACTCCTCCGCATCGAAATTGTTACTTGGAGTCTAACGAACAAAATAAATATTATAAATAAATATTATAATTAATAAAAGTATAATATTAATTTTGTAATTAATATATTATTTTATTATTCACCTTAATTTTGGTTGGTTTTGAGTTGCTGCGAAAGACGCACAGCCAGCCATCGTTGAGCTGGCATGTGGGAAGCCCATGATTATATTGGAACTGCTCCTGTCGGTTTCGGAGTTGCTCCTCCGATGCTGATTGTGTGCAGCTAAAGACCTGCAATGCTTCCGTGGAACAATCGCGATCACAGCAGCAATTTAACTCGCAAAAATCGCTGTGCAAATCACAATTGCAGTAATTAAAACTTTGGGGCAGTGTTTTTGGCGACTCGGTGGCATTTAAGGGCTGTGTTTCAGCAGTTGCAACTGTTGCTGTTGTGTTTGTTGGCGCTACAGTTGTTGTTGTTGTTGTTGTTGTTGTTGTGCGTGGAGGTTTTTGTGTGATGCGTGGCGGAAAAGTCTGCGTTGTGGTGCTGGCAGTCTCCGGCAAAGGACTGTCTGTGCTGTTTGGGTCCAGAACCACAGTTGTTGCAGGAATCTCCGTGGTTGTTGTTATTGTTGCTGCTGTTGTTGTTGTTGTTGCGCTTGTGTTGTAGTTGTGTGAGATGCCAATCTTGATGCAGTGGTGCATTGGCACTGAGAGCAGACTCAGGTAGAGACACAATAAAGTTCTCCTCAGCATGATTACTACTTGAATTCTACGCCGTATTCCTCAAATTTGCGGAAGATCAAATTAAGATCGATTATGATTTTGCCAGAGGTTCGCGTTTGTAGTTTGTAGCTGCCAAAAGAGATCATTATGAGACACACAGAAAAATTGGTGAATTACTGTTGAGGAAAATAAAAAAATTAATTTCTTAATCCCCATTTAAGGAACTCTGAATTATTCTTTTTGATAATTGTATACAACAATTTCAAAATTCCTTCTTTTTCCTCAATATTATTGATGTCATATCAACATTGCCATGGTCTACCTACCGATCCAAGCCCGAGTAGAGTATGTCAGTTTTGTGGAGCGCAACGCCGCCACCACCGAAGCGTTCCCTGATGCTCTGCCACCAGGTGTTTGGTGCAATCTTCCAGGTGTTTATCTCGACACGATGATATCCTGGTGAGGCGGGCACGTGGGCAACGCCGTACCCAACTGGCCAACACTGCTGCAGAAAATTAACGGCGTGCACCTCGACCAGGAGACGAGGCCAACCCTGAATTCCAGCGGTGCACAAATGCACGTCCAGAGGCTGTGCAAAATCGGCGCTGTTATGCAGACGATGGCTGGAAATAGGTGTCTGCCCCTTTAACTCGCCCTGAACCAAACGCCAGATGTTGCCTAGAATAGATTATGATCAAATTGGGAATTGGTCAAAGTTCTAATTCATTTTCTTTTTACCGCTCTGCAAACTCCACTTGCAAAACAAATGTGGCTCCTCGAAATCAACAGCTTTCAGTATTTGGCCAATAATGTGCAATTCCGCCATCAATTGTTATATAAATATAAGCAAGTTTTCACTGCACTCTTTTTTTTAATAAAACTAATTATTGTGATAACCAATTTTTTCAACTCGAAAGAGACATTTGCGTAACTCGAATTAATGTTTTGGCAGTTGACGTTGTCAGAGCAACCGATTGTTGCCTTGACAGCTATGCATTCTTCATAATCTGCTGCGGACTGTTTTTAAATACAATTCCATACCATATGCAGTCACATTCGTATTTTTAGTTAAATATACTGGTATTTATTTTGGAAATAAGTTGGTTTTGCCAATGCGCGGCATTTTTGTCGTACATTGTTCAAGCGTACGTTATCGATAAATAACTTCGTTTGTACGATATTTTTTGTAGTGCTGCCAACTTGTTTAAGACGCATGCGCAACACAAAGTGGTGTGGCGGTTTGGAATTTGAAATAGAAGCAACGGTCATACTCTGCTAAAATTAAATTATTTGAAACGTATTTATAAAATAAATATAAGCAGCACAATTTTGCTTAATTTTGAATAGCTTAAACACAAACATAACAATATTTATTTATTATCATAATAATATTAAATAATAAGTTAATTCCAAGTCGTTTCTCATATAATTTATTGTAAATATCCAAATGAAATTTTATTTATTTAGCAGATTTAGTTACTAAAAATTTTGTTTTTGTTAAGATAACAGCGTTAGAACTGGACTGGTGTCGGAACTATTTATGATCGTACCAAGGATCTTCCTTAATTGCTGTCACATTATATCTGATTTTAATGGGTGCCAATATATGCATAATCATATGCTTGCATTCGCTGGAAGCCACTGGATTTTTGGGGAAGACCAGCGACTGATTAATGCGCTTCAGCAGTATGTGTACATTGGATCCGTCGTAGGGCAGGCGACCGAAAACCATCGCATAGCAGACGACGCCTGAAGCCCAAATATCTGACATAAATGGATCGTAAGCAACGCCTAAGGAGACATCAATTTATAAAACATATATATAGTTAAATTGCGTAATTGTGTTGCCTTTTAATATCTCTGGACTTGCGTAGGCATAACTGCCACAAAAGGTTTTTGACAGCACCACTTGATTCTCAGTGGCGCGCGTGTCCTTGCGCGCAAATCCAAAATCGATTAGCTTCAGATTCCAGTTCTCATCCAGCAATAAGTTTTCACACTTGATATCCCGATGTACGACTCCCTTGCTGTGGATATACTCAATGGCGCTGATCAATTGCTTAAAGAGAGTCCGCGACTGATTCTCATCCAGAAATTTCTTTTCTCGCACATAATCCAGCAATGTGCCGTTGTCAGCCAGCTGCATTATCAAATATACCCTGTGAATAGTTTTAGAGATTTAGTTAACTTAAATTATTGGCCTAATTCGACTTAAAATATATGTATATAGAACAGATAAAATATATATGTTATTTTATACTCTTTTAAAAAACCCCCAAGAACATCTTTAATTTAAATACCATTTGGTCTTCTCACCTATGACTGGTCTCGATGCTTTGATAGAATGTTATTAGATTTTCATGATGCAGACCCTTGACAGCCTCAATTTCTCGTGGTAGAAACTTTTGCGTGTATTCGGATGGAGCTTTGATCTTGGATATTATTTTAACGGCCACGCGCTTTCCATATTCCTCGGAGAATCCAATCTTGACCTTGGCATAATTTCCCGTGCCAATCACTTTGCCCAATATGATGCCATGTTCCTCGAGAATGGTCTTCTGTGGCTTGGTCTTCTCATCTTTGGACGTAGTAGTGGAAGATCTGGCCTCGGTGGTTTTCTCGTTGAACGTGTAAACTTTCTGTTCGACCCGTCGACCCGAATTCTGATCGTTGACTAAATCTTGCGATGAATTTGTAGTAACTGCGAAAAGATGCAGAACAAGATGCAGTTACTCTGCTATATATCTTATATGTATATATTGGACTCTCACCTGGATCGCCCTTTCGCTTTGGAGCGGTCGCCATTTAAAATGGTCAACCAATCTGATTTGGGTCAACCTGTACCAAGGATGTTAACGAACTCGTCGAGTGCTGTTGTCGAACAAATTCCAAAGAATCATTGAATCATTTCCTTAGCATTTTTGTAACAAAACTACAAAATGTTAAAGATTCAATAATATATATTTTTTTACTATAAGTTGTGACATATTTTTGCCGGCATTTTTGATTTAAAATTTAAATATTTATATTAGGGCAAATTGATCAATACTTTGAGTGTAGCCTCCTGGCACCTAGAGTATTTATATACACTCTTATAATTTATTAATTTAATATAATTAATTCATTATTTTATTATGTTATTGTAAAGCCCTTTGATATTTTTGTTTTTCTATCTTTAGTTCGTTCAACTGCTTGAATGATAATTAATATATAAATAATAATGAAGGAGCTTCTCAAGTTAGAATTTTTAATCGAATTTGAATGCTGAAGGCATTGTGGTTTCTGAATTTTGCCAGTTGTGTAATAACTCAAACAGCAATCAAATAAGCTCCACAACAAACAGCCTGCCAAAAAGTGTGTGTGTGTTTGGGTGTGTGTAATCTGGCCGTTACTTTTGCTGGGCGACTTACATTTTGTCCGCGTTCAGAGTCCTTTAGGCATTGGTTACCTACATTTTTACTTAACTTTTGGCGCTGTTTGAGTTTTGCTTTATGAAATTTTCACATTTTTTGCATTACGTTGCTTTTATTGTGCGGCCCCTCGCTGCCCCTCGTTGGCCCCAGCAGTTACCAGCTACCTGCCACGCCCATCGGCTTGTGTTAAAGTAGCTTAAGGTCATTTGAGCGGTTGGTAAATTTCAATTGGAATGTTCACAAATGCAAACACACATTTTTTAAGGAGTTTTTTTTTTGTGTGTTTTCTGCTTTCTTGTTTTTTCTTTACTTTTTTTTTTGGCATTGCTTCTCGTTTGGCTCCCTTGCCTCCCTTGTCCAACATTGCGTGCAAGTGAAATTTTATGTTTCATTTAAAATTGAAATGTTGCTGGCAGCAAAACAAAGTCGCCTGCAATTGGCCATGGAATTTAAGGCAGGTTTCTTTTCGTCCCTACAACTGCTACTCTTGGCCCTCATCCACCCTCTTCCCTCGCTTCCACTTGCTTCTGCTGTCCTCGGTTCTGTATTAAATAAAATATTTATAATTTCATAATGAAAAAGAGCAGCGTGCCAAAGATAATGCGAACACTGACTATACTCTCACTTTATTTTTTTTAAATCTATGGCCAACAAAGGCATTTTGACTTTCCCATAAGAGTTGTCAGACATACATAGAAAAATATATTTTTTTTTCGTTTGAATTTTACTTAAGTTTGTTGGTGAATCCGACTAAAAAAATGTAAATATTCATTTTTATTTTATAATCGAATTTTTATTTTAGTTTGATGATGATGAGTAAATAGTAATTCTCTAACTTAAATTATATTTTTTTGTAATTTAATTTTGGCAATTGTACTTAATCTTAGTGGAAAATAAAATGTAATATTTTCTATATGTTTTTAAATTTGCATATTAAAATTAAAAGTTAATTAATTTCCATTCTAATCGGTGCATGATTTTGGAGTTTTGAATTGTAGCCTGAGAATTTTAATTAATCATTAAGTTTAAGTGTGTTTAATCATTTTTATAGAAACTTTGAGATTTGCCAAAAATTGATTTAAAGTGTATACCGAGTACAACTTGGAGTCTGAATTGTGGACTCTTGTTGTGTGGCCAATCTGCCCGGGCGTTGCTACCTGTCGCCCTTTTTGCAGCATGCATGTTAATGCTCCGCCATTACGTTGATTTCACAATATCCTTGCACATCCTGTCCAGGGCACGTTGGCTGGCTTCGGATCGTCCCGCAACTGTGTAGCAGCGCAATGTCAAAATTGTTTGTGGCAGTTGCCGCCGCAGCTGCGTTGCCAGCGGAAATGCCGCTACCCTTGGGCAGAGGTGGGCAGGTGGGTAACAAGCCACAACGCTCGGGAGGGGGCAGTGCCAGCTTCCGACACACACACACACAAACACACACAGATGGGCGGCGTCTCCTTTTGTGGCATACGCAAACTGGCAAAACAGCAAAAATGACAATTGAAATATGCGCTGCTGGGCGAAATTTGTGAGTCAGAATCATTCTGGGATGTGTGTTGGGGCTTTTGGAGCTGGCAGCTGCCGGTTTCTTCTGCTGTTGCTGCAGCTTCTGTTTGCCGTTTCTTTAGCTTTGTTGCCAGTTGGTTGAAGCCTGACTTATCATTGGCCCAGTTCACGAGCAGTGGCGCCATCTACCGACACTCGTTTGCACTCAGTGACGTGTGCTTGCGCATAATGAGGCCAGCACCTTTGTTGTGGTCCATATATCCTTGTGCACAACTGAAACACGCCATTCATTTGTGGTAATCCTTGGTAGCCACATGCATCGCCCATTGCTGGCTGGCTGGCTGCCTTTGCCCTGCTCTTCTCCAGGATCAGCTTACGTCGTTTTTCACTTATCCGCTTAAGCCGATGTCTCCGTCCTCTGCCTCACTTCCTGGCCGTAGTTCTGTCATTAACATCACAGGACATTTTATTTTATGTTGTTTTTGTTGCTGCTGCTTCTGCTGCTCTCTTTTTTTTTGTTGTTGTCGTTGCTGCTTCTGCTGCTCTCTTTTTTTTTTAAGTCTATAAATAAAAAGGCAACTCCGCAACTTCTCCCGCCGGTCAGATAAAATCGCAATGCAAATCTTTCTGCTACGGAAATGAGAATGAAAAAGCTGCACTGCCCAGAATAATCATAAGGCTACAACACACTCCTGGATAGCAGATACCCCAGCTGGAAATAAATGAACATTCAAAGCATATTCAGCAGATTGCTAGGGCTATGAAATTGTAATTCAACTGAAGTTTTCTATTTTTCTGGTTGATATCTTTTAATAAATATAATAAATATCTATGATCTATGTTAAATATCTTTTTTTAAATTCTTTTATCAGAGCTTAAGAGCGATATATACTTGAGATTCTTATAATAATTGTTTGTCTTCAGGTGTCTACTCTAATCTGATGAAAGATTTTGGTTTATCTTGCGTGTACATCTGAATTTATTTTCTTTGGTTTGCTGCTGGGCATCACCATGATCAATCTGATGTTGTATGCCTATAGAAACCGGTTATCCTTCAGACATTTCACATTTGTTTTTTCTGTTCTTGTTCTTGCGATATTCCAGTTCAATTGGATTGATGGCAGTCTGTAATATAAATCCACATTAATCTACTCTATTCAAAATATGCACCAATTCATTAAATTTTCCTGAATACACAGAATAAGTGATTTTTTCTATGTTGAGCCAAATTGGAATTTTCTGGGGAAACATTTAATGCAACAATTAAATATTGCGTATAAACTGATAAGCTGACTGCCTAAATAATCTATTCAAATATGAATATATTCTGTATTTTGTATGACGTATTTTGTGTGATGATAACTGAATGACGTTTTTTTGTATGACGTATTTTGTATGATGTAATTTCTATTTTTTATGTAATTTGTATGACTTTTTTTGTATGATGTGGTTTGTATGGTGTATTTTATATGACGTATTTTGTATAAAGTATTTCATAAGATTTATGATGTATGTAATATTTTCCGCAACATATAAAAACAATTATGAAATGTATATATAAACTTATATTTTTCTGTAAATAATATTAATAATATGGGTACAAAGTAAGAATTGTCTTGTGTATGGAATACAAATTATTATACTAAACTCAGTTTACAAATGTTTGTTTATGTAAATATTGTATACGATTTCTGTCCATTTTGACTAACCAATTCTGCTGAAATTTTTAAAAATATTCAAAGTGCAAATAACAAAAGTAAGAAAATTAGACAAACTAGAATTCTGACGATGATTAAGAATATATGTAGCTTATAGCTTATGTGTTAAAAGTGATTCCTTCTGTGACAAACTTCAGCACAACACGCAACATTTGTCCCACAGTGTTATGGACAAGCAAATTTGTGGCCAAAATAGAGTTTAATATCGACGCAACGTATTAAGCTGTTTGTCTCAATAGTTGGCAATAATAAAAATATAAAACTAAAAATTGTGGAAAATTGTGGCTACTTTTGAGTGCACAGCTTCGGGGCAGACGGGCAAAAAGTAAAGCCATAGAAATACAACATGGATGAACAGTGTAATCCCAGTGTTGAAAGGGGGCAGGCAGCTCGTAGACAACGTAACTTCTTTTGGCATAATAAAATAATATTTTGGCACTGCTCCAGACCAAGGGCCAAATGAAACAAGACCAAACAAAACAAAGCAGGCCAAACAGCCTGGAGAACAACAGGGGATGAAGTGGCTTTGGACTTGGCTCGTGGGTTATGGCCATGACAGCGACAGCAAAAGTAGCAGAAGTCAATGCAGTCAAGTGGTCCAGTCTCCAGTCGCCAGTCACAAGCCCAGCTCCAGCTTCAGCTTCAGCTCTGTCCGCCTGTGCAGATGGCAAAGAATGTTGTTAAGGGGTTGGGCAGCCTGTCAAGTTCAAGAATTAAAAAAAATTTAAACCAAACTCAGCCAGGGAAATCAAAACAATAATAATATTATAGATGTGTGTGTGTGTGTGTATATGTGTGTGTTGGCTTGTGTGTGTGTGTTTTTTAGTGTGCCTGTTGGCTGGCTTTTACTCAGCTGGCAGCTTTCCCGACTTCCTGTCTAGCTGCCATGATTTTATTTGCATGCAAGCGCGTGTCAATGTAAACTATGAGCCCCAGACGCGTTTGGCATGCCCCCGACTACTCCACCCCTCCTTCCACCCATAAATGCAACACCAGTCTACATGCCTCCTCAAACCACTGTGGCAATCGTTGCTGCCTTGCGCTCAGTGAAGCGTTGCCTGTTACATTTTTGGCAGGACGCCGAAAAGTATGCAACGTCTGCTGCGGCATTGTGCATGTCTGTGCATGTCTGTGCATGCCTTTGCGTAGTGGTTCAACCCTCCCACCTCCCACCCCCACAACGTGCATATTATTGAAGTTTTTTTTTTTTGGTTGCTTTTATTTCAATTTGCTAAATTTTTAGGCATTTGAAATTTTGTTGTTTGCTTACGTTTTCAACGCCAATTTTTAACATTTAAATTCTCAATTTTTGTGCGCTTCTGCGTTGGCCAAAATGCCATTTAAATTCATGAGCCGTCAAAGGAAAATAAAACTGGATAAATTCGCGGTAACTCGCGGCTTCTGCAATATGCATTTAAGTATGCGCATATGTATATGTGTCAACAGCTGCTGTTGCAGCAAATAAAAAACGATAAAATGAGCCAGCCATTTTTAACAGACCGAATGGTACAGTGCTCTCTAAATAAAAATCATATCATAAAATATTTTATCTCTTTTAAAATTTTTTGAATACATTAAAAAAATGCACAAGTGCAAATATAAAACGTATTAACTTACACTCAATAATTTTAAAATAAAGAAAATTTTAGTTAGACAAACAAAAATATATAAATAAAAACTACAAATGATAAAAAGCATATATTTTATTATATATATTATTGTGTGAAACTTATTTTGCACTTATTAGCAAATGTGCACTGCTTAAATGGAAAGTGTAAAGAATTTGTACATTGAAAAGCATATTTATGGAGCACAAATGAACGGCAATCGCTAAAAGAACAGAAACAGCGACAAAATAACATATTTGGCAGAAACGAATACTGAAATCGGGAAAACAGTGGAAAACAACATAAATTAATATTCAGTTAAAATTGTGCAAATATTTTATACACGCATCTCGCTTGTTGCTTTAGTTGCTGAGTTTATTCTCTTTTTTCGTTTATTCTCTTTTTCGTTGCTCATACAATTCATAAATATATATATATATATATAATAAATATATATATATTTTGATATGCAAAAGGAATGAGACATGCTGAATGCAGTCAGTTTTAACTGTTGTTTTTTTTTTTTGCTGAATTTCTTTTGAAGAGTTTTTTTTTGTTCATTTTTCGTAATAAATTTATGAATTATTTGCGCGCTTGCCGTTGAATTTATGAATTGTAAATGTTGCTCTTTTTGGACTGTGTAAATTATTGTAGCATACTTTCTGGCATCGACTTATCTGCAGGGCTGTATTTTTGTCGTTGGCCCCAAGGTAATTTACATGCATTTCTGCTATAAATTAACCAACCAGTACTCCTCAATACATACTAATGGGTATGTTTGATTTATGCAAATGTTCACAAATTACAACAACAATAATCATAGCCCAACACACAATCCACATATGTATATGCATAAATATGTGAGTGTGTGTGCGAGTGTATGTGTGCGAGTGTATATCTGTGTGTGTGTGTGTGTATGGTTAATTAAAAATTCATAGAATTTTACATAAAGTAGCCAACTAATATTCATAGTTTGGAGCCTCCACTCAGCCAGAAACTCAAACGGCCCACTTTGTTGGCGCAGCACAAACCGCAGGTTTGAGGAGGCATCATTTATATTGCCTTCAAACGCTTAAGAGATAACCGAAGCGCAAACTGAGTTCCATATGCCACATGCCCCCGGTTTCTTCCTCCGCTAACGAACCAATATTCGCACAACATATGAGCCGGCATTATGAGCTCATTAATTATTCATAAATATTGCCCTACGCAATTAGTTAATTCCAGGATTGATTGATTTACTTTTGTCTGCATATATTTAAGCTCTTCAGCCTGTCTTTATATCTCCTTCACACCGTGCTGCTCTCTCTCTCTCTCTCTATGTCTCTCTGTCTCTCTTTCGCTCTCTATGATTTTGTTGTTCCGGACGCTTTTGTGGCATCTCTCGATGATTTGTGTCCTGGTGTTTTTGTTGTTCTTCTTGTTGTTGTTGTTGCTGTTGTTGTTGTTGTTGCTCTTGTAGCATTGTATTCGTGGTTGTCGTTTCAGGGCAAATAGTTCGCACAGCTAACGACAAAATGCCATAAATGCTTTTGCTGTCTTGTGTTTGTACATTATGGTGAGAGGGGGAGGGGAGGGGTACGTACAAGCCGGCTACCTGCAAAATCAATGTGGGTGGCTTGTGGTTTTCTGTGTGTGTGTGTGTGTGTGTGTGTGTGTGTGTGTGTGTGTGTGTGTGTGTGTGTGTGTGTGTGTGTGTGCGTGTGTGGGTGCGTGTGTGTGTGTGTTGTGTGTGTGTGTATGTGTGTGTGTGTGTGTGTGTGTGTGTGTGTGTGTGTGTGTGTGTGTGTATGTGTGGGTGCGTGTGAACGGTTCAATGGCTTTGCTTATTTCTGGCTAATAGTTTTCAGGCGCTTTGAAGTAGTCAACTTTCATGGCATAACTTGAGATGGAAAGCTATAAAGATAAATGTGCATATGGTATAAAACAATATGATTAATATTTTGACTACCAAAGTAATATAATTAATTTTATGTTCTCTCAATTTATGTTAATTATTGTTTGTCTTATTTCTCAGCTCAGTACATTATTTCTGTTCTTTATATGCCGTCTGAATTTAGAATTGTTTCATAAAACAAGTAAATCAAACATATAAATAAAAAGGATTCAAAGAATTTACTTCGAATTTTAATTATTTCAAAAAAGTTATAAGCTAAAAATATAACTAAAATATTTCTAATGCTTTTCTTTACCTAATTTTTAAGTGATCTTTAATAACATAATAATTTTACTTATAAACAATTCTCCAATTCAACTCCAATAATAAACTAAATTTATTAAGAAATTTACACAAATATAAACCTTATTCTGTCAGTCATTAGACTAGCTGAGTTTATGTTAAATAAATAGAGTCACTTAGCTAATAATCAAATGTGATTTAAATTATTACAACATGACAATTCGATAGCAGTGAAGGGAGACAAACTGCGCCTAAATCGATAATAATCGCAATAACAACAAAAACCACAACAAATGCAATGACAATTCCACACCGTATATCTAGCTAGGTGTATTTGTGTGTGTGTTGTGTGTGTTTGTTGTGTGTGTTGAACCCCAGCTGAAAATTGCAGTCAACATAAATCGTCTGAGGGACGCATCGCTTGGCATTCGGCTTATGCAAACTGTGTGGAGGGGTAAGGCAGCCAGAGGAGGGAAGAGGGGTTGGGGGGGGGGGGGGTTGAAATTGAAATGGGGTTTATCGAGGTGGTCACCAAATGCCGCAGTTGTATTGCCATCTTGAACCCAAAGCCGTTGCCAAAGCACACTGTAAGGCAGCGAGCTAAATGCAAATTAATTAGACAAGCCGATTCAACCTCAAAGCAACAACAACAACAATAACAATAAGAGCTCCAACAACAACAACAACAACAACAACAGAGACACATCTAACCCAACTCCATCGAAATTTTGGGGAGATTTGTAAGCCAAGCAGTGGGAATTAGTTTGCAAAGCTTTTTAAACAATAATTATTTTGTTCGCCGTAGTTATGAGCAAATTGAGCGTTTATAATGCGGCTCCAAACTTTGGAGTGGGTGCACAACTCCAACTGGTTGGCCGTCAATGCGTAAGCCTCAATTAAGCTGCCACAATTAGTAAGAGGCTTATTATGGGTATGTTGTAAGTGTGTGCAATTTATTTGTTGCTGCCCCATCAGCCGGGCAGGTCACTCGAAACTCGAAATTGCAGTGGCCAATTCAATTATTGAATATATCAATTATGAATAGATTTAAAATAATTACTTGGAACAGTTTATGGGATCCGAACTTACAACAATTCTTATAATTAGATTTTGGTTGGAATATATCCCAACTGCCAACTGCCAACTGCCAACTGCCAACTGCCTGCTCAGCCTGCTCAGCCTGCTCAGCCTGCTCAGCCTGCTCAGCCTGCTGCCTTTGGTAGACATTTTGTAAGTTAATACCTGGTGTCTCACGGGGCTCGATGGCGTATGGCAATCCGACTTCAAGTTTGCTCCAACTGTTGGAGTTCAGGATGCGAGTGGGAGTTTACATAACGCCGCACTTTGTATCAGTTTGTTCCTTCTCTGTGCTGGCTCGGATGTGTTCAGCTCCGCTCCTCTTCTCTTTTTTTTTTATGTTGTACTGTTAGCATATTTTATGCAATGACAATGGCTTTGGCCTCGCCACTGTTGGTAGTTTATAAATCATTTGAGATAAGCTGGTGTACAACGTGCAACACCTGATGCCTTTTTTTTGGAAAGGATGCCGACCCAGGCCAGCAGCGTGCCATGCCATGCCATGCCATGCCATCGGAGTGTGTGCTACGTTAAAAATTGCAAACAACGACTAAATGGGCACAAAAAACAAAAGTACCAGTAGCAGCCACCAGGCGAGGAGCACATAACAAAATTGAAAATAAAAAAGTTGCAAAAAAAACCAAAAAAAAAAAAAAAAAATGAAATGCTGAACGGCAACGAGAACGACAAGAAAATTCACATTTGTGGCAAAGCAGGCGAATAAATACCCTAACAGAACATTCAAATCAAATCGATTTTTTAAAAGAAAGAAAATTTAATAATAATAAAAATTAGCAAGAATTGAATATACTATATAAATAGGTCAAATATCTGCAGATTTAATGGATATGACAAATTGAAAGCAACCAAATAAATTGACAAGCTTTCAATATAAAATATTAAAATTAATAAAACATTGATTCTACATTGTCACAGCTCAAATTGAGTACTAAATTATGAGACGCAGTTATTTGCAGTGTATACATATAACAACAACAACAACAACAAGAAAGAAAATCGTGCAACAAAATTGTTTGCGGTGCGACGCTGAGCAAAATATGAAAATGTAAATAACATAAAATGAAAACCTGCAATGGCAGCACTTTTGCAACACATTCAGAGTTGGAGACGAGGGAGGGTGTTGGGTGTTGAACGGGTATAGCAAGTCACAGGGCAAGTCGCTGGGCATGGGCATGGGCAGGGGCAGTGGCAGTGGCAGGGGCAGGGGCGTTATGGTCTGCGGCTGCGGATGGGGTAGGCCAGCCAAGTGTATTGCTTCGTGACTGACGCTGAGTGCAAGCTGTTTAGCTTTCATGTGACAAAGTAAATTTCAATATATTGAAATTGTTATTTAAGTAGAGTGCATGTGGAGCCAGAGGTGGCACACATACAGACATACATACATATATATATGTACATATATATATATAAATGCTCTGCTCTTGGTTATGTCATGGTATGTGTTATGTATTATGTATTATGCTTTGGCAGCTGCTGTCTATGTTTTCCTCCCATTTGCTCAACCCTGACACACGTTATTGTAAATAGTGTCATAAATAAATTGCCGTGATTTGTGGGGAGAGAGAAAGAGGCGTCGATAAAAAATATCATCTGCCATATAAATTGCATTTTAAAATGAAGCCCAAGCGATTTTCTAACAAAACTGCATAGTGTGCTTGTCAAAAAAACAATAACAAAAAACAATAACAAAAACAATAACAAAAAACAATAACAAAAACAACCAACAAAAACAACCAACATGACTGCCACAGCTGAGATCTGGTTGCCCAGCTGGCGAGCCTGGCAAAACGATTTAATTACAAATAAAGTAATTTTTAATTGAATAACCGCCAAAGTTGATGGAAAAACGTTACATCGACGCCACCCTCTCAAAATCCAGCCAAACCCAAAACCAGTCCAGTTCAGTTCGGTTCAGTTCAATCCAGTCCAGTCCACATCCTGGCTTAAAAACTGATCGATTTTTCAGCCGTGGCTTGATGCAAAACGGCGTGAAAAATGCGCATCAGCTTCAGCAAAGAGGCGAATTGGATGATGCTGCTCTGCCGTATATTGGATACATCGCCTCACTGACCATAACATCATTCGCACCACTGTGCGTGCCAACATTTGTTATAAGTGTCACTCTCTCTCTCTCACTCTCTCTCTCTCTCTCTCTCTCTCTGTCTCTGTCTGTGTGTGGACATTAATTTTGCCACTTTTCCGCCCTTTGCATACGCAGTGCAGTGGTTTACTTTGGTCTTGCCAATGCCCTACGTAAACAAAATGGTTCCGTTAATTAAATGTCATCATAGAGTAAATGGGGGATACTTATATAGATAAGTCTTGATCAGTTCAGTTATAGATAAATCTTGATAAGTTGAATAGAGCAATTTGACAAATCAATGCTTTATAACTGTTCAATGTTTTCACTATAATAAAATAATTTTTGAACATATTTTCAGAGTTGCTTTCTCTGATTTATATTCCTTCCTTTTTCTTTTTACTATTTAATGTTATAATTAACATTTAAACACAATATATTTTTTAATATAAAAAAATTATATTAGTAATATATATATATAAAATTATAGCCCATTAAGCTGCCGTGGAGACCTCTCTTTTTTTTGGGTCAGTGCCGACTGCCATCCCATTTTTTTGCACAATGTGCAATCGTTTTTTTTTCGCTGCGTTTATTTGCAATTGCATCATCGATTTAATTGCAAATTAATTGCTTCATCATTGGCTCGTGCACTGGCCGTCAGGCAGCCAGGGCCTGGATATGGCCTCGATCTGGCCGCACAACAACAACAGGCAAATCATGTCCCTCCCCCCCCCCCCCCCATCCAGAGCAGAGTCACCATTGGATTCGCGCAGCTGCCGTTTATTTTTACATTTCGCGCCGGACGCTGCATTACTTTGTAATTATTGTGGCAAATGGTTTGTTTGCATATTGATTACAGCTGCAAAAAGCCAAGGATGAGTCGGCCTACCACCCCTAGCCCCCACCCCCCCTCCTCAACCATGTTCTCTATCAGCTCTCAGGCCAAAAACCCAACCCCAACCCTTTTGACACTCCGTAGACTGAGTGACTGGGATGGCTCTCAGTTGAGTCAATCGATGATAGCTTCCAGCTGACATAAAAGATACAATTGCTATGTAGGTCATTTGTATCTTTTTATACTTCTCCCGGACAAAGTTAATCTCAAAACGAATGGACATAAAATTAGTACTAACTCAATTATAGATGCTGGAATAAAGGAAAATATCGAATGCTGTTGACAGACGTTTGACGCTTTAGAAAATAAAAATAGAAATCTACCATTATTTAAATCTTTAGGGATTTTTTTCTATAGAAATATACAAATTTAAAATTAAGTTGCAATTTGTAAAAAAAAAATTCCCTTTACAATTAATAAATCAATTTAAAAGTTGACAGAAGTCTATCGCAAAATAATTTCTTATCTCTTTTTATGTATATTTCTAGAACCCGCAGGGAAGAGTAAATATTTTATTGCACTTTTTAAATTATCTATATGAAACTAAATTTTTTTTGATGATAGAATTTAGTAAAAGAAAGAAAAATGATACTTGGTAAGGACTATGCTCGTCTGAGCTTTGTCTGCTCAATCACATTTGGAAAATGTGCGAGTAATGGAATTTGCAGCGTCAATTGCAGTGGCAAAACTAGCCACAACTGCTGTAAGTGCAACAAAGAGCATGTCCTACGCCTGCAGGACATAGACATAGACATAGACATAGACATGGACATGGACATGGACATGGACGGGTAGCTGGGCAGATGGGTAAATGGAAAGATGGGTCGACAGGCACATCATAAAGGCAACACAAAAAAAAAAAAATTTGTGGTTGATGCATTTTTATCAAGCCATGCGCAAAGTGGAAGTGAATGAAATTCTGTGCTGGGTTTCCACTTTCATAGTGTGTGGGAGTGCAAGAAAATATAATAATAAACTAGAGAAAATGACAAAAGACATGTTAAGAGCACCCACCAAAAAAAAAAAAGCACAAAAAAAGGCTAAGAAAAAAAGAGTGGCGAAGGATGGCAAACGCCGCTGACAGGCAAGGGGGGAAAAAAGTAGACAGGCAGCACTTTTGATAGGCCGGGTTGGGAACTGCAGTGCGTGACGAAGGTGGTGCGGGACGCAGGGGGGGCTGGTGAATGTTAAGAGAAATGTTGCAAAGATTTAGTCGACGATAGAGACAAGAAAAGAGGCGTGTAAAGTGCTGCCAAGCTAAAAAATATTTGCACAACAATGGCGCAGCCACAGAAAAGAAGGCAAAAATATATAGAAAATCCAAACACAAAAAAAAAGGAAAATACATGCTCTAAAAATGTGGATGTATGTAAATGCCAAGGAAAAAAAAAAAATGTAACCAACGATGTACTCACCGTAAAAGGCAGCTGCCAGTTGGGATAGCGCCCGGCTGGCCATATACACTGAGAGTAGTTGCTGGGTAGTAAAATGTAAGTAGCTATAAAATATGAATATAATAGAGCACATCACATCATAATGCGACCGCACCGGGGACAGTAATAGGTAATGGGGGGGGGAGGGGGGGGGAGCGTGGTGCAGGGGTGTTGTGGTAGTGGGTGCCGGTCGAGTAGTTGATTAAATCTGTGAAGTGATCGAAGTGACATGCATGAACACGACAAGGACACTTGAGGCGACGCTTGCATAATGCTACTTTGACTACGATAACTACGATGACGATGACTATGACGATGACGATGACGATGACAATGAAGTTGAGTTTGAGTTTGAAGTTGTTTTATGAATGTGGCAAACTTCCGCCAGTTGTATGAATGCCAGGCAAATGATGTGCGGGCGAATTTATGAGGCTGTTCTCCTAATAAACTGCATATTTCAGTTGTCTGTTAAATAGACATCCATTTGCTTAAGCTAGTTAAAAAAAGATCTATTAAAGTTCAATTTATAAGCTCTGTTCAAAATATTGTAAAGATAAGCGTGTTGTAAATTATATTGAAAATGTTTAAAGCCAGAATAATATTGATATATATTTAAGCGGCTTTTTTAAAACGTTAAATAAATGCTTGACTCCCACAAGTCCATTTTCACTTTATCTTTTTACATAATTTTGAGAGCCTGGAAAATATATTTATAAATTAAATAAATTTTGATCAAAATTAAAATTAAAACATTTATATTTTTAGAGCTATGTCAAAACATTTTATAGCCATAACTTTGTCAATAATTAAACAACTTGCATGATTTATAGCTTTTTAATTTCAAAATTATGGCTACATTCCAACTTTAATTATTACAATAAATAATAAAATTATATTGCCACACAATTTGTTAAAATAAACAGATTTACAAAAGTAATACATTATTTTAGAATTTGATTTGTCAAAATGAACAAATTTACAAAAGCAATATATTATTTTAGAATTTGATTATAAACGTCTGTTGGCATTATAAATCCATATTTTCTCTTTTCTAATAATTTCTGGAAATTTCCATTTCATTTGTGAACGTTTTTAGATAATTTAGTTTGTCTTGAAGCTGGCAGGTCAGCTAAAATCACCTGCAAACAGTCGATGTTTGTCTTGTTGTTTTTCACTTGAGCGCACAATCAATAATCAAACAAGCAAACAAAACACAACAACAATAAGAACAGGTGCAGCAGGAGCAGCAGATGCCAACGCCTGAATCAACACCTTTGCAGGACAACAATGGAGGAGCCGAGTCTGGACTGGACGCTGTTATTGGGGCAGAGTCTGGCGGCGTTTGGCAGGCAAAGTGTTGTGCATTATATAGAAATATATGTTCAATATACATATAACAATGGTATGGGGCAAACATTAACGCCGCAGAGCGTGGCCATCAGGAAGTTACCACAATCGGCCCGGCCATCAGCCGGCGGCATCAATGTCGTCCACATGCATTCAAAGTCAGCTCAGCTCAACTCCAAGTCAAAGTCAGTCAGCGCGTCAATAAGTTGGAAACAAAGGCATGGTACATGGTATATGGTATATGGCCACTATATGGAGCACAAGTCTGGGAGCTGTACAAAGGCTAACGCAGCGAGCCGGACGAGCTGCCATTCCACAGGCCTGGCAGCAGGAGTGGGTGAAGGGATTGAGGGAGGTACTGAGTGCCAATGATGCGTTGCGGTTTATTACCAATGCCATTGTATACTTTATGGCGTTGCGAAAGTAAATGGGCGTGGCGCTGCCATTGGGGGCGAGTTCAAAGTATGACATTAAGTGTGCAGGCAGAGAAGAGTGTGGATGGAGGGGGGAGGGGGAGTATGGAATAAGTGTTGACTTTTAACTTAAATAAATTTGCTTTGCTGGCACTCTGCCATTACATTATGATGCAGCTATCAGGCTCATGGAAATGGCCCGGGAGCTGTTAATTTGTGGGCTTGGCTGCCTGCTGCCTGTCAGTTAAAAAGCAAAAGAACTTTTCTGTTTCAATTTTTTAATATAATTACTTAATAGTTAATGTGACATGTATATTTATAAAAAATAAAATAAAGTGTTTACTCTCGCTGCTGACTGTCCATTAAAAATCCAATGAACTTGCCAGTTTGTTAATTTTTATATTCATTTAAATTGTTTTAAGTAAAAAAATAAAGAAATCTGTCAAAATCTGTAGTGAGCAGATTTTAAAAATCAGTGTTTTTTAAATTATAGCTTAGCATAGTTTATATATTATATTCCCGAAAACTGCTTGGGAACCTAAAATGATAAATGTTTCAATCACCACTAATTAAATACCTCTAATTATACCTATATTAAATACCTCTAAGAACCTCCAAATAATATTAAAGTTAAAAGCGCAATTCCGCAAAAATGTACCCTCAAGCAGGGCTGGTCACAATTTTTCACAGTCAAAACTTACTCAAAAATTAGGTAATTTTCATATTTCGGTGTTTTATAGTCGTAATTTGATTTCAAGATAAATAATTAGTTTTCTGACTACGACAATGCTTGATCTTTTAATAATCTGAGTGGAACACATTATTTGTCCCTCAGCTATTTATTTTTTTTGCGTGTTTTTAAGATTTTTGTGTCGAAAAATGATTTATTTATAGAATCATTTGATATTCTTTTCCGATAATAGTCGACTACTTCAGCTCAAAACTTTCTCAAAAATTAAGAATTTTCAAAATTTGGTGCTTATTAGTCGTGATTTGATTTCAAGATAAATTAGTAGTTTTCTGACTCCGCTTTTAATAATGTGAGTGCAACATTTGTTTCTCATCTATTTTTTTTTAGTCATTTTTAATTTTTAAGATTTTTGATTCGAACTTAATTTGTTAGTAAAATCATTTCATATTCCACAAGACAATAGTCGACTACTTCAGCTCACCTTCTAGTCTCCTTGCCAACCACAGATAGGTTTACACATTTCCAATAACTTGTGGGACCACCCTCAATGGAGATTGTGGTGTCCATTTATGCTGACATTGCTCGAGTTCCTTTTCTCTGCGTTTTCTGGGTATTTTCGCATTTTGCTTGCATTTTGATGTGAGTGTTAATTTTATTTGCAGTTTTATTTTCATTTACGGTTTACATCAATGACCTTTTTGCTCGACTTGGCCATTGGCTGTTGACAGTTTGGCTGTTTGGCTACTTGGCTATTTGGCTGTGATGTTGTTTACGTTTCTTTCCTGTGCTACATTTGTGGCATTTTAGTTGAGTGCGTTTTAAGTGCCGCCAGGTCCAGTCCTGGCAGCATTAAGCGTTTTTGTTGTTCTTCTTGTTGCCAAGTTTATTGGCCCGGCCACTGGGAGAAAGACAATAATTTCTGTTATTATTTGCATTTTCCAAGTTGGCCAACGGCGATTCTTTTTCTACACTTTTACTCGTCTAGACGAGCCGGGTAACAAAAATGTTAAATACATAAACAATTCAAAGCACAAAGCAAAAAAAAAAAAAAAAAATACGTATCCGCAGGGTAAGCCTGGAATAGATGCAAAGTATTTATGCAGTTTCATGTTTTGTTTAAATTTTATAATTTAATTAATTAATAGTTATTTGTTGTACAAAATTGCTCCTTTTTTTTGATAATTGAACTTACTGCAAAAGCTTTTGGAATATTTTATACCCTTGTTTGTTAGCTGGTTTTTCGATTCTTCTGAATTTTAAATGCTGCTGAAAATAAGATTGGAATGCAAATTTCTTGTTTTGTATGTTCCCATAAAAGTAAAATCGTTGAAGCGAAAAGATGCCTCCAACTATTATCTGATTTGAGGACTTTCTTTCTCTGATTTTTTTTTTGTGTCTCTTTTTCTCCCACTCTATTTGTCTGTTTCGGTAATTGTGAACGAGTTTTAATTCAAAATCATTTTCGTCCTGGGGAACTTAATGCTTTGACAAATGTGTCCTCAAAGGGAGCAGATATTTTTTTGGTATTCGCTTTGGATGCAGGCAGCTTTGTCAATGCAGGTTTTGAGTTGCTCAAAGGAAATGAACAGATATGTAGCAACAAAAGTAAATTTCGCATACAAATTGAAAAAATATGTAAGAAAAATGATAACAAGTCGTCGCCTTGACAGGATGTGGATGCCCCCCCCCCCCCAAAAAAAATGGTACGCATCTTCGCATTCGCCTTTCTTCGACTCAAATGAAAGCAAGTTAATTTGATTTGAGAATTTTTGAGAGTACAGTTGGCAAAGAGGCAGGAAGAGTGGGGGGGGGGCTAATAAACGTGTCGCCATTGTTGCTTAGTTCACAATACATGTGGCAAGTGTTGGTGGCAGAGGGGCAAGTAGGCTGCGCATGTAAGTCAAGTGAAAACCAAGGAAATTGAATATAAGTTGCTGAATCCGAAAAATATGGAATGTTCGAAATGCGCACTGGCACAGTGACACAAATTTGACAAATACATATTAATAACTTGTGATGGAAATTTTATCATTTAGTAAAAAAAATATTATTTGAATAGATGTACAAGAAAACGGACTAATTATTATTAGGAATTCGAAAAATAATAAATAATTATAGGTAACAACATTATTTAACTAGATTATTAAAACAGCCTTAGAAATAATTGTTGTAAATTTGTCATTCACTCTTAAAAGTATTAAAAATGCTGTGTAATAATAATAAATATATTTTTTACTAGGTTTGTCTTAGAATTAGGAATTAGTTTTTTTATTTATGCTCAAGTATTTAACTTTGGACACTGTAAAAAACTTTTCAAACAGTTAATCTCAGAAGTCTGTAAATAAATTTCTAAGAAATAGTAAACAAAATCTAATATTTAACAGCTTGAAGCATTGGAAATCAAAGAAGGTTTGGCAAGTATCAAATTCCTAATTTTTTTTTGTTTTCTTCCATTTAGGTTAAGTAATTAGTTAATTTATTTGTTTTTCAGTCTTTAACTTTGGACACTGTGTCCCACAGAAGAGTTTTGAACTAACGCTTTTTCGTCAGTCAGACAACAAAAACCGAACGCAACTTTTGGCAGAGCACTTCGACTTCCACTTGAATACGCCAATTGCGATGATGTCGACGGACGGACGGACGGGTTCGAAGACGGAGGGAGGAGGACAACAGAGAGTCAGAGTCGACAGCCCTGTGGCAGCTGTCAATCGAGACAAGCTGGCGGAGTAGCTGCTTCAATATATAAATAGCTAACGGTATACCTGAGCCAGCCACTGAGTCACTCAGTCAAACCTCTTTCCAAGTATTCATGGCAACGCACCAAGCAGCAACATCGAACACCACCGAACAGAAAAGTACATCAAATGTACATTAGTAAGGTAGTTAACTTATTCATGTACCCAACTCCGACGCCCAAATTCGCTGACACGCCTCCTTGTCCCCAACTCCCCATCTCCACATCTCTCCATCTCCACATCAGCATGTTCTTGTTGTTGTTGCATCACTTTTTGGCACCGACAAAATACAAAAAAAAAAAGAAAAAAGAGAAAGGAATATTGTCAAATGAAATATAATACATTTTGTACATTTTGGGTACATGTTGGGGGTTGGGGGGTTGGGTGGGTTGGCACCTGCTTTATAAGCTGACTCCTTTTAAACTCCTACGCACTTGAAGCTCCAGCAACGGAGTCCTTCGTCAAGTGTGCCCTTGGCTGGCTCTCACTTTGCCCGGCCAGACAGACAAAAATTTTGTTTTTTTTTTTTGAGCTCAGCATAGTTTGGAGTTTTGAGTTGTGTGTCGGTTAGTCGCTGGTTTTGGCAAGGGCACCAAAGAACTTCTGCAAGTATGAAAAATAAAGTCAAATTCCACAACGTGCCATCAAAAGGAAAAAAAAAAACGAAAGAAAAAAAATTGGTAAGAACTCTCCAACTTTCAACTGAGTTAAAAGCGACAGCAGCTGCAGGTGAAAGTTTTGTCTAATTAAAAAATGCTTCCTTGGCAAGAAAATTTGCGGCTTCATTGGGCAGCTGCTTCCCCCCCCCCCCTCTGCTCGGATGTGATCTCAGCTTATGTAAGCGGCTCATAAGCAGCTTAAGGAATCAAGCAACTTGAACTCATTTTGAAAAATGTGTTATTTTGATAGCTGAGCACTTTTTTTTTGTAGAAAAGTTTTAAGTCATTCTTTGTGTTATTTTTAAAAATTTTCTTACAATTACGTTTAATATTATGTTTAAAATATTAAAAAATATATGCAAAGCATTTGATCTGCCTTTTTTGTTTTCTTTGTAAGCCGCTTAATCTTTCACATTTTTTTATATATTTTTTTCTGACTGCTTTTCAGAATTGTTGCGATTTTATTGCTTTTGTTACCTGTTTTGACAATTACTTAATAAATTGTAGCATATTTTGGCTTCAGCTGACATAGAATTTATTTTATTACAAATCGTATGTAGCATATGCTTGCAAATACAAACACACACACACATACACAGCGATTCACACACACACACACACAGAGATTCACACACTGTCAGAAGTCAGGAAGTAACATTTACGCGTCTGCGGTTATTTTGCTTAATTTATGTTGTAATTATTTTGTTTTGCAATCGTTCCCCTCTGCCCCCTCCCCCCCACACACACACACCCAGCTTTTCACAGCAAGGCGTGCGCTATAAATATTTGCTTATAAATGTCTTACACTTTGTTCAAGTGCGCGTAGTGTGTGTGTGTGTGGAGTGTGTGTGTGTGTTGCTCGGTGTGAAATGTGTGTAAATACCCGAAACACCAACCCACAAAAGTTGCTGCTTCGTCTTCCGTGAATGGGTGGATTGTGGAAAGTGGTTGAGGGGTTGCGGGGGTGCGTCACTTGTCGCCATGTTTGTTTCAAACTAAATACAATTCGAAGTGTACTTTATGGCAGCGCTTATGTCGTACTAATTAAATGTCACTCATACGCGCTGTAAGCCGCCACAACGGGACTCGACTCGACTTCAAACAATAATTTTGCGACTGCCACTGCTGTAGTTGCTGTGTTGCTGACTTCAATCTAGACACGGTTCTGCCACCAGTTTGACTGCTTACAACTTTGCAAATTTATGTTGAACTGGAGGGGGATGTGTGGGGGTCAACCATCTATTGATGACAAGAGCTGCCGAAATGGCATTGAAATGGCGTGCAAATGGCTAATTAATAGCCGAGCCTATTAACCCTTGGGTGTTTAAGTCATTAGTCGCAGTTAGTTGTTGGCCATGGAACTACGAGCTAGGAAGAAAACAGACTTTTGAAAATAAACAAAAATCAGGAATATATTTTATATTTCTTTATATATTTAAGACGAACGATTTGATTATAAGTTGTTTCAGCTTAGAAAAAATTAGTTTAAGTCAAGATTAGTTCAATTTGCAAGTAACTCAGGAAAATACAAAAATTTTATAATAAGCAGAGTTTTATTTATGTTTGCAACGAAAAGTCATAAATTGCTCCAATACTGATTTCGCTCACATGCAAAAAAACAACCAAATAATGCCAAAGAAATACCAAAACAGTGCTGCCCATGTCGTAAATGTGCACGTTTAAGAGCGCTTGAAGCGCGCCTTAAGAGAATGTGCACTTCTCAGCTGTTGCTGGGCAGTTGATAAACAAACATGCGCCGAAAAGTAGGCAGGCCAGGCGGAGGGGCTGGGCAAAAGCACTTCATATGCCAGGTAAAACGTATGGCAAACGTAAACTTGACGAAAGGTGCTCTCAGTCGCTCTCTCTCTGGCGGCTCGCTCTCTTTTGCTTGCTGTTGCTCTCCCACACATGCTAGCTGCTGCTCTTTGGCATCGCATGCTTGCTTTGGCGCGTTGAGTAAACACAAAATGGGCAAATTGGCAGACACAGAGCTGCATGGCAAACAAACTTTATTATGGGTCATTGTAAAGTGCAGTGCAGCACACACACAGACACACACACGCAAACACACACATACACACACACACACATGCACACAGAGTGAGCGAATTGAATTCAAGTGCCTATTAGTATGCAATAGATTTTTACCAAGCCGTCGCACTTTATGGCGCAAATCGTTTGCCTGCAAATTAAGTAAGCTCACCAATTGATACATGCACAATTATTTAACAGTACAGCTGCCCACCCTTCTCTCTCTCTCTCTATCTCTCACTCTCTCGCTCTCATTCAATTATTGACTTGGCCACAGCAGCTTAGCGAACCCTTTGATTATAGTTTGCCAATGTTTGCAATTTCATATTTCATATTTTGTTTGCTGTATTTTTGCCGCATTATGTGCTATTAATTTTTAAGCCTCCATAATTTTGCCATTTGGCAAAGTCAATGAAGAGAACACAGATATAATTTGTGGATTTGTAATTTTAATTAGTTTTTGCATTTGAGACTGTGATTTCAGTTTTTTGGGCGGGATCAAAGCATAACCGGTCAGTTTACATCCAAATGCAAATTTGCATAAATTTGCGGATGGCTGTTTTATTTGGTTGGGCCCGTCAATGTGCTAACACTAAGTGGTATTTACCATAAAGCACTTAAAATATTGAACGTTTATATATATATATATCTATATGTATATACAAATCGCTTATTATTGCACGTGTCCGAACGATTTCAGTAAGTGTGCGTGTGTGTGAGTGTGTGTGTGCGTGTGTAGGTCTGCATTTCAGTAGCAGCTGCATTATATCAAGTGCAGCTGACAAACCATAATATGTTATAATTATTACATGTACTGTGGCACAGAGTATGTTGTCACTGAATTACTTTGTGTATTTGAGACCTTAAATTTTATTTTTACATTATTTATAAATTTGTTAAACTCTTTTCTTTGTTAGTATTTCAATTGTATAACCAATTATATTTATATTCAATTAAAATTTTTTGTAAATTCGTCGCTGGAATTACATTTTTTTCAATTATTATTTTAATAATGACATTCATATTTCGACCGTTTTTTTTTTAATACCACAATTCCAGCATATTTCGAGCCACTGTATTATTATATATCATAAGCATTTACGTAATGTAATGTAATGAAATGAAATACCTTATTTTAATACACACACACACTACGATTGTGACCCACTGGGCATCGCAGGACTTGTGGTGGCTGTAGGCGGGGGGCAGTTGATCTGGGTGGAGGGTTGATTAAAAATCACGCATACGCAACGGTGCACAATGCATTGCATTGCATTGAATTAATTTTGTTGTTGTTGTTGTTCGCTTCTACTTTTTTTTGCGCTCTTTTTTTTTGTCATCGAACGAAGCGCACTTAATAAGTGAAAATTCGCGTGGCATATTAAAAGTGACATATTTAACAAATAGCTTGCAAAAAGTCGAATCATCGTTGCAATATGAATATGACAGGCGGTCAGACAGCAGCAGCAGGGAAGGTCTGCTCATTGAGATGATAAAAAAAAAAATATAATAACAAAGTATAATAAAAAGTACAATTTACGACATTTTTATAAACAGCAAAAACATTGATCGCTGCTTTCTTTGTTGGTGTTGCAACAATTTTGCACTTTTGCCATTGCCATTGCCATTAATTATGAACAAATTAATTAAATTAATTACTCATGAATATAGTAGAGTGCATTCACGACTGCATTCGCATTCAATTTTGTGCGGTTTACACAAATATTTGCGCAGCCCGCTTGGGACACAAAAAGCGGCGACAATCGCTTTGATACTTTGCACCTAAAAATTATTCAACTATGAACAGTTTTAAATATTTGATTTAAGTTTAAATAACATATTTTTTGTTGTTTGTTAATATTTGGTTTTTGGTTTAATTATTCAGTTGAACGCAGTCCGTAAATGCTTAAATACGACAATGCATAAATGGTTCTGTTTTAAGTTAGGGAAAAAATTTAAATTAGAAGAATTATAATGATTGGCATTATTAATCTAAACAATTAATAATAATTTATAAATTTATAAATACCTATAATTTATACATTTTACAAAAAGTTAAGAAAAATCTTTAAGTATTTATCCAAACATATTTAAAGCTAACTCAAGTGAAATTTATTTATTCGTTATTCCATGTTGGATCACAATTGAAATATAAGAAAATGAATACCATGTCCAATTATTATTTAAATTTAAATAAAACAATAAAATATTACAAAGAAAGAGGCAAAATTCTGTTCGATTTCGGTTACAAATCTAAACCAATTTGCGAGTCTGGTCTGGCAACGGGGATAGGGAAACATTTCAGGCGCAACCACAAAAATTACAACTTAAAAATCAACTTCACTCGGCGGGCAGCAAGGCCGGAAGAAAGCGAACCGGAAACGAAAATGCGACCATGGCACGGCGCACTTTCACCAACACATTTAGTCACATTTTAAGCACATTTAAATGCAACAACAAGTATAAAATATTCAGACGGAGTCCTTTAACGCGGAAAGGGGTGGCGGGGACAATGAATTACGACGCCACGCATCGCAAAACTGGCAAAAAGGAGAAGCGCAAAGAAAAAAAAGAAAAAGAAAAATAAAAAGAAAAAGTGTGCGCCATGACAAGAACTACAGCAAGGCAAACAATAACAACTACAAAAAATGACAAAAGGAGGCAGGACATGCCGAAGGACAACTACAATGAGATGCCAGCAAACAAAGGCGGACAAAAGCCAGTCGACAGCAGCAACAGCAGCAGCAGGAGCAAATACAACAAGCAATTTAACATTATTTTAATGTAAGCCTCTGGTGTCCTTTGTCTCTGGCAAGCAACCACACCACACCACACCTCCCCCCCCCCCAGCCACAACACACACACACTCGCACACACACATCTTTGCACGCTCTCGGCATATTTACATGCGTGTTTATCTGCCATGTAAGTAGTGAGTATAAAATAGAGCGACAGTTATCTATGTGCCTGTGTCATGACCGCCTGTTGCGACTCCAGCGAACAAGCGTAGAGTGAGAGAGAGAGGGATTTGTCATTTGTCTTTTTAACGCCGAACTGCCTTTCGAATGCGTACGTGTGGCAGGCTCATTCGGCTCCCAAAAACTGGCTGCTGCTGCTGCTGCCAACCCGCTGCGAAGTCGACATTTTGACTTCCAGGCGGAAGTCAGCATTAAAATTGCCATTAGCCAAGCGACATCTAGCGGGCGTTAGAAAAGCCATCCAATTCTCGCATTCACTTTTTTTTTTTTTTTTTTTGGCATCTGCCGAACAATAGGCTCGTAATTTGTAGTCCTCCACAAGAAGTGAAAGAAAACGAAATCTTCAGCAATTGTTTTGCCACTTTTATTGCTGAAATGCTTGTCTAATGACTGGCGATTTTGGCCATTTCTTAACTCCAGCTGAAGTACCTTAAAAAAGCCATAAAATGCCAATTGAAGTAAAATTCACATTTTACTGTTTTAGCAAAAACTTTGAACATAAAATACCTTGCTTTATACTTTTAAGGCTGACATTAAAACTGAGTTGGTTGGCAATATTATACCAATTTTCTTATTTTACTTATTAATATTATATCATTATTATTTTTTATATATCTTGTGATGTGTAGCTGCTGCAGCATGTGCATGTGAATTATGTCCGAGCTGGTTACTTGGTTATCAGAAAATGACTCGAGGCCAAGTCAACAAGATGAAGAAACCAAAACCGTAGAGAAAAAACAAATATTTTGCATCCTGCCTGCAAATGCTATGCAAAATGAAAGGTAGAAATTTTGTTGGATTATGGGAGAATAGGGATAAGTGCCTAATGAGCATAAACATTGAATATTTGCGAGAGCACTCGACATCTTCAATGCAGTTCAATGATAGTATAATTCAGATTTGTAAATGCGCTTAATTCAATTAAATGGTTTCCCCGACTAATTTATGAAGCCACTCAATAATCGAAGTTTTCAAGTGGCCATTGCCCACCGCATTGCATTAATTGATTTCGAGTTGCCTGGCTGGCTGCCACTTGTACAGTATGCACTCGGATGGCAGACAAATTGACATGGCATCAGAATGCATTTTTGGTATATTATTACATAACAAATTATCAAGCACACACACACACACAAATGGCACATGAAATTGCATAATAATAAATTTTGTAAATGCATAAAATGTCACAGTATTATTTTAATGGAAAGCAAACCAGTCATTTGTCTCTGTGTGTGTGCGTGTGTGTGTGTGTGTGTGTGTAGGTAACTGTTGCCTGAGCTTCAGTTCGATGCACTTTAATGTCATTGCAATTGATATTTCAATTAATTTTCAATTAAATTTGGTTTTAATAACACATAAATGCTGATAACAAGTGGACGATTCGAGTATTTTGGCAAATGATTTGTTGTGGCTAAAATGAACTGTGTATTTATCAAGATTGTATAACACACTCTGTATGTATTTGTATTTGACCAGGTATTCTGAGTCAAGTTAAAGTTTATGAAAATTGTCAACAATGTATAAAGAAATGTCAAAGCATTGCACAAATCTACTCTTTGCAATTAAGCCTTGGATTAATTTTAAGTGCATTGGATAAATAAAATGTTGTCAAAGAGAGATAATTTGCTAAGTGCAGCTTCTGATTTTCATTTTGGGTTAATTAAAAATTATAATTTAAATGCACTATACTGTTTTTTTGCTACTTTATTTGCATTTTTTCATAAATTGTTTTTTATTTTTGAACTGTTAGGTAAAATGCACTTTTATTCAATTAGTTAGTAAAATTTTTAATTTAATTAGCATATAAAAATGTATTTATTTAATTTACTTATTACTTGAAATTTCTTGTGAATTTTCAGAAGTTTTTAATAAAGTTATTTATTATTTTATGTGGTTCTATTTCATGCCTACAGGTTATGTATTTTTTTGAACACTAGTTAAAATTAAAATTGTGGTGAGTGCTACTGCTGAAATGACAGGTATTTAAAGTTATATATATAAAAATTATATGTGAAAAAAAAAAACATATTATATATTTTTGTTAAACCGAAAATGGTATACACTTTCAACTCAGAATTTCAAAGCAAGCATATAAAAATTAACAGAATTCATAGTGATCAAATATTTTTCAAATATTGATTATTGTGCTTTAGAGTAAGATTTGCCAAGTATTTGTTGTAACAATTGCCAAATATCAACAAAATCCAACATTTATTCATAAAAATAATCAGCAACTTCTCCAACAAGAGAATAAATAAAAACGAAATAATATTTTGGCAGAAAGCCAATTAATTAATTAATGTACCTTAGTTATTAGTTAATTTGCATTTACACTAATTAATTTTTGCGGTTTTATTTATATTATTTTTATTTTATTTTACTTACTTTTTTATTATCCATTTGCCATTGTTGTTCATTTTGCATTCGCCTGTTGTTGGTTTACCAATTTGTCGTTGCGTGAATTTGACAAAGTGCCAGGTTCAGTGGCAGCACTTTTAGTTGTTGCCGCTTTTAGTTTGTTTAACAAAACCAAAAGCGAAATATTGAACAAGTTGTTGTTGTGGTTGAACTGCACTCGTTAAATCAACAGCAACAGCAACAGCAGCAACAACAGCAGCAACAACATCAACAACGACAGCAACAACAGCAGCAGCAACAACGACAGCAGCAACAGCAACAAAAAACAAATTACTCAATTTCAATTGATTGAGAATTAAAACAAACATTAACTGAATAGTTTCGTACAGTTTAAACCAAGTGTAAAAATAAATATTTAATTGGCCTAATTGTCATTGCATTATTTCATAAATAAACATCAAGAACTTTTGCATATTGAAAGCAATTATTCTCTTTATTATTATTGATATTGTCCGGAAATTGTGTGTTTTTCTCTGATCACAAAAAATGTATTAAAAAAATTACAATTTTTATATATTTTATAATTATTTCGATGGTATTTGAGTATGGATTAAGACTGCCCAAAATAATATGTTAAACTTTATGTTAGATTTGCAGAACGTTTGATGCCGCATTTTAACCAACATTTTAACGGCGACTACAACATCTGGCCAACAAATTGGGATAACTGTAGAGTTGCTAACTTGTCTAGGCAGATTCGAGCCGATTCCTTTGCTAACTTTTTTGTATGTTGTTTGCATTTAAATGTTTTAACATTTCCGTTTAATGTGTCTGCACTTCCGTGAAAATTTAATTAAAAACTGTCAGTTTCTTTCTCCAATTATTTTCTTGTGGGGGGCTCTACAACGAGAAAACTGATGGGTTCTGCCAAATGCTATAAAATATTTTGAGGCAACACTTTCCTTTGGGCTTACATTGTTGGCCATTATCTGAATATCATTCCAACAAATTAATAAAAATTATTTTAAGTTTGATTTAATAAACAGAGTTTTGATTGGACAAACTTGTAATAGTTTTTTTTTTTAATATAGAATAGAGGGAAAGTTGTTATCAAATATTGTTTAATATACTTTTTATAGGGTATTTTGATGCTGAGACCTTTCCAACAGTTCAGTTTAACATGTTTTTCATGCATTCATCTGCACTGCCACAACAATTGGTTGTTAAAAGTTCTGACAAGCAACAAGACAAAAAAAGTTGTTATTATTGTTATTATTACAATACACAACACTGCACTGCATACAAAAGCTGCGCTTTTAATTAAATAAATACATGTTTTATATGCCACAAACGAAAAATGCAGCACGAAACTGCCACGACTCGAGGTATCCACAGAAGTTGAGAATGCATCTGGGCGCGTATTAAAAAAATATAAACAAAAAATTAAAAAAATAAAAAAAAATGGCATTAATAATAATGCCCAATGCAGCTAAAGTAATATGAAATAAAATTTAACACATAAATGCAAAAAAAAAAAAAAAGTTCAAGTGCCTGGGCACTTTTGGGTTGACTTTAACAAGTTGCTGCACACAAAATTAAGGAACGTCCGCGCGGTGGCTGAGAAATTTTGCAAATTATAATTATTTTATACCTGGACCAAAAGGCAAATTTGCGCTTCACTCGAAAGGGACTTGTGGCAGCCTCTCCCCCCCCCCCCACCCCTCCCCCACGCGACTCCTAGCGCCGCATCGGATAAAACGCTTTACAAGCTGTAACCAGCTTCAGGCCGAGACCCGAGAACCGAGAACCGAGTTCCCAAAGTGTGCAATGAAGAGGCTGGCAAAATGGCAGCAGCGTTAGATGGCGCCGAGGTGTGCTGCGGTGGGCAAGGGGCAAGGGGAACGGGGGTACGTGACAGGTCGAAGCACTGGGCAAACTTCAATTACAGCTTAAAACTTTCAATTAAAAACTTTGCCGCGCGTGAAAAAAAAGAGTGTAAAGCAAAAAAAAAAAAAAAAACAAAACAGAAGTAAAAAATATATAATCTAAAGAGCCTGGGCAGATGCATTTTGAGGCAGCTCAAGCTTAGCAAATTACAACCCAGATGAGCAGCTTTGCCGCACAATTAATGGATGGAGGTGCAACTCTTAAAGTCACTTCAAATGGGTCAAAGCTTAAATGGGTATTTTATGGGAATAAATAAAAAAAAAAAAAAATCAAATCTTAGCAGGCATTGAAGAAGAATTAATTAAAAAATATTAATACAGAATATTTTTACAAGTCTTTCTGGTTTCGAACTTGTTCCCAACGAGCTCTGTAAAATTAGTTACTAAATACATTATTAAATATAGAAAACCTACTAATGCAGCATCTTTAATAGCAGCTGCATAAGGTCTGGCATAAGGTGTGCAGAGCAGGAACAACTTTACCACCCAAAACAAAGGAAACTCCAACATAGACTTTGGCCATATGGCGAATTTGGCGTTGACTTTGCCGTCGCCGTTTTGCAGCAAAAGACTCCAAAGTTTTGTGCTTAAATTTTTCAGTTTCTTTGCCATTTGGTGCGGCAGAGCAGGCTGAGAATGCATTTTTAATGAATCCAGAAAAGGTGAATGCAACCTGCGACGTGGGCGTAAAAAAGGTGAGGAAAACGAGACTAAAAGGAAATGTAACAGAAAATGTTGCAAAAATTGAAAAGCGCAACTTTGACTTTGCTGTGGGTGAGCGAGTGTGTATATGTGTGTGTGTATGGCAGTGTGTGTATGTGTATGGGTGTGTGTGTGTGGGTGTGTGTGTGTGTGCTTGGTGTGTTTGGGTGTTTGCTTATTCGTCAGAGTAACTTTACAATCCACGCAACAAGAGCAGCGCATGCCAAACTCTTAATTGAATTAAACTTTTTAGCTGCAAAGCGCAAGCAGCGAAAAAAATGTTAAACAATCTTTTTTTTGTACTTTCTTTTTATACCCTTTTTTGCCGTGTATTGTTTGTTACTTAGTCATCGTGTTTGTTACAATTTGATCGTCGAAACGGCTGCCTTAATACTCTGTCAGATGCCAAGGATGTTAACTGAATTAAATTCGACGGCTGCAAATGGCAAACAGTTTAAAAGATATAAACAATTTTGTATCAGCAAATTTGTTACACCATTAAATTTGAAATAAATAAAATAAATAACGTGAATAAATAAAGACCACAAATTCAAATACCACTTTAAGCAATTTATGGCTTCAATAATTTTAAACTTGACTAACTAATTACTTCAATTAGATTGCTAACAGATGATTTTCTGCGAAATAAAATTGAAAAAGAATAATTTAGGAATAGCTTTCTTTTCCACCTGTCTCACTTTTCTACCTGATTTTTCACCTATTTTTTCTATTCCTGTCTCTCTCTTTTTCTCCCAATTAGCTAAATAGATTTCAATATATTTAAAACATTTTCTTATTAAATAAATAAGCAAACAAAAGTCTTGTGAGAGCATAGGGAGCTCATAACAGATTTTTGGCAAAATTTTCTTTCATCTGCATATTACATTTCTATGCAAAAATTTAATTATTTTCTTTTTTTTTTTTTGAGAATTGAATTGATTTTTTTTTTACCCGTAAGCCCAAAAACAGGCATCATTTAATTGAATTTGCAGAGAAATTATAAATTCGAACAATTGCCCGTTGTGGTGATTTATTTTGCACAATTTCCGCACTTTAAGTGCCATTTTGTGAAATTATTATAAATTATTTATTTGTCGATTGGCGAGCGCCCTTTGCACAAAAACCATAATCAAAACAATGAAACGAGTCAGTCAAAGCAATAACAACAACAACAACAACAACAAATACTCAGAGCGAACCATTAAAATTGACGCACGGATAGAAAATGTACAAAAATTAACTTCATTTCCGTTTTTCCGAGCGTCAAAAATAAACATAAATACGAAATTAATATGCCACAAATACGAGTATCATAACGAAAAAAAGGGGGAATTGAATTTCAAATGCTGGAATTGCCCCCGCTTTTCGATGGGGTTGATGGGGGTTGAGGGATGGTGCGATGGGGTGATGGGGGGGTGTACAAGGATTTTCAGATCACCTGACTGAAATTATGCACAGTGCCTGGCATATTGAAGTCGTTATAAATTTTAATTAAATTGCACGTCGGGCGGCGGCTTAGTTCCCCGACATATTAGGCTGACATATGTGGGTCATAAAATGCCAAAATTTGAAGCTGGCAAATAAATTGAAAAATGGCTCGATGCGCACTGCGACAAGCTACAAAATGGAAAACAAGTCAATTTTTATGGCGGCCAGCAGTTCACAATAGGCATACACACAAAACAATTTGCGAATCGATCTAGACCAACTAAACTATACCCTATATCAATGTTTTGCTCTATAATAAATTCGATTATATAAAATAATAAAAAATAATAAATAATTAAAGTAAATTTAATTTTGAGCCGCATATATTTTATGACACACAACAACGTTCAAAATGTTTACACTCAACTTTTTATCTGTAAATTTGTCTGCAGGGTATATGAAATGCAAATATTGAGGCTAAGGGTGGAAATAAGGTGGAAGTAAAAGGAAGCTGGGAGTAAAAAAAAACGAGTGCTGAGCATAGCAAATGCTGCTCCAAAATGTAATAAAAATCATGTAAGCAGATATGTGCAGTGCTGAACTTATGGCTCCACAACGTAAACTTTTGAAAGGTAATGGAGACAGCAAAAAAAAAAAAAAAAAAAAAGACTGATGTAAATAAGAAACTATATACATATATTTGAACAAAAAAAAATCAAATAAAATGCACAAGAAAAGAAAATATTTATGGAGAGACCAAGTCAAAAGTGAAGAGCAAAAAATTATTTACAAATTAATATTATTTACTGTATGTTCTATAAGGTCTAGAAATATAAGTAATATTATAGTTATTTCAACTTTTTGGCACTTATACTTTAGATTTTATTGTCAGCTGTCCACAAATAAACTTTCATATTCTCAAACACTTTTATTTCTCCAGACTAGAAGAGAATTTTGACAGATTTTGACATATTTTGCCGTTTTCAAATACGGTGCCAAAATGCCGTTGTCCGCAAAAGATCGGGAATCTTTGCTGAAACGCCACACTCGGAATAGCCCAACTCTTGGTGTGGATGGGCAACCTAGCACTCGTCATACGCCGGCTTCGAAACCGCTGAAAGATCCAAAAGTACAGATTACTCGAACGCAGCAAAGAAAGGAAGCGAACGCAAAGTTGCCATGGGACAAACAAAGATGTCTGCCAAAAAAGGAGCATATGCAAACCAAACGAGAGATTGCCATTGCCAAGTTTAAGAATATTGATTTCTCTCACTCGCATCCAGAGCTGACCGTACAGAATCTAGAGTTTCCGGATGCTAATATCAAGCGCACAGAGATCGATACACGCAATGAATGTGGAAGACGGGTTCTGGCCAGGAGAACCGGCAAAGATTTCTCCAGCTCGAGTCAACCGGGTTTTCGCGATGGGGTTTTCACGGTGAAAATGCAGTCGAGGAGCTGCACCTCCACCAGCATACCAGGTAGGCCAGCCACAACGGGAATGTCTACTCAACGCTCCAGCTCGAGAACCCAAAGTGATGTTGGATCACAGGATATGATTGATTCGTTCATTGAGCGATCGTCGGAATCGAAGCAATTTAAGGGCAATCAGTGGAAGAAGCCCTGCGAGGCTAGCTTTGTGGTCGGAGCACCTAAGCCGTATATCGGACGTTGTCCAAAAAATTTTCAACAGCTTTCGAAACTGTCACCGATACGACAGAAGTTTTTTCTCACACAGGATCCGCGCAAGACTCACTGTCTGGTCAATCCGATTGCGTTGCGCCACAAGCAACTCAACGAGGATGAGCAGTTCAAGGCGGTCAACAAGATCGTCAAGCATGGAGATAATGTGTGCGCCAGCACCGGCTCAGAGTCATCCGATACGCATATATGCGAGGTCATCGATTTGGAGAATCCCGTCAACTTGGACTTTCAGGGCATGGACTACAAGAACACCTACGAGAAGGACGAACAGGAGCAGCAGAATCAGCAGACCTACTGGCGTGTCGTACGGTACATGCAGCGACGTCGCACCAAGAAGCTTACCGAGCACAAAGTGGAGACGGATCTGCAAGCGGAACGCCTGGCCATTCCGCCCGTATTCAATACGAACATCAAGGATAAGCCCATGGAACAGGAATTACCAACGGAGGTTCCTAAGCTAGCCAAGTTGTTTCGGGCAAAGGATAAGCCCGGCAACAGAAACAAGATTGACGAGGAGCAAAAGCGGCGTGAGGTACGCTTCAAGGATATTTATCTGCGCAACAAGAGCCGACAGGCTTTACGGGATGCACAGCGTGTAAGGGAGTTGGCAGCCGCCAAGGAGATCGAGGCACGCACCGTTGCCGAGCAGGATCTGCGCGATGATGTGGCCATCATTGATGATGCTATCGAGCGAAGCTTCCGCAAGTTCGAGCACATTCCGATGGTGATAAATAAACGAAAGTTCTTCCCAAAGACGCTGACGGAGACGGAACGTCTGAAGGCCAAAATGCACAAGGAGAACTGTGTGCGCAAGGATCGGGCTAAGATCGAGCAGGAGTTCTTTTTGGAGCGCACGGGTAAAGTAAGAAAGTTACCCGATGCTGAGCAGAATCTGGCATGCAAGGAAAGCATCAAGGACAGCGTCGGCTCCACGCCCAGCGAACAGAGCAGCGATGACGAGGACTACCTCAAGGTGGGCAAAATCGGTGACAAATTTCAGCTGCGAGGATTTCACTTTAAGCATGGCGAAGGTATGCGCGGCAAGCTGCATCGCCACCAGATTATGGAGGGTCAGCGCACCGTCAAGGGTTGCCTGACCCGTGACGAATGGCTCAATCAGCTGGCGCCGCGCAAGGAGCCCATCAAATTGGACATTGAACAGGGCATAATCAAGGTGCTTGATCCGGACGATCCCAAACTGAATCTGTTTCCACCACAACCGATGCTGCAGCACAAGCGGGAGAAGAAGAGCGCCATCAAAGAGTACATTGGCAAGCGTCTGGGTCTCCACTATCAGCGTGTGCTGCACAAGAATCTGAAGTTGGTCAAGCCCCCGCTGAAATACCATGTCAAAAAGTTTAATCTCATTCGGTATGTGTTCCCCGACAAGATCATTGTGCCGGATGCACCAGATCTTCTCGATGCCAATATGGTTGATACTTCCAAAGTGGAAACCACCCTCGAGTATATTGCGCTAAAGAGAAAAGTGGACAAGGCGAAGGATCTTAAAAAGAAGCTGAAACGCATGAAACTCCTGGGCCTAACCTGTGTGGAGGCGAAACAATTGCGTGAGCAGTCTCCATGCGATGCCAAAGAGGAGGTACTCGATCTGGACTGGGTACCGCCACAGGAGTCGGTCAAAGCGCCAGACCAAATCAGCATCCATGAGGTGGCGGAGGACGAGCATCATCGCACGACGGGCGGTAGTGAGCATGTGCCCCTCGAGATGCGGGGAAACATGCCGGCGCCAAAGTTCCGAGAGAAAACACTACTCATACATCCGAGACGACAACGTGACTATGTCGGTGAGAGACTACCATCGGCTGATTTTATCGAAGGCATTCGCCAGTCGGGAATGCCATTGCTGGAGAAGATTGCCCCGAATAGCATCAAGTTTGCCAATGTGCGAGCCCCCAAGCGACCCTTTACGGCAAAGTTTGAGGCGCGTCATCATCACGATCACTGGGATCCGACTCAGGTGAAAAACGTTCATGTGCACTATCAGACGAGGACCGTCCATCCAGAGATTACGGTGCAAGAGAAGCCGGCAAGGAAGCCAATTGTGAATTTCATCAAAGCTAATCCGCCATGTAAGCAATACCTGAACACCGACTTGACAATGCCGAGATTCGATTTCGACAGCATGATCGCTAGCCACTTGGAAGCTACGCGCACTGATAGCAAGGATGGAGCGCGGGAGATTGTGGACAATCTGTGCTATCCTCATGACTACAGCTTTCACTCACGCGATCCGCAGGAGCTGAGTGCTCTCGATTTCCCGGGACGTCGCCAGTATCTTGATTTTCTGCGTGAGACACGGGAGGCACTGTACGCGACGAAGGACACTGAGCCGGGGGAGGAGCGTCTGCTGGTCGACCGTAAGGCGATTGTCGCCGAGCTTGAGGAAGATCTGAAGAGCATCGAGGAATGCCTGAGCTCGCTGAGTAGCTCGGAATGCACAAATCTTACCAAAGACAGCGGCAGCTTTCTACTGCTGGAGGATGAGATGAAGATTCCTTTAGACTATATACGCAAACCCCTAGTGCCGTTTGAGGAAATGCGTCGCTCTCGCTTCCAGGCGGAAGTCATCGATGTGGATGCGGAGGAGGAGAACCCATATCGCATGCTGCCCTTCTCCGGTCAGCACAAGGAGCAGGCAGCCATACTGGGTCCCAAGGACTCCTTCTTTACATTTAACTCGCGACATCGCAACGGATTGCGCCTTAGACTTGAGGTACCTGTTCCGGATGTGCGTAACACTCTGCTGGGACCCGGCCCAACAAAATACTTTGGCTCTGTTATCACTGATCTCGATGAGAATTATATAGATGAGCTGAAAAATCGTGCACCGATTAAGAGTTTTAACTTCAAGACGGGAATGGAGCTGCTCAAGGTTGCAATGCGTCTAAAATTTGAGTCCCTAATGATTCAAGGCAAAATGGTGCAGACCAAGATCTATGATGCTCTGAACGAGCGGCACTGGCAGGACATGAAGCAGACAGGGATGCTCTACGAGGGCCTCTTTGCCAAGTGGGAGAAGAAGGAATACAATGCGGCCATGACGCAGGTGTATCAAGTGAAGACCTACTACGAGATAACCGACAAGATGAAGCAGGAATTCCGAGAGCTGGAGCGCAAACTTACCATGCTCAACATGGACATTGTGTTCATAGAGGGTCACTGGATACGTTGCGTTATGTTACAGAATTTCCATTACCTTCTAGGCGATGAAGAATGGCGCGCGGAGAACGATTGGATCCATCGGGTGCCGGTAAAAAAGAAATACAAGTTTGGCGCTGAGGAAACCGAGCAACCCATGGAACCAACTGCACCCGAAAATGATGCAGATGTTGAGTATGAACTGGAACCGTATGACCAGTCCATTACCAAGCGTACCATTGTCAACATTCGAGTCCGGGACAAGGATGACGCCTGGGCCATACGTGATTTTTACTATGATGTCTACAAGAGAAATTTGCATCCAGTTCTGCAGGTATTTCCCAATGCCGAGGCTTTTCTCCAAGGCGTTGACAATTTGAAGAAGAAGACTTTTATGCTGCTGCTGGAAATGCATTATACACTGTCCATAAATACTGAGCTGAAGGGCAAACTTGAGACTTTTGTTGACTGGTGCAACGAGGATCTGAAGGAAAAGCAGGAGTATGTGGCCCGCAAGTCCACCAAGAAGTTCTTCATGGAGGATCGCGCCACTGAGATGGAGGAACGTGTGCGATCCTACTTGGAAAAGCCAATTGAAAACTCCTTTGCTGATGAGGATTTCAACAAGTATCGCGGCGTTTTGGCCGAAATCTGGCGTCGCATTGTGCCCGCCACAGTGCGTGGTTCCAGCGAGGTGATACCACTTGCCTCGGACATGGTGGCCAACATCAGCACCGTTGTGCTGGAATTGCTCTCCAAGTTTGAGCGCCTTGATGTAAAAAAGGTGCGCGAACTGGAGATGACGCTGCGCAAGCGACGCCTCTACATGGAGAAGCTCTCCGCGCATGCCTACCAGACAGAGCGACGCATCGATATGGAAATGAAGAAGGTGCGACGTAACCTGGAGCCGCCCTTCAAGAAACCCAAGAAAGTGGGTCCCCTCCAGCGGCTGCATCTCAAGAAGCGTGTCAAAAAGATAATCTTACCACCGGTGATTGTCTCGGAGAATACTAGAAACTTTGAGCGCGCATTTGCCGAGGATGGTGTGGTCAGTGAGTGCTTCAGCCAGGATGCTGTGGTGTCGGACACTATGCAGGAACAGATTGTTCCCTTCTATTTCGATCATTTCCTTAAGCTCAATGGCTATACGCCCAATTATAATTTCAAGACAAATATCGAGATCCGTGATGGACCCGAGATTAATCGTTTTCGCATTCGCGAAGTCATCCCAGATGTGCTCCTAAAGGTCGAGAATTGGGAGAATGTGCAGAAAAAGATCATGGAAGACAATATTCAACGCAATCCCAAAATGTACGAGAATGTTAGCTAATTGAGCTAATTCAGCGCATTCAATTTATAAATTTAAATCTTTTATAAAAACCTTTCAAAGTTTCCAGTTTAAACACTATTAAATTAAATTGCAGGTGATCAAGCTCAGATTTATTGATCTCTTTAAAGTAAATTGGCTCAAAATCTTGATTCTTTAATATAACTTAATATTTCTGATTGACACCATTTATTATGATCTGTTCTCCCTGAGATTTTTCAATTTTCTTATAATATTTCTTTCAGTATAAAATTATTTTTAAAATTATACATAAATTTAAAAAATAATTCATTATTAATAATTTTTTATATATATCTATAAATTTAAAAATGTTCTGTAATAAATCATGATTAAACTTTACGTAAATTTGATTGTAAATTAAGTCTTATAAGAAAATTGCAAAATCTCAGGAAAACCAGAAATATAGGCTTTGTTTGCGGTTGTTACTATAAAACCAAATCCAAATAAATATATTCTTATTAATTCTCCAAACTTAAAGATGATTCGAGATTGCTGTTTATGTTTTTGTCGATTTATTTTAACTATGACTTAATTGCCTCTGTCATTTGAAATTATTTTTCAAACTATGCATAAGTTTAAAAAATGATCCAGAATTAATATTTTTTTATATATACATTTAAAAATTTTTTATAATAAAACATTTCTGAAATGTACGTAAAATTTGATTGTGAAATAAATCTGATAAATAAATTGGAAAATCTCAGGAAGAACAGAAATATATGCTTAATTTTTAATATAAAACAAAATCCAAATAATTTTTTCGTATTAATTCTCAAATCTTAAAGATGACTCGAGATTGCTGTCTATATTTTTTTCGATTTATACTTAACTGTGACTTAATTTCCCTCTGTGCCTGCATATCTCTGTCATTTACTCTCAACTGGATTTGTTCATTTTTGTGCTTTTCCAGTTTCACCAATATCTCGAAGTTTTCCGGAATAGCTTTCACTGCTGCACCTGTCGCTAAACTGTAACTGTAGTCTGTGCACCCCTCCTGCCACTGCACCCGCATTGTGCTACTCAGTGTGGCAAGTTTGTATTGCTTTAGCCGTCATTATTTTTATTTGTGCTGCAGCTGCAGCGGCCATTTTCATTTTCTACCTTGTGTCCTAATTCATTGCCACCTGCATTGGACATTCTATGTGTGTTTGTCTTTGCCACTACCCACCCACCACCCCTCCCCCCTATATACTTGCTTTGCTCTTGTGTTATATTTGCACATAAATCGCACAACTTTCTTGAAATTATTTGCTGTTGCTTTTTAGTTGACTTTTATAGTGAAAACGTTTGCGACTATTTTTTTTGCGATGACTTGAATTATTTCGTATGCCGACAATTGTTTAAATAACAGCTGATTGTGCTTTTATTTTTCATGTTAGTAATCAAGCTTAATATTCAAAAATTTAAGAATTAGCTTAAGTCTTTCTTTTATTTTCCTCTTAAATTATTTACACTTAGCTTGCAAATATATGGCTAGAGCTATTAAATTTGAAAGCTAGATAACTGAATAGCTTTCAATAATTCTGTCTATTTTTTTTTCTTTTATGAAAAGTTCATAAAATCCATGCGTGTTATCAATATGGGTTTTTTTTTCTCGTTTCTTTGATAAACCCATGTCAAGTCCGCTAACATCTAATGGCAACTCCTTGCACGGCTTTTTTCGCAAAGTCACACAATTTCCATTAGTAGCTAATGAAGCATTAAAACGCAGAAAAAAAAGAGGAACACGAAAATACTTAACGCCATATTTGCAAGGAAGCGGCAAGCTTCTATCAAAAAGCAGAGTAGAGGAAACAAAATCGGGATAAAAAATGAAAAGAAATCGAGAAATAAAATATAAAAAAAAAACGGAAGCGAAATATGCGTTTGGCTGATGGCGAGAAGCTGGTGTACAACGTCGAATGAATCGAGGATAAACGCTAAAATATAAAAGCATCACGAATTAAATACCTTTTAGCAATTAATCTGCTTAGCTAATGGACGATTTCAATGCAGACGACAACTGCATGAAAAGTGTGTTGGAAGGGGGGGGTGGTGGAGGGTGGCGGATGGTGGAGGCCAATGTTTAGTAGAGTGGGCAAAAAATTGTTCAAGCCATGGCACTTACATTAGGCTTACGGCTCGTTGGCCACTATTCCCAGACTAATTTCATTCAATAAACGCGCGCTTCATTGATAAAGCCTGTTGGCACATAAAGATGGGCGGGCGGGGGCGGGGACGGGGACGGGTGGTTGGTGCTCTTTGGTCTGGTCTGCGTTGGCCATGGTCCTTGCTCAGAGCGTACTCGTCGTGGCTCATTTCTATACACAGCACTTGTATGTTTGCCTTTTGACCGATGACAGCCAACTTGGAATTTAATTTATTTAGTTGCCATTTTAATTGACGAGGCTCAGTTCATTCTTATTTTTTAATATCACTTTAGATTCTTTTTGCCAGATTTGTGATTTGGCTTTGATTGGTGGAAGTCACTTCGCTTAATTGAGGAATTATAGTCAATTCGCCTTTCAGCTCACGCCCCAAATGTAATGGAAATCTTTAATTTGAACGCAGTTTCAACGGTTTCTTAAAGCCACGTTAGTAAAAGTAGGAAAATTGTGAAAAAATATCTGCATGTTAAATAATATAATTTTATTTATTGATATTAAATATAATGCATTTTTAAATAAATATCATATAATTTTATTTTCTTTATCAAAGAGCTAAATATGGCTATAATCTTATATTTTTTTTTTTGAGACCTTTGAAATGAGAGATTTATAAATAAGCCAACAACTTTCAAACATATCCCATTAAATAAATTTATTAAATATTTGCAAACATTTTTATATGACGTGTGTTCTTCATTTGGAACATATAAAACATTTCCAATATACTTCAGTTCGCTGCTGTTTTATTTATGTGGCAGGCCATCATATTTTATGTTATTATATATTGAACATGTACTTATGTTGCATAACAGTCGGTGTGTGTGGTGTGTGTGGTGTGTGTGGTGTGTGTGTGGCTGATCTGTGGACTGTGTCTGGGGCAGTCAGCCAACGGTCGGTCGCATAATGATAAATCATGCCACGAGCATCGCAGCTGCTGTCATAAACAAAAAAATATTTGATTGAAATTATGTGGGCAGCTCCTGGATCCTGCTCTGTCAGTTCACCTGACACAGAGGCCTGCTACACAAATTAAAGATTTTCCACTCTCTGGCAAAATAAAGCATTTCACATAAGTGAAATCAACTTTTCCCGTGCGTACCCCAAACCAATTGAGAACACAAAGTTATTTTTCTTGTCAGCCTGTCCGATCAGGCACAAATTTATTATGAAAACAATATTGGTAAAATATTAATTGTCTCATTCATTAATTATGTACCACAACTGAATTTTAGCTGGAATTCGATGACTGAAAGCGAATATGACTGGGATGAATCAGAACTGAAAAAAAACATGAGAAAATCCCAGTTATTAATCGAAGCGTATTTTTTATTATCTGCTAATAATACAATTGGGAAACTGTAAACTGGTTGAATTTGGTACGATTTTATTCGAGTGTAAATGAATTGACTTAAAATATTTGTCTCTTGATTTATTTAGAAATCTTCACAGAGATTTTTATGCATTGATGGGAAGTGGCAGGTGGCAGTTGGCTGGTTGGTTGCTATTGCAACATAGCACATTACAGATCTTTTGTGTATGTGTCCTGTGTGTTTGTTATTAAATAAATTGACTGACACACAGACACACACATGTGCACACACGCAGGACGTCATAGCTGAGAGTCGTGTCGAGACCTGACAGAGTCGTCGTAGGTAGTTCATCATGTCATGAAAATTGTATGGAAATTTAATTGAAAACATAAGCCAAGGATAACAGACCAAAAAGGACAGGCAATCACACTCACATACATGAGCACACACACACACATGTGACAAATCAAAATGGCGGCTACACACACACACACGCACACACAGGGAGAGCTTAACAACTATGGCCGACGTCTGCCTCCCAGCTGACTTCTCTGCTGATAGTGGCTGACGCGCAGGAAGTGTACGAAATGATATAAATAAATAAACAAACTACAAGATAAAGCTATTTGCAATTTGATTGTCAATTTTCATGAGGCTGGCAGCAGTCAGGATTGCCAGGACATTTCCGCCGCAAAACGAAACTTTTCCTTTTTTTTTTCTTTGCTTTGCTTTTGTGTTGTTTGTTTTTGGTTGTTGCTTTTGTTTTTTGTTGTTGCCATCTGTCAGTGGTTTAGTCATTTGCTCATTGATGCACTCAATCAAATTTCATGAGTGATTTTTGTTACACTAAACATTTGCCAGCTTTGGCTGCCATCTTAACTGTCAATTCTCATTTACATTTTGCACTTGATTGCCCCAAAATGGCATTTCGTGTTCTCCACGCGGACATATGCCAGAATAGTTTCCTCCTGGTTTACCGCCAGACCATTTACACCAAAAAAACTTTAATTGAGTATTTCAGTTATGGAGTCCACAAAAAACAACAAAAACAACAATTTTGTAGTTTCAAATGCTTGCTAACAATTTTCCACACAATTAAAAACTGGCGTCAAATTATGGCACACTTAATCCCACCAAAACCAACTGAACCGCCCTGCATCCACCAAACTGGGGCAACTTCAAAAGAGCCCACCCCCATCCCCTTTTCCCCCTCCACAACCAAAAAAAAAACCTAATTAAAAAGCGCTTAATATTAAAAACTCAGCGCACTGGGCGTGTGCTAATTTTATAATCCAAATAAAGTTTCAATTAATTTGGCCAGCGCACCATTTCAAATTTTTACTTTCTCTTTTTTTTTTTTTTTTTGTTTTTGGTTAGCATTAAAATGAAAGAAATTTTGTAGCTAGCAAAAAGCTTTCAAAAATGTTCAGCTTCAATGGTTGAGTAATTATGATTTGAGTTGAGCTGAGTTCAGTTCAGTTAAGCTGCCACCACGGGGGTGGTTCAAATTTCTAGGAGTTGCCCATCCAAGTGCTAAGCGTGCGGTTGGACTGTGAAAAACTGCGTCAAGTGGGAATGGGGGAAAACAGCTAATGAAATGAAAATTGTTGAAAAATAATTATATAAGAGTTGAAGCCGTGCTCTGTTCGCGAATAAGCCAAATTCAAATCGCCATTAAATATGAATGCTTGTTTTTTTTTGGGGAGAGTTCATTTTGGCTTGGCATATTGGTTTAGAGACGTCAAAATTCTTGTTACAGCGAATAGAATGCAAATTCTATGTATGATCAATTCTAAGATTAGGAATTAAATAGTTTTGCCTGACTTGTTTTGAAACTAGGATAGATAATTATTCACCAAAAAACCTTTACTTTAATTATGAAAATCAGTTTAACACATAGTTTAAGGCTAGAGTCGAAAAATTCAGAAATTAAAAAATAGCTAATGGCATCAACATTAAATTCCTCAGCATTTCATATATATTTGAAATATTTCTCGAAAATTAGAGTTTGCTTTAGGCTTCAGCTTGGATGGTCTTCCCTTTTAGGAATAGAAACAATTTGATTAAATTTACAATTTGTAATTATTTGCAACATGATCGTTTGAGAATAATTTTTAATACAATTTATTTTAAGATAGAAAAATTTGTGTATTTTCACAATGACTGCTCACATTTGCCGCTTTTACGCTATCACTGTCACTCCCTCAACACCAGTGTACATTAAAAGGTATTTGAAATTTAAATAGGCCCATAAATGTCGCAGAAGCGGGAAAGTGCCAAACAAATGATGGCCCTTTCAACTCACCAATTTTCAACTCATCTGGCGTGGCATTAACCCCATGGCATCAGGACACACACAAAAACCGGCGCAGACTGAGCCGCAAAAAATGTTTGGCAGTAAAAATTATAAACCACTCGAGCATATTTTGCAAGTCCCCAAAACACCAGAGAGAGAGAGAGAGAGAGAGAGAGAGACTCCAACCACGCATTCTTCATGTGTATGGAAAAACTTTATTTTTTATTTTTTTTTCATTTTTGTATTTTTGTGTTGCTTTCCCTTTGTGATTGTTGTTGTTATACGCTTACCATTTTTCATGAGCGGCCGAAAAAAAAAAGTTAAAACGGAAATGCGACCATACAAGCGGATATGAGACGGGTGGAGCAATACATATAGATGCGATATATAACCGAGAGACCGCGTCGCATCAACCTATAAATAAAAGAAATGCGCTGCGAAATCCCCAATGCTCGCCATGGAGTATGCAACATTTGTAACTGCGTGGACAGCAACTGGATGTGGACGATGGATTGGATTCCCCTTTAGGAAGTTTTCGCTTTTTCAGTTTTTTTATTTTATTTCTTTTTTTTTTTTTGCTGCGTGTTTGGGTTATTAACAGGCGACTAGAAGCAAATATATGAGCATACTTTTTGGCTGGCAGTCAAAGCGTAGCCAGCAACCGGAAGCAGGAGAAATTATTTTTAAGCGGCTTGATGTCTGGCAAAGAAAAAGACATAGCTAAAAAGAGAGAGAGAGAGAGAGGGAGTGAGGGAGTTGAAGTGTGTGTGTGTGTGTCTGAGGAATGTTACGACATAATGTGAAACAAAAGCTCTGAAAAACGTCAGTCATCAGGCTATTACTATGAAAGGGGGAATGCGCTTTAAATGTCAGCCATTTATTAAGCCCGGCCACATCAGCAGCAGACGCACAAATGGCAAACGGCAACCGGCAACTGGCAACTGGCAACCGGAGGCAGTCGTCAGAGTCGATTGCACGAGTCACTCAGACGGTCAGTGTTGAATGCGCCGACAGTCCAGACAATTGGTCCCGCCAATCCTTGCGATCTGCCACATGATTGGAGTATGTTGTAGCAATTCTGGCCGGGCATTGCCTTCAAGCTTTAGACACAATAACCAAACAGAGAATAACAACTTGGCTGACCTTGTCAGTTATATGTTCGACATAGCTGCATATGTTTTGATCGGAGCACATCGAGGGAGACCTTTGAATCAAACGGGCTTGGAACAAATCAATTGCCATAGCAGAGATTATCATTTGGCGCCTGGTAAAGGTACTTTCAAGTGACCTTCTCACTAGAATTTCTGTGAGCAGTTAACCAGGCTTATCAAATTTTTAAAATAAGTAACTTTCAATATTAAGTGTTTTTTAAGACATCCTGTTTTAACACGCTTAGTAAAATATATTAAAAAAAAAATAATATGTTCACTAAATCAATATTTAAGTTGCTTTCAGGGATTTAAATAAAAATTATTATTAAAAATTGATATGCTTTTATGTAAATGCTTTTAATTGAAAAACGACAAGTTTCAAAGTAGACCGGAGCATAAAAATAAAAAACACTTAGCCCAGGTCTGGCGAAAAACAAATTTAAATAAACGAATGTATGTCACCAATTAATAAAAAAAGTCTATTTTTAAAAGTGAACACTTTTCACACTTTTGTTTGTCCAACAAACTATCAGGTTCTACCGTGAATATTCTTCTTCTTTTTTTTTTTTTGCAAAGCAACACTCAACGGATTATATTTAAAAGCCAAAAAAATATTGTTGCTCTTAGCGTTGCCAATGCTGAACTCGATGCGCTCCCCTCTTCCCCCTTCCCCCATCTTCACTCGCTGCAACCCCCGCAGAACCACCTTCAGTTACTTAGCCCGTATACGCAAAAATTCAAACATTAAAAGTCCATTACCATTGCATGCTTTGCAGCAATGCGAGACGTTGACATTTTCTGAATTATACATTTATTTGACAATTTGTGCATGGAGGAGAGAGTACCACCATATGGAATCTGCTCTCCAGTTTATTTGATGGGGGAGTACTCGGTATATAGCGTATACGCCATGAGTGTTTTTAATTCTTTTGTACCCGACAAAACGGAAATGGAGCTCTATTGGCGCCTCTGACATCCGGTATGCCAGCATTTTATAATCTCAATTTTTTTTTCGGTTTATATGGCCTGCCAGCCAATGACAACAAAATGGCAGCAAATCCCAGCCCGCAGCTATATTAATTGTTTGACTAGCCTTAACTTCAATCCTGCACCGTTTCCCCGTTCAATGAAATTTCGTTTCAATTTCACATTGCGCCTGAATTCATTTTTTCGACCATTTTGCATTATACATTTTATTAGTCGCACTTATATTTAAATTAGCTGCAAAACTCTACACACACAATATAAATATTTATTGCAATATTGATTTAAATAAGTTTTTTTTTTTTTTGCCACAAACTAAATGCAATGGATATTAATTTAATTAATTATTGATATTTTTTAGCATTAATGCTTAATATGTATAACAAACACCCTGCAGAAATTGTGCATTTTTAAGTGTGCCATTGAAAATGGTGGGGCTCTAAATGGAGTTAATGTATATAGTTTTATCAAATCAAATACTTGAAATTAGTTAGACACATTTTACAGTTTGTTTCCAGAAGAGAAGCGAAATACATGTTTCGATCAGAAAGTGCACTTTTCATTATAACTTTGCACTTGTTTCTAATGAATTACTTTGAAAAATGCCATCAAATTTACCTCACTAAGTTTTACTTGCGGTTTTTATTTGGAGTGCAATAAATAAGTAATAAGTTCGAGAAATTCTTTGGTTTATTTCTCAACACATATGCCTTTTATTTGGAGAGTAGTAATTCCCTCTTGTGGCTAACATATCAGGTTTTAATATACGTTGTTCAGTTGGAGTCCTTTTAGGGCCATGACATATACAGTTACTTGTTCAACGGCACTTAAAGCCAGTCGACTGGCTTTTAATGCATGCCCTGAAATTAGTACACATTTAAAATGTTCACTGGAAAACAACAACAACAACAACAGCAGGAACAACAAAAATAACAAAAACAACAACAAGGGATAATTTGCGTGGGCGACCCGACGCTGATTATGATGACGACCTGGGCACATTAATGCTGATGATGTTGCCGCTAAGTAGCACTCCCAGATCCCATTCCGGCAGGTAAAGTCCGCAGTGGGTAAACAAATGTGGCTTCAACTGGCAAACGTTGGCAGCGAGAGCGCAAGAGAGAGAGAGAGAGAGAGAGAGAGGGGGATGAGCGAAAGAGTTTTGTGTTGCCACCAAAAAAAAAAAAAAAAATGAGTCTTGCTGGTTGCCAGGATAGCAAAAGCTCTGAAAATTAAGTCGCGCTTACTTTGTCCCTCTCTCTCTCGCTCTCCCTCTCTCTCTCGCTCTCCCTCTCTCTCACTCTCTCTTTCTGGCTGCGCGACTGGCCTTCGCAGGCCATCTCACTCTCTTGGCTTTGCAATTAAATATGCACATTCTCATTAAAAGTTTGCGCCATTAATAAACGCCAACAGGGATGTAATTTAATACGGTTAAAAAGTACGACACGTGGAACCCAGAAAGCAAGACATGCAGACGACCAGGTTGAAAGAGTCGATTCGAGTTTGAGATGGAGGCGCCCAAAAGTGGGTGGCTCTACTGCCAGCCATCACCTACACATAGACACACTCACACACACACACACACACACACTGCATTACATTAAACATGCAGCCCTTGGAGAGTTGCCTTAACGCTCACAAACAAAGCTCATAAAATTTGCAAATGTAAATAATTTTCTTAACGAAATTTTCACACTGCTCACTTTGCTTTTGCTTTGGCAAAAGACCACATTAAAGCTACGCCAGGACACGGCGCAAATTTGTCAACTGACAGGACCAGTCTCCGCAATAGCACACATATGGCCAGTGCTTTCTAAGATGCAGCTACTCCACTATTTCCAAACCCCCCCTCCCCCTCCCCCTCCCCCTCCTTCCCACCACCCACACATGCATAAATAATAAATAATTGAAAATGTCACACGAGAATTGTTCACTTCGTGTGAACTCTGCCAGCCAACAATTTGGCCTTAATATTAGAACAGACCAGGCTACGACTTTAGCCTTTGTATATGTATTTAGCCAACGGGCATATTGGCTTTGTCATTTCATTTGCTACACGCACATAAAAAAGAGGTTTTTAAACAAAATTAACTAATTGCGAACTTTAAGAATAGATTTGTCAAGGCACAGTTTTGGTTCATATTTTCATTGTTTCTTCACTGAATTTAAATAACTTTTAAAAAGTATTAAATTCTTATTTTACATTTTATTATATTATTAATATTATTATATAATTTTAATTATTATGCAATTTTTGATTTCTCTTTTCGTTGAGTAATAATATAATATAATATAATATATATATATATAATATAATAATTATTATTTCTGTTACCTCTTCAAGTACAAATCGTTATAGCCATGTTATAGACATTTAGCGGGTAGTATGAACAATTAATATGTATAAATTATATTAGGTAAGTGTATTTAATAGTTAATAAGGTGAGTTTTCCCTTTCGCCTAAGTAGTTTCTTGGAGAAACACATTAATTGCGTACAACTAGGCGCTGTGGCAAAATGTTGACAGGTCGCAGTCTTAGCTGGCTGGCATTTTCTTCGTCCAATTCCGGCGGGAAATTAAAGTAAGAGTTTACGCTTTTTTAGCCGCAAAACACACACGCACTTCGGCCACGCACACAACAAGTTTGTTGTGTCGGAATGGATGGCGGGGCATGCAGCGAGGTGGCGTGGAGTCGTTGCAAGAAAGAAGAGCATATGAAATTGTTTGCTCATTATGTATTTATGTCAATTTCTGGGTTGCTCTTACGGATTGCGTGAGCAGTTTTATGTGTGAGTGTGTATGTGTGTGTGTGTGTGTGTGTGTGTGTGTGTGTGTGGCATGCCGCAATGACATGTAAAACCTTTTTGGGCCTACAGTCTTCTTCTTGCACACATCCACCTGGCCAACATTTAATGACTTTGGCTTGCTCTCTTTTGGGACGCATTTAGCGTGTAAATTTCGCTGTATATTTTCGCCGTTACATTTTTACTCCTTCAGCACTCGTAAAGGTGTGTGCGTGCGTGTGTGTGCATATTTCAGTTATTTTTATTTTAGTGATACTTTTTACACACACACGCACACACACACATACAGTTACAGTTACACATATGTGTGAGCAAATATATATGAGCACGTTTGCCTGTCGTTTTTATATATTTTCGTGTATTTTTGGCATTCGATGGGGAATTTTATGTTGCTGCAACATTAAAGTTTTTGTGAGTACTCCGTATTGTAAAGGGATTTGCTTTGTGACTGACTTCGGTAACGCTGATGACTCGGCCGCATGATGAAAATATATTTTTACGGTTATCGTACAAGGCATAAATCATAAAATACCAAAAAATGAGCACAGCTCACTTTGGTAGGAGCCAAACAAAAAACCCAAAAGATGATGAAACATATTCAAATAATAGTTCTTGTTGAAGAATATTAAATAAACTAAAGTCGGTTTATTTATTTTAGTTCCACAATAAATAGCCAAGACTCTTAAAAAAATAAGGGGTGTCTTTAAATGAAGACCTAAAGAAAATTATATTTAAAATTAGTAATTATAGTTTACCCGAATATATATATAAATAATTAATGCAGCTTCAATATCGAAATATATTACATAAGTTTAACAGAACAGCATATTTTACATAATTACTTAAATAGTACAAATATATATAAATTATTATTACTTATTGTTAATTAGCATTATTGCAATAAATGTAAATCTCCCATTACCATATGTTATCCCCCTAATCCATATATGTGGATTCTCTCACGTGGTTGATTATACATATGTAGTTAACTTTCAGTTTATTTATGTGAATTTATGTGTCGCTGATAATATGCGTGTTTTGGCATTGTTGTTTCGCATGCATTAACTAAACTCATTGCTGGCAACCTGATAAATAATTGAAAAGAAAGCAAAAACTAAGCACTTGGTTGGCGAAACTCTTGGCTCTTGGAGTCCCGAGTCCTTTGAGTTGGGAACTACCTGTTAGACGGAGCCGGAAGATGGCATTAAGACAACGCATGAGTTTGTCTGTTTCTAAAATAAATTTACTTCCATGCCAGAAACATACAACACCCGCACACCTACACACACACACACACATACACACAGTCGAGTGCACTCTGGTAACTAAATTTTGCGCTGCGTACGCGACTCAGTGGAGTGCAAAAGGCATTGGACTAACTTGGACTGACTTATTGCAAGATAAGCAGCCGAGTATGAGTTACAGGTTAATTTATTATTGAAACTAATGTTGGCAGTCCAATGGAGTTGGAGTTGAGATTGGGATTTTGGTTGGATATTTTGGGGCAGGTGGATGCCCATCCACGCACACACTGTCTTTGCAGGTGGCATGCTGACGTCGCCGGTTTTGCTGTGGCCCTTTCCCAGCTGGTGGTAGGCTGAGGCCTGAGGCGCAAATTATGAAATTCAACTTGACAAATGTCAGTGACATTAATTAAACGCTAAGATATGGCAACAGCAGCCCCGACAGCTTACCATGCTGCCAGCTGTGCACTGCGAAAGGATTAAGCTCTTTAAGGGATTTAAGCAAGATTTGCGAACTCAACTATCCTGTACTTGTAAGCCGATTTACCCCCCCAGATAAGTCAGCTGCCAAGTCAAATTGCGCAGCTTGTTCGGGATTCAATTGAACTTAATTTGCACACGCAAAATCAGTTTTGCTCCTCCATGCGGAGTCTTTAAGGCAACGATGCCTTAAATTAAATGCCAAACAACTTTTAAAGCTGCCAGCGCTGTCCGATTCGTTTTTTATTTGTTTATTTTTTTTTTTTTTTTGCTTCTTTGCTTCTCTTGTTTTTTCTTGCTTTTTACGCACACTTTGCCAACTTCCGCTTCCGGCGGCAAGCAAAGCAAAGCAATGCAAACACAGCCGCCTCTCGACTTCTTCCCTTCTGCCCATCATTTGCTGCTGGCTGCTTTTTGTTTTTACTGGCATAAAAATCATTAAACTGATTTATATTCCGTTTGATTCCCTCGATTCCACGACTTCGCGTCATGTGTGCCTGTCGCTGAATTTTAACCGCTCTTTTCTCTCCCTCATATATATATATATCCTATATATATCCTAAGCAAAAAACCTTATGTGGTATATTAGTTAATTCTTATGTGATGAACTCTTAGAGATTTCTTTTCTTCAAAGAGTATTAATCTTCGCTAAAAAAAAAAGTTGATCTCAATTCGAATAATATACTAAAGTATCTGTTGCATATTCACTATATGGTATCTGAAAGTCGCTCATTCAATCTTCAATTCTTACAGCTTGTTTCTCCTTGTTCCGATGACCGAACTTGAGTTCAAGTTTGATAAAAGGGTCGCCTGACAGACCGTGCCCATGCCCAGTTGCAGACCCATACGAAATTCGATAATTCAAGTCAATTTCGCATGTGTCGGGGTCGCTCAAGGGTTAAGTGATTTCTTTTGTTTTTCTTTTTTCTTTTTTTACTTTTTTACTTTTTTCTTTTTATTTTTTGTGTGTGTGTTCATCTGCTCTTATGCTATGCATTTAGTCAACTGTAAAATAAAGTCGCATAAATAAGCGCACCAAAGCAGCAAGCGCATGAAAAATTTAAAGTTTTCCCCAAACAAATAATTTAAATATTCAACTATTGATTTTAATCAGAAGTAAGCACACTCTCCTTCATTCTCTCTCTCTTTCTACATATATATCTATCTCTGTCGTTCTCCCACTCAATCGCTCAGTGTTGGGTAATGCGCCACAGGCTGTGACCAATATCAAAAAATTGTTGACCCAAAATGTTTGCACAGTTGTTGCCTTCAGTTTGGTTACCCAAAAAAAAAAACCAGCGCAATCGACCAGCCCGTCCCCGTCTCCTCCTACCCGTCACCACTGTACCAACTGGCCGTCTTCTACCTGCTGGCAAGCCGGCCACCTTGAAAGGGTTGTCGTTACTGAAATTCAATTCAATTTCGTTGAAATGTTTTATTATATGCATTTTGTTTTTGCTGTTGTTTTTTTTTTTTTTTTTGGTTCTGCCTGATTTTAATGTAATTGCCGGTAATAGCAAACACTTTGTATGGGCTAACAAGTTGTTGTTGCTATTGTCGTTGTTGTCGCTATGTGTTTGTTGTTATTGCCATTGGCGGGTACCCCTAATGTTGTGTATGATAATTTCTCGTATCCCATTTATACTTTCTGTAAATTGAATTCCAATTTTAAATGAATTTTAATATGTTTTGCTGGCCATAGATATCGATATCAATTCGCATAAGCGCTAAAAGCCGTCGAATAAATGGGGTGATACCTAAAATTTAAATGAACTTCAATTTATTTTTACTAGTTCGCCACGTGTTCGAATATAAAAGTTAAGTGCTTAAGTTAGCTTAAGTTAGGACTAGGATTAAATAAACATAATTATTTACAAAACATAAATTAAATTATCTTCTTCACTTAAGAACAACAAATTAATGCTGACACTATAGATTCTGTAAACTTGCTTTTCAAATGTTAAGAACCCTCCTTATCAAGATCAACTGCCGAGTCGACCAAGACATGTCCGTAAGCCAAATGATCTGTGGAGAGCCAGTGACTTAAAATTTTTAACATAAGTTCTCACATGAAACGCATTATTTTATTCAATTCGTTTTCCCCTTATATATATTCTTTTGATCGCATTTGAAGTCAAAACTTTAAGTGAGTAGATTTTTTTTTAATTTATATACAATATACGTTACCATATTATAGATCAACATTAAAATCGGATAAACTGTATTGTAATCAATTAATTTATACATTAGATCCTAGTAGATCTCCCTCGACTAGCGTATTAATTAATTGTGTAGAGCATATAGTGAACATATATACAATGTATTTATACATATATACACGTCTAGCACGTGGACAATTTCCGGTTCACGCGGCCAAGATGGTAATCAATAATCGTCTTTGATAATTGATTTTCATGTGGCATGGAAAATGTGCGGGGAGTATATCGAACGTAATATCTTATCAATTTGATTGTTATTGGCAACTACAACTCAAAATACTACGTCTTGTCAATTGACGGGAATATTGATTCCAAAAATAAGCCCAAAAACTTGTGCTTCAAACATGTTTTGACAATTGCACCCAATAGAATTTCAGCAAAAGACTAAAAATAGTAAAATCAAAAATTACTTCAAAGTGTTAGATAAATAAAATGATCAATTCTGTGCATATAATAAATATAACATGTCGAAAAAAAATTTTACTTGAATACGAAGTAATTTCACTATTTGGTGAAAATGTAAATACCCTTTCAGTCCGAAAAACACCTTCTACTACTTAAAAGCTTATGGCTTTAATATTTATTAGCTTTCATTAAAGCAACCCATCATGGTTAACATCTAATTAAATAATTATTAATTATTGTATATTCCACAAGCACACACCCACAAATAAATATATATTTATAAATATACATATATATATATATATATATATATATATAGATAATATTAAAATTGGGATTTGGTATTCGCTTTATTAAAATTGTTGCTGGTTATTGCATTATTAATGCAAATTTTGTGTCAGCAACGAGAGGAATGACAAAGTGTCTGCATTTGGCGATGAAGAAAGGAATAAAGTATAATGAATGCACTGTTGCCAACTTAAGTTAGTGAAGATATTAAATTAATTGCAGAAAATAGAGCAGCAGACAATATCAAGGTAATACCGAAAAATATCACACCATCAGATAAATAGTATCTGTTTACATGCCGATAAGGCACCCGAAAATAGGATTCTTATCCTCCAGATGCTTATCGGCCCACTGGCGCTACCATATAAAAACGGGTGCCTCTGGCGACCATGTCATATGTGTAAAGAGCTTTGTGCCAAGTCTTCAGATAGTTGAAGGAAACACACAAGGAATAACTTCTCCCACTCTCTGTTCATTCAACATGAGAGCTCATTACGGTATGAAATGGCCAACTACCTTAGCACATCCATCTATTCAACACTTAACCGTTCCATACTCTTACAGTCCTTGCCTGCCTGGCTCTTCTGGTAGCCACCACCAGTTCTGCCAACATAAGACCTTCGGTTGGAGATACGCAGCAATGTGCAGAGACAGTAACCACCACCTGTGCCCTACCCGTGACAACTCCGTGTGCACAAACAACACCTACAAAACCAACAACTACTACCTGCACAACACCAACAACACCTAAAACTACAACTTGCACATCGCCAACAACAACAAAAACAACTACCCGCACGACACCAACAACAACAAAAACAACTACCTGCACGACACCAACAACAACAAAAACAACTACCCGCACAACACCAACAACAACAACTACCCGCACGACACCAACAACAACAAAAACAACTACCTGCACGACACCAACAACAACAAAAACAACTACCCGCACAACACCAACAACAACAACTACCCGCACGACACCAACAACAACAAAAACAACTACCTGCACGACACCAACAACAACAACAACTACCCGCACGACACCAACAACAACAAAAACAACTACCTGCACGACACCAACAACAACAACAACAACTACCCGCACGACACCAACAACAACAAAAACAACTACCTGCACGACACCAACAACAACAAAAACAACTACCCGCACAACACCAACAACAACAACTACCCGCACGACACCAACAACAACAAAAACAACTACCTGCACGACACCAACAACAACAAAAACAACTACCCGCACAACACCAACAACAACAACTACCCGCACGGCACCAACAACAACAAAAACAACTACGTGCACGACACCAACAACAACAAAAACAACTACCCGCACAACACCAACAACAACAACTACCCGCACGACACCAACAACAACAAAAACAACTACCTGCACAACACCAACAACACCTAAAACAACTACCTGCACTACACCAACAACAACAAAAACAACTACCCGCACGACACCAACAACAACAAAAACAACTACCCGCACGACACCAACAACAACAAAAACAACTACCTGCACAACACCAACAACACCTAAAACAACTACCTGCACTACACCAACAACAACAAAAACAACTACCCGCACGACACCAACAACAACAACAACAACTACCCGCACGACACCAACAACAACAAAAACAACTACCTGCACGACACCAACAACAACAAAAACAACTACCCGCACAACACCAACAACAACAACTACCCTCACGACACCAACAACAACAAAAACAACTACCTGCACGACACCAACAACAACAACAACTACCCGCACGACACCAACAACAACAAAAACAACTACCTGCACGACACCAACAACAACAAAAACAACTACCCGCACAACACCAACAACAACAACTACCCGCACGACAACAACAACAAAAACAACTACCTGCACGACACCAACAACAACAAAAACAACTACCCGCACAACACCAACAACAACAACTACCCGCACGACACCAACAACAACAAAAACAACTACCTGCACGACACCAACAACAACAACTACCCGCACGACACCAACAACAACAAAAACAACTACCCGCACAACACCAACAACAACAACTACCTGCACGACACCAACAACAACAAAAACAACTACCCGCACAACACCAACAACAACAACTACCCGCACGACACCAACAACAACAACTACCCGCACGACACCAACAACAACAAAAACAACTACCTGCACAACACCAACAACACCTAAAACAACTACCTGCACTACACCAACAACAACAAAAACAACTACCCGCACGACACCAACAACAACAAAAACAACTACCCGCACGACCCCAACAACACCTAAAACAACTACCTGCACTACACCAACAACAACAACTACCCGCACGACACCAACAACAACAAAAACAACTACCTGCACAACACCAACAACACCTAAAACAACTACCTGCACTACACCAACAACAACAAAAACAACTACCCGCACGACCCCAACAACACCTAAAACAACTACCTGCACGACACCAACAACAACAAAAACAACTACCCGCACAACACCAACAACAACAACTACCTGCACGACACCAACAACAACAAAAACAACTACCCGCACAACACCAACAACAACAACTACCCGCACGACACCAACAACAACAAAAACAACTACCTGCACGACACCAACAACACCTAAAACAACTACCTGCACAACGCCAACAACACCTAAAACTACAACATGCACAACACCAACAACACCTAAAACAACTACATGCACAACACCAACAACACCTAAAACTACCACTTGCACGACACCAACAACACCTAAAACTACCACTTGCACAACACCAACAACACCTAAAACAACTACCTGCACAACACCTAAAACGACTACCTGCACAACACCTAAAACAACTACCTGCACAACACCTAAAACAACTACCTGTACAACACCTAAAACAACTACATGCACAACACCTAAAACGACTACCTGCACGACACCAACGACCGCATGTGTAGAAACAACAACCGCATGCGCTGCAGAAACAACAACCGTATGCGGTGTACCAGTGACCACCGCATGCCCTTCAGCAACCGGTGCTAAGGTAGGACAGTCATCGATTCATGTGAGGCCCGCCTTCAGACCGTTGCCTGAGGTGCTGGCACAGACAATGCAAATGGCGCATTCGCCAACTAAGGAATTGAACATGGAACTATACACGAGCTATGTGTGCCGCAACAAGCCCGACGGATTCATGATGGCCTCGCTGACCAGCTGCAGTGACTACTACATCTGCCGGTACGGTAAGCCCCTCCAGGTTAGCTGCGGCGACAAGTACTTCAACGCCCTGAAGGGTATCTGCGACCTGCCCGAAAATACACGCTGCGTACAGCCGATGTCTTAGATTTTCACTCAATGTAGCGACTTATCCACCAGTTGACGAATTCTATTATTATAATTTAATGCTAATAATAATTGAATGGTACTTAAAGTAATACCACAGCAAATGCTAATAAAGGCAAAACAAATTGAAATCCGTTTGTGTTTTTTACTTTTCTGGGTTAAGAATAGTCGATTTAAAGATTAAGTCATAAGTCGAAGTCATATTGTATTCGGATCTTTTTTTTCCATTTTTTCATATAAATCATTCCAGTTATGTATTTTATTATACTCCTTACATTATAAGAAAAAGTTATAAATTTCTTTGCGATTTATAACTACATTTTGATGTCTGCAGGTTGATCTGGGTCAGAAAACTTTTAAACATTCGAAATCACATAAAAACTTAAGCATAATTTGCGTACTATTGGCAAATTATTTCGAGAATTAACTAAGAATTAAGCTATCTGGTCTTATATTTAATAATAAAACCAACATTTCAAAGTTAGTTTAATTTGTTAATTTGAACAGTTGTGACTAATTAAAATTTGTTCTTTGTTCTGGCAGCCACATAAGCAATGCTTTTAGTAGAACGGCTATGGTTATTCAATTTTGTCAAAATATGAATGCATGTACATTAAATGTTTATATAAACCAATGTTTTTAAGAAGTCAAAATAAGAAAATTTGTAATTTTCTTTGCGGCTTTTATTAATGGGGTTCTTGAAATATTCATGTACTCCTTGTGCCAGTAATATGTGAAATGACAAGTCTGGTTTGTGAAGATTTACAGTGCGTACAATTAAATTAATTGAAGAAAAAAGAGAAGTCATCGTTTAGTAGCGGAAAGTGATAAGATAAGATAAGACAACTTATCAAAAAAATTGAAAACACATATCGAACAGCATCCCGAGCAGCAGTCAATATCAATGTAATATGGAAAAGTATCACACTATCAGACAAATAATATTGATTGACATGCCGATAAAGCACCCGAAAACAAGTTTTCTGTCCTCTAGATGCTTATCAGCCCACTGGCGCTTCCATATAAAAACGGGTGCCTCTGGCGACCATGTCATATGTGTAAAGAGCTTTGTGCCAAGTCTTCAAATAGTTGAAGGAAACACACAAGGAATAACTTCTCCCACTCTCTGTTCATTCAACATGAGAGCTCATTACGGTATGAAATGGCCAACTACCTTAGCACATCCATCTATTCAACACTTAACCGTTCCATACTCTTACAGTCCTTGCCTGCCTGGCTTTTCTGGTGGCCACCACAAGTGCTGCCAATATAGGACCTTCGGTTGGAGCCGTGAACAACCAGCTGTACCGCCGCTTTGTCTGTTTGAGTAAGATCAATGGATTCCGCGCTCTGGTCCCCGGTAGCTGTTCCAAGTACTACGAGTGCCAGAATGGTTTCGCAGTGGAAACCGCCTGCTTACGTTACTATGACCCCAAGGTCCAGGGTTGTGTCAACTACGACACCGGATGCGTTGAGATGGCGCCAACAGCAGCAATTGGTGGAGGCACTGGTACTGCCGCGCAGCCATGTGCAGAGCCAATAACCACCACCTGCACACCACCCGTGACCACTCCTTGTGCACCAATCACTACAACCTGCATTGCACCCGTGACTACCCCATGTGCACCAACGACACCAAGAACTACTACCTGCACAACGCCAACAACACCTAAAACTACCACTTGCACGACACCTAAAACAACTACCTGCACAACGCCAACAACACCTAAAACTACAACATGCACAACACCAACAACACCTAAAACGACTACATGCACAACACCAACAACACCTAAAACTACAACATGCACAACACCAACAACACCTAAAACAACTACCTGCACAACGCCAACAACACCTAAAACGACTACATGCACAACACCAACAACACCTAAAACAACTACCTGCACAACACCAACAACACCTAAAACTACAACATGCACAACACCAACAACACCTAAAACAACTACCTGCACTACACCAACAACACCCAAAACTACAACCTGCACGACACCAACAACACCTAAAACGACTACATGCACAACACCAACAACACCTAAAACGACTACATGCACAACACCAACAACACCTAAAACTACCACTTGCACTACACCAACAACACCCAAAACAACTACCTGCACAACACCAACAACACCTAAAACAACTACCTGCACAACACCAACAACACCTAAAACTACAACATGCACAACACCAACAACACCTAAAACAACTACCTGCACAACGCCAACAACACCTAAAACTACAACATGCACAACACCAACAACACCTAAAACTACCACTTGCACGACACCAACAACACCTAAAACTACCACTTGCACAACACCAACAACACCTAAAACTACCACTTGCACGACACCAACAACACCTAAAACTACCACTTGCACAACACCAACAACACCTAAAACTACCACTTGCACAACACCAACAACACCTAAAACTACCACTTGCACAACACCAACAACACCTAAAACTACCACTTGCACTACACCAACAACACCCAAAACAACTACCTGCACAACACCAACAACACCTAAAACAACTACCTGCACAACACCAACAACACCTAAAACTACAACATGCACAACACCAACAACACCTAAAACAACTACATGCACAACACCAACAACACCTAAAACTACCACTTGCACGACACCAACAACACCTAAAACTACCACTTGCACAACACCAACAACACCTAAAACAACTACCTGCACAACACCTAAAACGACTACCTGCACAACACCTAAAACAACTACCTGCACAACACCTAAAACAACTACCTGTACAACACCTAAAACAACTACATGCACAACACCTAAAACGACTACCTGCACGACACCAACGACCGCATGTGTAGAAACAACAACCGCATGCGCTGCAGAAACAACAACCGTATGCGGTGTACCAGTGACCACCGCATGCCCTTCAGCAACCGGTGCTAAGGTAGGACAGTCATCGATTCATGTGAGGCCCGCCTTCAGACCGTTGCCTGAGGTGCTGGCACAGACAATGCAAATGGCGCATTCGCCAACTAAGGAATTGAACATGGAACTATACACGAGCTATGTGTGCCGCAACAAGCCCGACGGATTCATGATGGCCTCGCTGACCAGCTGCAGTGACTACTACATCTGCCGGTACGGTAAGCCCCTCCAGGTTAGCTGCGGCGACAAGTACTTCAACGCCCTGAAGGGTATCTGCGACCTGCCCGAAAATACACGCTGCGTACAGCCGATGTCTTAGATTTTCACTCAATGTAGCGACTTATCCACCAGTTGACGAATTTTATTATTATAATTTAATGCACATGTGTTGTGCTTATATATTAAATGCAAATGCTAATACAGGCCATACAAATTGTAATCTGTTTGTTTTTTTCTCTCTTTTTGGGTATTCAATTTTGTGGAAGTCAAAACATAATTATCTTTCTTTCTAAAACGCGTGTGTTCACTTTACTTTATTAATAAACGCTCTGCTCTTCTTCTTCTTCTGTTAGTACATAGTTGTATGTTAGATTACATATGTTCTGTTTATCGAGTTTTTCTGATCAATCTTTCTAGTTATGCATCTTATCACTAAACGACATTATATAGTGCGTGATCGTCGAGGTACAAAGAATTTTTAATGTCGAGACAATCATACCCTGTTTCAGATATTCACCGTACAATTTTTTTTGGCTGTGGTTACAAAAGTGGTAAACAGCTAAACCACCCCATTTAACGAATGGTTACAGATCAGGCTAAGAAGCTAAACAATTGAAAATCTAGTGCCACATCGCACATAAAAAGACAAGGATAGAATGTTGCTGCTATCTTCGCACACATTTTATAACCCATTGGAGCCTCCTAGAAAATGTGCATATTAAAAAAAAAAACCTTAATATACATCGGAAATAAACATTATAACGTTGTGCATATAATTTTGTGTTATTGTTCAAAAGCTATCCAAAAGCTAATATCACTAAGAAAAGTTTAATTTTCATTTTAGAACTTCTTAAATAGATAATTATTTTGTAATATATTTGACTAATACAAAATATTTTTCCTTCTGCTTTTGGTACAGCTGCTATTGTTATTATTCGACTTTTACATTAATTGTTCACATAAATCGAATATTAGGAAGTACAAGATCGAATACCAGCTCACCAACACCATTCCTGTCAAATTGCCATTAGAGTCAAGATTGCTCTTAGCTGTGCTTTATAAATAAAATATATGGGAAATTTGTTCACCAGCGAATGTGTCGAAATAGCCAACAAAAACTGACCACAATACACTTTAAGCCAGTTTATTGCATATTTTATTAAGGGATGGTTTCAGCCCGTTCATTTCTGGTTAACTTTAATAGAGTTCGTTGTGGCCAAGGTTTGTGTATTATGGGATTTGCTAACATGTTTGGCCAAAACAGCTAAACCAGCCAGCAAATAAAAAAAAAAATGGCGTTACTTATTTTTTTTGGGTGCTATTGCAACTTTGCGACTGTTTGACAAAATAATTAAGCCCAGAGATACTTGTACATATGCCACGCCTACACCATTTAGAGTCTAATGTTACTTTTATGTTAATTTTCCCGACGAAAACTTTTTTTGTAGCGCAAAACCGTGAAAGGGTTTTTCCAGCTTAAAAATGATGGCAGAAAATAAATAACGTGACACAGCATGAAAATTGCTGGCAAATAGGCAGCTGGAGACGTTCTGGGTGCTGGTTAAGCGCAACAGGAATGCGAACAGCAAAAGGCTAAAAAGTAAAACCAAACAAACCACCCCCCTCCCTCCCTTCACCACCAACACACACACACACACACACACCTCGAATACGCCATGACTTTCAGTTTCTTTGCAAAGTGAACGTCGACATTTTTCGCCGCCAGACTTTTGCCACGACATATTGTTAAAGGGGGGCGGAGCGGCTACGGTCGTTGTATAGGGGCTTGTAAACAAGGTATTCTGCTTTGCTATGGGTTTAGGCCAACAGACACGTTAAGACCTGGATTTGTGCATGCTTAGAAGATTCATACTCCTTTAAAAAAAGTTTTGCCACTGTATTTTTTTTCATGTGCAACTATTAATCGGGCAGCCGCAATTGATCTAAAAAAAAGAAGCAAATTATATTTTTTATTTAAGCTAATGGTTGATTTTATTTATTTAGTTTCATTAATGCAAAAGATATTTGTCTTGTACAAAATATTACTCGTATTATTTACGAGGCTGAAATGTTGCTAACACAAAAATCCATTGTTCAGCCCACTAATTGATAAACATTGTTATTAGCCAAGAAAGTACGAGTTTTATTAAGCGCTATAATTTCAGCATCATTCATCTGGAAAAAGAGAGAGTTTATACTTTTATTAATCAACAGCAGATACAATTCGTATTCATTACTTCTACTAGTGTTGCTGCTGTTGCTGTTGCTGCTGCTGTTGCTGCTGCTGTTGCTGCTGCTGTTGCTGTTTCTGCTGTTGTTGCTGTTGCTGCTGCTGTTGCTGTTGTTGCTGCTGCTGGCTTGCATGCTGTGTGCTTTGCAAATTTTTATCGCATACTTTGAAGCGTGGATCCCCACAGTGAAGAGCAAATTGCTGCGATGGCAATACGAATACCAGCGAATACCAGATGAGGCACAATTGCTGGCACTGCGGGCGGCTTTTACCGGTGCTGCTAAGCTCTTCACCCGAAACAGTCAAATAAACAATGAACACAAAGCACGAGAAATTTTGTAATAAAAAAATCACATACGCACACACAGCCAACATATGCGAAACGAATCTCGCAACTTCACCGGCGCTTTTCTTTGGCGCCTTTTATGTTGGCAACAGCAACGGCAACAGCAAAGGCAGCGGCAACAGCAACGGTAACTGCAAAGGCAACAGCCTCCCTAAAATGAAATCCGCTTTACCTATTGCACCTACACTCGACGACGCGAATTCGCGCTTCAATCCCCAAAAACTGGAAAGGAATTCAAATTACGACTTTTGTTTACAATCGGACCCGAAACCACCTCCTCCTTCTCCTCCTCCTCCTCCTTGCAGACGAGTTATTGAATTGCGTCCTGGCGCCACTCATCTGACGTCGCAAACCCCGCACTCCCCAAAACCTGCACTCCGTTTACGAGAGTAAAATTTTTATTGGCAACGCGAGGTGCTTTGTTTCGGCTGTCAAGCAATTTTCAATTTGCCTAGCACCCAAAATGGGTTCTACCTCAAGGCCAAGTACCCGAGCCAACAATTTGGAACGTAATATATGTATATATATATATATATATATATATATGTGAAGGGACTTACCTTTGTGTTAATGATTCACTTGCTGCCATTCTGCAGGGCAGAGTCCAGGCCACAAATAATAACATATTCCGATTGAGTTGAGATGCAGCCGTTCCTAATTTCTTTCTAAAGCCTAGCACGTATATAATCCGAATGGCCAACAGGCTGGACCCGCTGGACCATTACCTTTGGGTCCACAGGCACACGGACCACAGCCTCCGCAAGCACCCCAGGGTCCACAGCCATAGCTGGGTCCACAGCCGTAACTGGGTCCACAGGTGCCCCAATATCCATAGCCGCCACAACCATATCCACACATTTTGTTTTAGCCTTTTTTCGTGCTGCTTATATTTAAACCAAGTTCTTATATATATATTTTTAATATAGGCTAAAACTTACTGTTGCTTCACAGAAATAGGAATGGGATAAAAAAATTCTTGAGCAAATATGTTGCTGGAATTAATTTGGAAATATAATTTTTTTTTTTGTGTTATTATATGTAGTACTTTCATCCGATGTGGCTAAGACGAAAGTGCTAAAAATAATGAGGCTACAAATACGGAGTTGCTTCAAATCGGGTTCGTAAAAAGCAGTTAAAATAAAGGCCTACTAGATTCAGTTATAAGTCTTAGCAGGAAATAATACATTTGGCAGCCTTCCAGATCGTAATCCAAATGCCGTCCTATATATGTAATATAATCTTGTGTAATCTTTTAAGTAGAAAAACTCTTCATAGAAAGAAATAAAGAAAGTTAAAAACAATCAATAAAAATATTAACTAAGATATCTGGAATATTAAAATGTAGAAAAGTTCAACTACTATTCTAAACATGAGGAATTCCAAAAGCGTAATTAGTAAATTGGCGAATGTAATAGATTTTGTAAATATATTGTAGTAATGTTTTTTTTTTAAATAAAATTGTATATTTATATATATATATATATATCTATATTATTACACTGTTGCAATGATTTACTTAGTAGTTTTCTTATAACTTGTATTCTGCAGAGCTGTCCCGGCAGCATCCTTGTGCACAACTGTAACCAATTCAGTTGCAAGCTGAGATGGGAGGCGACGTCTAAGAATAGCAAGAGAAGCATCGTGTAATTATTATACCTGAGAACTCCTTGGGGGGCTTCCAGAAGCTAACGGTGTCAGTTCTTCTGCAGCAGCTGCAGCAGTTTTTACGACGTCATTAACCCAACAAGTAGCTTCCGTTGATGCCACTCCGGCAAGAAGGTGGCAACAGCCTCGCCTAAACGGGTTACACAAAGACACTGAGTTGCACATTCTGGCAGCTGCAGCAGCAGCAGCAGCAGCAGATGACGCCGTAGCGAAATCAGACAGTTATGCGCCAAACAAGTATGCAATGCGAAATAGTTACTGGAAAATTGTTTTGGGGTAAGAGAGACATTTTGCACAACTCGTAATGCACTGCAGCGAAGGGATGTGGCGCCCCAAACTAGAGAATGCCACGGTGGTATATATATATTTTTTTTTTTGGGGGAAATGCCAACTACTTAACTGTAAATTCTCTTAAACGGTATCGTTGCTGGCCGATTTGTTAAGTCCTAAACAAGAAACCAGTCTTAAATTTCTTTTACTGACCATTTTGGCTAAATGGCCTGACAATTAGCTGATTTATTATAGCGCGACCTTCAGGTTCAGGTCTACAGTTGCATGTTGTGAAATTTATGTGTAATTATTTATATATCGATTCGCAATAATTTGTTGCCCTGCAGCGGCGTATAATTTGTAGAATTTAACACCGTTTCCATGGCCTAGCAACTGGAAAGTCATCTTAGCCAGTTTATGGGGGAAAAGTTTTACAACATTCCCAACAAATGATGGTGTCCCAATTCACTTTTTGTAACATAAAACTTGGCTAATGAGCCGCTAAGCAGCAGCCGCGTGGCAAATAAGACGCCAAAGGGTTAACACCAACTAGAACAGCAACAACAACAACAACAACAGCAGCAACAACAGCAACAACAACAACAACAGTAGCAGCAGATGCTGTTCCATAACAATTATAAAACAAAATGCCGCAGAGCCATGAAAATCAACGACTTAGTCGCACTTGGGCAGGCACCAAGACGTAAAATTTAATAACACAATCACAAATTGGCTCTGGGTCTTAAATTTATGAAATTTAAATTGAACCAAGAACGAGGAAAAAGCTCAAATCAAAGCCACCCACCCGCCGTGACTGTAAGTGTGTGGGAGGGGGTGGGTGGGTTTTGGTCGGATTGTGGGGGGGTGGTGGCCAGCACAAGGGTAACATCTGTGCATGCGCTTTTTCCTTTGCCTGGAAGTCTCTGGGGATAAATTAGTGGTTTTGGTCTCTAATATAGTCATCGGGAAACGCTGTCGTCTTGCGACATTTGTCACCCCTAGAGTTGCCTCACTGATTTAATATTTATTTTATTAATAGAAAATTAACATAAAAAAAATTGCAGAAAAATATTTTGACACTTGGCACTTCGCATTGCCCTAACTCGCCTGCTGGCTGGTTTGGGGTTGAATCTTGGTGTTGCTGTTGTTGTTGTTTTTGTTGTTGTTGTTGTTGTTGTTGTTGTTGTTGCCAAGGGTGGCTTGTTATTATTTTGACACTTGCCAAACAATTGGCATGCGAAATGAAAACCCAGCTGCCTTAAAGCAGCAAGCACAAGCAACAACAGAAGGTGACAAGCCAAGCAAAATTTTATTATGGAATTTTGTAAATTAAATATTTACTCGACATCTGTGCGAAGATATTTGCGCTGTTTTGATTCAATATTGAGCTTTAAAATAATACAAATTAATAGCTTGTCGGTTACAGTCCTTAAAATATGCCTTCCAAAATATACAAAAGTATTCGATGTATTTCATAATTGGATTCAATAAAAATTGAAGTTATTGGATTTAAATTGTTATTTGCTTCTATCAAATACATATTCCGTGGATTTTCTATCTCTACTACTGCCAAATTTAATAATCTTTTTTTATGTCAACTAAACTTAAGTTTTCTTTCATTTAAATGTTTATTTTGATAAAAATTATCAATCAAATATGTTAATTAAGTTTTTGTATTTTATTTCCTAAGCTTACTTTTCAATATAAGAAAACATTTTCTAGTTTATGCCATGACCACAAATAGTACAAACTGTTTCACATTATTTTTTCATTTATTTAGCCCACTTCAGTTGCAGAGCAATTAGCTTAGCTAACCAAAATCAACAGCATTGACAATGACAATAACAGCAGCAAAAAGTGTTCATTTTAAAATAAAAACAAGTACAAAAAGCAAAGAACAAATAAATGAAAATAAGAAGGGAACTCAACGAGCAGCCAGTGGAAAAGCGCGATGAACGCTAATTCAGGTAATTTGTCACTTTATTTACATTTAAAATAAATGTTGTTCTTGTTGTTGTTGTTGTTGGTGGTAGAGGTGGTGGTGGTAGTGGTGGTGCTGCGACTTGTTGTTGTTGCTGAACGAGAATAGCGAGAAACCGAGAAAACCAATTTTCATTTTCATTTTGTGGCCAACGCAGCGCACAGAAAGACAAAACAAATGAGTGACTGACGTGCGGGACGAAAGGCAGCTGAAAGAATGAAACCCTTTATCTAAGACTCGTCCTGCCATCCTGTCGAAGTCGAAGGACACGGCCAGCAGCAAGCAAAACCAAGAAATGCGATTAACATTTGAACAGTGAGCAAAAAGGCAGCGATGCGAAGCCTTTTGTGGTGGCCGGCCGGCACGTAGACTGACGTTCCACACGGCGTATGCTTAATTTGAATGAAGTGGCAACGTTGTTAATAGCACTCCGGACAACCCTTTTACCAGCACAGGTGCTCGGCTCTTAACGATGCTGTTTACTCTGCATTTAATGTGACAGGCTGCCAAGGAAAAGAATTAGAATGTACACCAAACCCGAGAAAATGTTGGCACAGCAAACATTGTTAAAAAGAAATTGGCTAAAAAAAAAAATGCTGCCTACATAAATGATGAGAAATGCAAAAATAACGAAGTACAAACACAGATTACACAGGTTACTATTTAATTAAAATTATACAAATATATATATAAAAATATATATTTATATATATATATAAGAGAATCTTATAACATTTGTGTTAATGTATAACCCCGAAATTGAGTACAAATATGTTCACAGCAAAGTACAGTGAAATAATTAAATTTCTGTCTAAATATTATTTGCTAAATACATATTTTTAATTTAATCACGAAAATGTATATTTGAATACAATTTTCAGTTAATAGAATTTTTCTTCTACTTGTGTTCTGCTTAAATCCTTTTCAAAAAGTCTGTAATGAAAATTTCAATCAGCCAAGCGACTCAACATCAACGACATTTATGAGCAGCTTGTAACATAAATTCTAGCGAAAAGCCAAGCTCTTTCACACACAGACATACACACACACACACACACACACACACACACACACACACACATACACACATATGTCAGAATTGTAATCCTTGTTTGTTTCACTCCTATCCGGCTTTTTACATGTTCTTTGCTACCTTTTGGCATTGCCACAAATAAAAATAAACACACGTGCGCTGCTGTCTGGTTCATTGCCAAAACGTGTGCTGAAGCCACGCTTCTCACATGATACCGCAAAAACAATGGCAGGTGGGCGGCATGTGGGGTTGGGGCGTGGTTTTTGTCAAGCCAAAGACAAAGTACCGCCACAATTATAGTTGGGCGGCAACAGCTCAGCACAGAGATGGGCACATAAATATTTTAAACATGTTTACCTTGCCATATATTGTAGTCCCTACTTCCACTGCATCTCTCTCTCTCCCTATCTCTCTCTCTTTCTCTGTTTGGGTGTGCATGCACTCCAGACCACGTACGCTATCAATGTCCAATCTTGGCTGACTGCTTACCACAGTTCCACATGGTATCCAAACATAAAATTCAACAAATTTTTGCAACGCAGACGCAAGATGAATTTATTTGGCCAGTTTCTGGTTTTTTTTTGCTTTTCCATAATTTGCTTATTTTATTTGCAATGATTTGCTTGGGCCAAGTGCACTTGCCACATACCGTTTCCAAGTCTGGCAAAAGAATCCACTTTTTTTTTTTTTCTGCTGGATTTTTGCTACATTTCCTATGTATTTTGTTTGCTCAGCCCAATGTAAACAATGCGATTAAATGGTGAACTGTGTATATATATATATATAAATATTCAAATAAGACTTTTGAATGGGTTATGTCACTCGTAAAACTACAAAAGGCTTGTGTCCTTCATGTGTATGCTGATACACACTCACTGTTTGTGTGGCTGTGTGTGTGTGTGTGTGTGTGTGTGTGTGTGGCTGTGTGTGTGTATGCACGTGTGTAAGCCAGGATGTCTATAATGGTGTAGTTCAGCTGCCACAGTAAGCACAATGAAGGAAATTTTAAATTTTAAAATCATTTACTTCCTAGAAAATTAAATAATATAACAATAAAAATAAATTTAAGTAATATGAAATATATTTTTGATAAAAGTTAGCTTAACTAGCTACGAATGTATTTATAATAAACTTAAAAAAAAATTAAATTATAATAAGAATATTATTATTATATATTATTAGCCATTATTATTATACATAATTTATCATACACTATAAAAAAAAAACTGTTCTTCTTAGTGGTAGCCCACTGTGCGTCAAAGTGTGTGCATGTCTTCACTCTATTGTTTATATTGTTTTAATTAATTTCATTTTGAGACTTTCTGTAAGTAACACGCACCACAACCTCAAACCCTTGCCCGAGTCACTGCCCCCTTACTACCTCTCGCCCCTCTCTCACTCTGCTCATGCCTTAGCCACAATTTCAGGCAGCCGCGCGTTATGCTCACGTGTGCAGAAATTATACCGCTCGAAGCAGCTCTTTGAGCAACAGCAAAATTGTTGAGTGTTGAGAGTCGAGCGTTGAGCGTTGAGCGTTGAGCTTCGACCGCAAGCCAAGTTGTGTGTGTGTGTGTGTGTGTGTGTTGTGTGTTAAGTGTTGAGCGGCTGCTGTTTTGCCATTACTCCCCATTATCCGGGTGTGTGTGGCGGTCCAGACAACAGGCCTTTAGAAATGGCAGCCTCTCGTCTGTTTCCACTATACTTGTGCAATGAAGCGTTCGGCTTTTATAACGCCAACAGTCAGTTAAGAGCCTGAGAGAACGCAGTCAGTCATTGAGAAGCTCTAAAAAGCTGCAAGAAAATTCTTAATTTACGAACAAAAATGTAACACAAAAAAAAAGATATATATATATATATATATATATATATATATATAGAAGAAAACATACTAAAAACAGAAATGGAAAAACGTCTGCGTAATAAATGAAACGTAAAGGCAAAAAAATGAAACTTAACAACTCGAAGTCGCGCGGGGAGACTGGGGAGAGACTGGCTGTACTGGCCGACTAGAGGGTTCCGACAGTTTTCGGTTGGGACAGACACTACTACTCCAGCAATCCGGGCACTGAAAGCTTTACGCTCCACTTGGCTGCTGCTTTGATTCTCACGGTTGGTTTTCATTTGAATGCGCCCATCCCAGCGGATGAGCCAGGAGCACTGCTTTCTACCTGTCCTGCCGTTCGTATCTTTTAGATACTTAGATACGTATATATTTTAATGTGCGCTTTATCAACAGCTTTAGATAGCGGCGAACTAGGGTACGTAACGTGCCCAGCTCCCAGCCCCCAACACCCAACACCCAACGCCCAGCACCCAACACCCAGCACCCAGCACCCAGCTCCAAGCCATTTGTTAGACTTGACTGCATGGGCTGCTGCCGCTGCTGCTGCTGATGATGTGGGTGTGGCAGGTGTTGAACAGGTGGGCAGTTGGATAGTTGGATAGATGGGCAGATGGTCAGCCTGTTCAGGGTTTCGTGCTGTGCATTTGTTGCCTCGAGCGAAAGATTTTAAGTGATTTTTCTTTGACTTTTCATTTTATGGATGTCAAATTTATCTTGATTGCAAGTTTTCAGCATGTAGTTGGCAGCGCTGTCAATCAACGCAAGTTGGCAGCGCTACTCACATTAAATTCAATGTTTTGGCCTTCCAATCAAGCTAACAGTCTAATAATTGTTTTAAGCATGTTTTCATTATTTTTTAACAATTTTCATTATGAATTTTTGGTATATACTGAGAGAGCAGTCGATAACTTATGCATATAAAACAATCCCTGTTCTAAGCATTTCAGTTCACATTCGTATTTTGCAGCATTTTTGTATTTAAGCTATTAAATATACAAGTTAATAAATTTTTATATTTATTTGTATTTTTGTATTCAATAGTATATTACAGGCAGCTTGTTGTCTGAGTCTGTAGCTCTTCTTTTCCCAGCTTGCCTTGAAGATTGCTTCTCAAAGTCATCAACGGAGCTCGTCATGCCAAAAGATCTGACAGCATTTTTAGTCCATTCTATAAAAAATAGATTCGATAGCATGAATTGGCAAAATTTGTTTGCCACAGACAAGTTGGCAGCACCCTTTCTGCTTGTCTAATTAAAAAAAATGTTGGTGCGTTTATGCCACACACAAATGGGGCAAGTTCACAGCTGGAATGGCTTTCTGTGCTTGGTGGCTGGTGTGTGATGGCTTGTGAAGCCGCTGTGCTGTCAGAGCTGTCACAAAAAAGACATTTTGCTGGCTAATTACAAATTCAAATTAAATCACAAGTAATTAGCTAAAAGTCAAAGCCAAAGTTAACAACAATGCGAAAGGTGCTCGGGTTTGTCGGAAGGCATTTTGGAATTTGACAGCATTTTATGAATTACAAACGCTATGAAATGTGCCCAAATGGTTTGTTTGTTGTTTGGCCTCTTCAAATGGGGCGTGACGAGCGCCCACCCATTGGTGGGTGTTGTGCCAAAATGAAAGACATTAAAAATGACAACAGGCAGCAGAAATGCCGGCAAAGGGAAACAAAATGACAGAACCAGCGACACATTAAAATACATTTTTAATGTTGATGTGTTTTGTATGGTGGGCGTGTGTGCTAAGTGTGTGTGCCCAACTGCCACGCCCACATCTGTGTGGGTCTTCCACAATTTAGGCTCGTATATACAATTTTTGCATGGACATGTCTCCGGCTACCTGGCGCCAACCTCCGCACTCCCTCCCCAAAACGCCTCGTATGTTACAATTGTAATCAAAATAATTAATTTTATTGTGATTTCGCTGGATGTTAATCAACAAACTCGCAATAGAAAAGCAACAAAAGCGATTTTTAGAATTTCACATCTTGTTGACTTTTAAATTATTTTTATGACTTCCATTTTAATGGCTTTTAATTTCCAGTTTTAACATATCAAGAGGCACATAAAAAAAATTATCTTTCGCTTTCAGTAGGCTTTAATTACCTCAATTTATAAGATTAATATAATATAAATAATGGAATATTTTGTCGTATCTTTTAAATGTGCAATATACATTATAATTGCATTTGTTTTTAGTCTTTCTTTAACAATACTTTTGGTAACGGAATTGATTCAATGTTGGCTTTCATATTTCAATGATTATTAATTAAATATTTTTACTTTTACACCTATTTTGAATTATACATTTTTAAAATAGATGGCTTTGAATATTGAGCAATTATTTCACACCAAGTAGGCTTTGGAAATATTTCACTTTACTTTATTTTGACAGTTGCCAAATGCACATAAAATAATCGCTCTGTAAACTGCTGAAATTAACAAGAGGAAAAAAAAAAATGAATAAATCGTTTGCTCAAAAAGATCGTTTGCCGAGTCTGTTGGACGAATTGGAGGAGAACGGCGATAGGCTTGTCGCCCATTTGGCCATCCCCAACATGCCGGACATGGGTGCCGGCCTGAAAAGGAGTCTTCCGTACACAGATGCCGACGAACAACCTGCCGCCAAATGTGTGAACAATTCGGAAGTTCCGCTCCACGAGATGTACAGTTCGACGTCGCAGGCTTCGTCGATGCCAATGGTCGAGCAAGATCTGATGTATCATCTTTGCAATCCGATCAATTGCCGGATTTGTATGCCGTCGCCCCGGCAGGAGGCATACATGGGCGCCAATAATGTGGCCGACATCCACCAGGGGGAAGGTCTTTTGCGAGAGACAAATTTCAATAATCTCATTGAATTTATGTAAGCAAGCTGCAAATAAGCTGATCTTTGTTAAGCTGATCCTTGTTAATTTTTTGCACTATTTTTCTTACAGGGAATTGGAAGTTGAAATTGTGCAGCTTCGTCGCCGCCATCGCAATCACAATTGATTCGGGAGCTCCCTTTAACTTTGCAATCAAAACTAAACATCTGCTTTTAATTACGATAAGCATGCAACATGTATGTGAACAAGTGGTGAGGGGGAGGGGGGGAGTTGCTGTCTCACAAATCAACGCCAACATTAATATTCATGTATTTTATTTAATCACAAGCGCCGCAGCTGTGGCACAAATTGTAGCCTTTAATTGCGATAAAAATTCTTTGGCATTTACCATATGTCAACAGCAAAATGTGTTGTATCTTTAAACTGAAACGAGTACTTGAAAAAAAAGAATAGCGCCAACCATGTGAATTCTCTGTGATTATGGAATGCTTACAATGAGGAAGATAAACTGTTTGCTCAAATGCCAAAAACTGGGCATTCTTTGTACACATTTCTGCATTTCGTGAAATTCTGCTTCTTATCCGTTTTTATATTTCTGATTAAAGCTAATTATAAGTGATGACTTAATACTAAATTCGTTAAAAATATATAAATAGCTCTATTTAATTTTCATATATCATTTCATAAATTGTTTCTTTTTACTACGTTTAAAAATTGGTTTGCTAATTTGCTTCCTTAATGAGATTCCACAATTTTTGCAATCATTGTTGGACCATTAAACATTTTATTATATCCAGATTTAATTTATACACACTTTCATTTTTCTCAATTTCAATTTAAATTGAATTCCTCGCTTTTAATTGTAAGGAATATAATTTTATTTTTAACTTTCATTTTTATTTTTTAAATCGTTTTAATGAACTGTGAACTGTTTTTAAGTCCACTTTAACTAACAAAATATATACAAAAATTTTAACATTATCAAAAATTAATTTAGTTTTCAGCTGATATCGCTGAGAGTACAAATTATAATTTTGCGTATTCTAAATTTTCAAAATTATTATTATTACGAAAAATATATTGGAAAGTTTTTCTATATGGTGACTATATCTTTTGCTTATTGTCATGTGGCAGTTCTGCTCGTTCTCCGCTCATTTAGTGCTTGTTCTTTTTGCCACAAGCCATGCATAACTTAAGGCGCAACAGGAAATGAATGAACACGCCCCCGCTTCCCCCCCTCCACACACCACCGACGGGCTAAGCAGGCGAAACCAAACGGAACCAAACGAAACATTAAGAAACGAAGCGCAAGCGAGAAAAATGTTGCCATGGCACAGTTTTTCCATGTACATAGCACTCATGCCAACCAACGCCTGGGAGTGGGAGAGAGTGAGCTATAGTGGTGGAGGAATAATGGGGGGAGGGCGGGGGTGGCATATCCAAAAACACAAATTGCTCCTGTAATATCAATTGAAAGCAACGCTCCAAAATAACGCCTCAAGTTATGCAAATGTTTTGTGTTGCGGCTGAAAAACTGAAAGAAATACAACATAAAAATAAAATTTTTTAGCTCGGCTGCCATTTGATTTTCAGCCTTTTATTACTTTTTTATGAATGTTTTTGTATTTGCATTTAATTTGCAAATCAATTTTAATTAACTGCAGAATTCTAACAACTTCAACGTGTAGCTGACACAAGAACTTTTCTGCACATCAAATTAATTTTGAAATATACACAACAAGAAGAAAAAATTAAATATGTAAGAGAAAACTGAGAAAATACCTGAGTAAAAAGTGTGCGATGAGTTCAAACAGTTCAAGCAGCCGCCCAGCATAACTTTCTTTTTGCAGAAATAACTTTCTTAATATTTTGTTTAATATATATATACACATATATACACATATATATATATATATATATATAAACGTATGTACATTTTGGTATGGCCTTTGCCTGCTTTCGCCTGTTGTCTTCGCATATTCATCTTTATCTGTATATTTTGCTGTGCTTCCTGTGCCATATTTCCTTTGAACTTTATCTTTGTTGTTTGCCGTTTGTTATTGCTATTTTCATATATAGCACAACAAACATTCTCAACTTTTTCCGCTCAAGTTTATGCAAAGCATTTCAAGTCCGACCACCAACACAACCTTACCCCTCTCGCTCCTCACCCAAGTACCACATGCAAAGTTTACCCTGAAAAAAAAAAACCAAAATGAGGGCGCCAAAACTTTCTGTTACCTTTAAACAAATTGTCCCTTTTTCTGTGGGCTTTGTGTGTGTGAGCCGCTGTTCGTGTTTGTTGTCGTGTGTATGTGTGTGTGTTTCGACATCAGCAACAACAACAAACAAAACTCAACAGAAACAACTAGAAAAGCGCATTACAAAAACCCGGCTAAGCAGGATATGCGCACTTTCAGCTTGTGTTGGTTTTACTGTTGTGCTAGTGTGTGTGTGTGTGTGTGTGTGGAATTATGCTTGCCATATTTCCGTTGATATTTCTGCTCAAAACTTAGCCAAGTTTTCTTTGGTGCTATTTTGTTTTATTTAGGCATTTTTAAGTTTTTTCTACCTATGGACCAAATTTTCTAAACAGTTGACGTTAATGCGTTGAACTTATCAGATACTCTTTGTGGGAAAGAGTTCATTCACTTTTACATTCTGATGATTTAAATGGATATTAAAAAATATTCAAAGAATTATTCACATCTTTATGTGAATATACAACTAGCGAATGTTTTTATTATCTGAGCACTACAGTAATAACTTAATAATTAATATATATATAATCACTACTAAAGTAAATTTGATAAACCATTATTTATAAATATTAAATTTTACCATTATTTATAAATATTTACATTTTTAATTTTTATTATATACAATTTCCATTATAATTATTCCTTTTAATTTTGAATATGCTTCATAACATTTTTTACATATTTTCATCAATGATACACTTTGATAATTTTGATATGCTTCTTATGTAATTGGAGTGCTTCAATTAATTTGGCATACAACTTGTAGATTTTTAGATTAGTTAAAAAAAAGGAGATTTCATAACAATATAAAGAAATGGCATTATATTTTTGTAACTTGGAGCAGTATGTCTTTCAGTCGTTCAGCTGTCCAAAGTAGAAACACTTTTCTCACTTATTTTGATTTTTTTCTTATACCAATATTGTGCTTTATATGAATATATGGAATGTATTTTTATACGGCCAATTGTCAAGCTAACTTTCAACTTGAAATGGGTAGAAAGATAGATGGTAAAAGTTATGCAGGCGCTTTTGCTTCGATGGCTTATACAAAAAATCACAGTTTCGCTTTGATAAACCAATATGCCTTCACGGAATACATAAACAATTGTGCAACAACACGATTTGCCTTTTGGATTGGTAGGTTTATGTGCTTGACCGACTTTTTCATGCATTTTTTTGTTGGCTTTGGGCAAAAGTAAAAAGGCAAAAAGCTCAAAGCGAAAAATCAAGTAGCCGACGTGTGTGCTCAGCTATTATTAAAAATGCAATGCTATTAATATAAAATAACACACACAAAGCCCGCTCAAAGTGAGTGTGTAATAAAGACAAAAAAACGTATGTGAAAGAGAAGGGCAGTAAGAGAAAGAGAGAGAGAGAGAGAGCGAGAGAAAACGAGAGCTGCACAGTTGCTGGACTACGTTTGGATTAAAACAACAATTAAATTCGCATAAAACAAAATATCCTGCGGTTCTTTTTATGTGTACGCTTGTAAAATAAATCCTTTGGCTAATGGGAGCCACATACACTCGCACACACACACACACACACATCCACTTTCACTCTATCGCGTTCACATGTTTTCAGCATTTGTAAAAGCTGCAAGTGCCACAAGCTCGACTAAAGCTGCTCACAGCAGGCGGTGTGCCTTTGTCCCGAAATAGGTGGAGGGGGGGACAACACAAAAAATATAACTCGAACAGCGAAATGAACTGAAAATGCTGCAAGGACAAACGGACAATGCAACACAGTCAGAGAGATAGATATAGAGGGGGAGAGGGGAAGCGAAGAGGTTAGCAGAGCGTTCGCTTGCATGTTCTAATGAACAAAATATGCATGCGAATAAGCAGTTGATGCGGGGGAGGGGGTTTGGGGGGAGGGGGGGGTTACGCAGGTACCACGTGAAATATGAATCCTTGGTGTGTGATTAAGCGTAAATCTCCTTTACGTGTCTCTGGTATTACGAATATGTCTGAAGCTCACTCAAATCCCATATTGTTGTGGGGGGGCGTCATGCGAGTAAATGTTTCAACACATTTTCTGAAATCTTAATTCTTTTAATTTTCCAAGCAAAAATTGTGCATTATGAATGCCAACACTTTTAGGAACTTTGGCATTAATTAAGAAATTTCGATATTTTTAATTTTCTCCTTCTAACCGAGAAAAGAGTTTGAAGAACTGATGTGAAGTTGATTAAGAATCCGTCATGGATATTCCAATCCATTTTCTGCTGCATTTTTTAGTTTTTACTGCAATCTTTTAAGCCGAAGTCCCTTAATTAAATTATAATAAAATGACAATATTTACAATGTAGGGTATTCTGTATAAAAAAAGAGTGATATGTAACCTACTTTTACTTTTCTGAATGGGTAAACATGATTCGTTAGTTGATCACGTTTGACACAGTGTTGTTGCCTGAAAGAAACATTTAATATTTGTAATCTGAATGATTTACTAAGTTTAGGTGTAGCTAATTCATTCATTCAATAAATTTCCCATTGGTTAGTAAATGGTTTATCGATTACAGTTAACAAATCCGAAAAAGTTCTTTTGTCATCTGACAATGCATGCAAAATGACCGTTGTACAAAAAAATAAATGCAATCGCAATTTTCATTACAAAGAGATAAATTCCGAGAACTGGTTGACAATTCATTTTAATGTGCATTTAAGTAAATAATTGAAATTTATTGCGCCTTGCCTGAAAAGCTATTTAAACTTACTCCAGCTTAGTAAAGCGATGCAAATATATATATATATATATATATTTTTTTTTTTTTTATATATATATAATTGTAGCTAGTACAAAAGTTGGAGTTTGGTCAGAGTTCATTACAATGCAGCTCAATTAAATGATTGTCATGTGGCGAGTGATTTAAAGATGCAATTGAATGCAATTTCACAATTCAACAGCTTACAAAGATATACAAACACTCGCACACACACACGTGTGTGTATATTGGTTCACTTCAAAGGCGGACAAAGGCTTTAGCCGCTCTCCGAACCACATCGGCACAAAGGCTCCTCTTCGAGATGAGTTCTTCACATGCTACGCACAATTACCACGACAAAGGGAAAGTTTTGGCAGTCGCTTTTCCAACTGACTTTTCACTGTGTTGTTGTTATTGCTTGGTTGGGTTATTTTTTGCTCTTTCTATGTTTTTTTTTTATGTATTTTTTTTGGCTAATTAAGGTCACGTGACCTGGCTGCAAAGAGAGATGCCTTTTGAGGAGGGCGAACAGACGCGCAGTTTCGTTGCGTCTTTTTGTGCATGCGCATGGAAAATGTTTGTTCGCATCAAATGCAGCCCAACAGCTCAGTTAACCCACCTCCCACCTCCCGCCTCCCCTCCCCACAACCAACTAACCACTCACCACTCCTTTTAAGTGGGCTACACTAAAAGAAATGCGACGCATGCCTCACGCACATTTGCGCACAGACGACGAGCGAACTGGGCCCCCCTCCGGAAATTATCATGCGCCAAAATCAAGACCCCCTCCTCCACCACCCTCAACAACCATACTCATCTGACAGCATCGCCTGCCATGTTCAAAGCAAAGTTTTTCCCTGGGAAAAAAATTAAGCAAACTTAACAGAGAAAATTACGCACACGAATTGCGCTGGACAATAAAAAAAGCCAAAGCACAAAAAAAAAAACACACACACAAAAAAAACGGTGAACGAACGGCAAATAAATTATGAACAGTGGGTGGCTAGCAGCTTGCGGGATTACCGCATCTGCGGGGGGGTCGGTTGGCATTTACTTGTGCGTCTAATTTGTTGGAAAATTAGTTTGTGTATTTTGTGCGTGTAATTTCCATGCAAGTTTTCGCTTCAGCCGACGTCTGCAGTTGATTTTGATTGAAATACGCAAAAAAAAAAAATAATGGCAGCTACTAAATGGAGTAAGGAGCAGAAGTTGGGGGTGGTTGGGGTAGCTAGCTTTGGAATTTTTGGGAGAGCAGTTATGACAATGTCTGTTTTTTTTTTTGACCCAATCCTAAGTGGTTACATCTTTAGCACAATGCGGACGAACATTGCGAAAGACTACAGATATCGATAGATGGGCAGACGGATAGGTAGATGGGTAGACAGATATGTAGATGGATAGGTAGATAGATAGGTATTTAGAAAGGTAGATAGATATATATCTCTCAGTTAGGGAAGTTAAATAAAAAACATATAATAACAATTTATCACATAAAAGGTAAGGTTTGTGGCCAAATCTACATTAATAAAACTTTATATCAATTAAAAACTAACAAAGAGTTAAGCATATTTATATAACAAAAATTAGAAAATTCGAATATTAGCTTTGGGAAACTTGACTTATTATTATTAAATTTGGGGACTTCTGCACTGCGATCTATTAGATATATTGTGCCCCTTTCTGAGGTTATAGCTCCTCCATCTACCCCAGTTCCTGAACAAATGCCAGAATCTTTGAAGGGTTGAGGACCTCTATGTCAGTGACATTTATAACATGCATCCCTAGGATGCTGCATCTTTTCCTGGATATGGCAATACATTTTGTTAGGATGTGAGTTGGGGACTCCTCCTCCGAAACCTACACTGATTGTTACTATAAATACCCATTTTGGACAGGTGGCTTCTAAGTCTACAATGTCCTGTCAATAGACCAATAAGTATCCTAAGCCTATTCCTACCCATGGATATTACGTACTTAAATATAGTCGCCCAAAAGAAATTTGGACTGTCGGAGTCCCGGTGCTTCCTCCCATCTTCTTTCTTCGCTTCTGAGTTGCAGCCGTATTTTGAACTTCGCTTATAAACACAAAAAATAATATACAATATTACGTATCATCTGTGCTTTTAAAATTTTTTAAGTATTTGCGATTCATTTATGAATAATCCGATAAATTTGTAATTATCAAGGCCAGAATAATTATAGAAAGAGATACTTTGAAAAGAGAAAGAGATCTTTGTCTAAATTGTCTAAATGCTTTGGATAGTTTCTGAAACTGAATATATATTCAAACGAAAAACTTTCTATCAGTGCTGAGAGTATTTTATAAGCGAAACTGCGATTTATCAGAGCAAATCAAGCATAAAATTTAATTTAAAATCTGTTTGAGTTGATTTAGTTGATCTCAGTTCATTTCGAGAAGCTTCAACTTGTTATTTGCCCAGACACGTTTCTGCTCGGCTTTGATGATGTCTCAGTGTGCCACGCCCACCTGCTAGTCGCTGTGGATATGCAGTTTAATGAATGTTGAACCAAGCTGTGTGTACACCATAGCCGCATCCCTTGCCCCAACGAGTGCATCATCAGCCACATCAACGGAATCCAAGTTGGCGCTGCAGTTGGACTTGGAGTCGGCGTTGTAATCATGACGATCTTCCATGGTAAATTGCATGCACGCCTTTTTAACCCAAATATGATGTGCTTCCCAAAGCCCCCTCCTCCCTCCCCCCTCCCACTCCACAACCTACTATTCGTTCCGTTGATTGTCGGGCAGCGATAAGCGGTGCACCGCGTGCTTTTATTATGATGGTTGTTTAAGGCAAAAGGGGAAAGGGGAAAGGGGGGGGGGGGCAACGAGTTGCCGCATGGATTAATGAGTCGCGATCTGGCAGCGGCCGGGAAAAACGTTTACGTGACTGAATTTTCAATTATTTTTTATTGCACTCGCTCCGGCTGAAAAGATGTTGCTGGCCGCCTTTAATTGCAGGAAGTTGCATTTTGAATGTGCAATTTATTAAGAAATTATTTATTGTCCAATGAAATTGATTTTGAAAGTCGCGTGACAAGAAGTTTGGCATTGTGTGTGGCAGGCAGGCAACTGAGTTGCAGCTGCCTGCTCTTTCCACATAATTAGGCAACATTGCTGCGAACGAACGATCTCGCTGCGATCTAGCTGGGAACGTGCCACATTTAAGGCCTTTCCACATGACTTCTAACACCTTATCTCCGCACACGATCTGTTGCCTGCATTTGGCCAAGCTGCCGTTTCGATTTCCTGCCACACCCACATTGCCACGTTGCTTTTTCGCTGGCAATTAATTTGATTTGATGGCCAGGCTGCTGGCTGCCGGCTGCCGGGTTGGGCATCCCGAGCAGGGCTGCTAAATTTCTTGCTGCGGTTCTCTAGCTCATTGCCTGCTTTCAAAGTGCCATCGTTTTGCGAGTTGCAAGTTGCAAGTTGTGAGTTGCAAGCATCGCATCGCATCGCATCGGCATTGAGTAATTGAGTGCTTTGATCTTTAGGCCCAGGGTGACGCCTGCGGCAGGCAGGGCATCCCCCTAAAAATAGGCACCTCTGTCAGGGCCTGTCACTTTGAAGTGCACTCATATGCACAAATATATGTATATACTTCAATGTTTAATTAAAAATGCGAATTTCACTAACAAACCGGCGGCAAAGTGGCAAAAGTTGCCGTCAAGAACTTATTCAATTTTTTTAATCAGCTAATTTTTAGCCAAGTTAACTGACTAATTTGTTTATTTAATAATAATTACTAATTTGTACTAATATTTTAACATGAAATTCAAATACAAAAATAAAAGTTTTTTAATTAAAATATAATGTTTTACCAATAATTTATAATAAATAATGTTAACAAATTGTTTGTTGTCCAAAAAAAAGCAACAAATCTGCAAAGAAATTTTACTAATATTATTTAATTTGTTGTTCTGCTGCTCATCTGCTAAAATTGGGTTAGCAATTGGCAACACCTCAAAGAAGCCGCTTCTGTTGCAGCGGGAGGGGGGGCATGGGGCACGCTATCTTGGCTTATGCGGATCATTAATCAAATTAAATTGCATGTGAATTACGACGAGAATTTGTATCGGTCACTGCGTCCGCAACTAGGCAGCGGTGCGTGTGGTTGGTTGAGTGGGTGGGTTGGTTGGGTGGGTTGGTTGGGTTTGGATGGGTGGGGTGATTGGGTTGATTGGGCGGTGCGTGTGCGTGTGCAGCCAGCCAAAAAGATTCAGCGACAAAGCACTCAGCTGTTGAAGTCTTGGCCAATGTGGGTGCGTTTAGAGTTCAGCTGCGTAACGAGACAAATATTAATATTAAACACAATTTCAAATTTAAAGCTTTTACTCTAATTGAAAGGTGATATACAAAATACTTAAATTATTACGATTAAATTAAGTTGTAGTAGTTGAATCATGATTTACAAAATACTTAAATTATTACTATTAAATTAAGTTGTAGTAGAAGTGTTTTTATGGTGAGGTATCTGCTATTTGTTAGCCTTATTCAACTGTAATCCGAGCATATTTGTAAGTCAAAGTATTTGGAAACCCATTTGCGTTCGATTTAATCGAAACAATATTATATAAATTATAAAATACCTTAACTCAAGAAACTAATAATATACCAAATATAACAAATTCTTAGGCATGGCTGTCACATACCTAAAACTTAATGCAACTAAGTAAAATTAACATTTGAACTTGCAATATTTTAGCTCATTTTTGTCTACTTGAATTGAATTTGTATATAAAATAAAATAAAAATTATTTCACTTAAGATATATGTATAGTTCTCATTAAAAGTGATGCGTCATTGCTAGATGCAATATTGTCAGAATATCGACTGAGTATTGAACGGGGCGTGGCAAGGGCAGAAGGTGGATATTCTCTGTGTTAAATGACAAATTACATGTTTTACATGCAAAACACAGCAAGTGGCAAGTGGCAGCAGTCATGGCAACATAATCGATGAGCTGAGCGCGTGTCTGGCGAGCGTTGAGGAGCTGCGCATCAAAAAAAAAAAAAAAAAATAGCCCAAGATGAGGAAACCAACTGCAGGTTGACAGAGTGCCGCCAACAGAAGTCGAAGAGGGCATCAAGCGGAAGGGGGGGCGGGTGTAATTGAGCATAAGAAGCCAAGCAACGAGCACATTGGCGCCACCTGTCGTTTGGTGTGCGTATGTGCGTTGTGTGTGTCGTGTGTGTGTGTGTGTGACGTGTGTGTGTGTGTGTGTGTGTGTGTGTGTGTGTGTGTGTGTGTGTGTGTGTTTGTGTGTGTGTGTGTGACGTGTGTGTGAAAGCTTAAATTGATTGCATTAATGATACAAAGTTGTTGCTACTTCAGCTGCTGCTGCTGCTGCTGTGGTTGTTGCTGTTGTTGTTGCTGTTGTTGTTGCTGTGTTTGTTGCTGTTGTTGTTGCTGTTGTTGTTTGCAATTAAATGGATGCAGTGAAAGCAGTTAACGATTGCCAAGATTCGTCGACTACTCAAGTTCATTGAGCGTCTCGTGGCAAGGAGACATGGCAGAAATCGCATCACAAACAATTAACAATTTAGAGAGCAAAACAAACACTTTGATACAATAATATTGAAGAAATCTGCAGTATTTTCAGCCTCTAACTAACTTTAGATTTATATACAGATTTATTTGAATTGCTTAAAAATATTGCTCATAACTTGGCAACCAAGATTTGCTGAGTCAATTTAAATTTACGCAACTCATCAGAAATTGAAGCAAAAATGCGGCAAGTCTCTTTTCTATACCTTTAAAAATCATATGGAATATTGTAAAAGGTTAACTATCAATAGAAAAATTGCAATTATAGTTCACAGCTTGAAATTATTATTAATTAAATTATTTTAACACATGCGAAATTGATAGGCAATTTTTATAACATATGTGAAATAATCGTATTGACTTAATTACATTGTTAGAATAATATAATTATCAAAAGGCACCTACAATATTTTTGACAAATTCAAAATCGACAAGTTGGGCAAGTAAAAAAAAAATAACAACTCCTTGAAGAAAACGAGAAAAGTAATATTAATATTTTAACCGCGTAATGTTCCTTATTAATGAATAATATATTATATATATTATATCTATTATATTTACTATGTATATTATATATATTATATATATTTTATAAATTATATATATTATATATATTTATACTTTAAACTTAACCAATTCTCTGGCTTTGTAATGGGATAAAAATGCGGGCTGTGGGTTTCAGTAAAATTGACAATGCTTTTGCTAAATCTTCACACAAGCCAACTTGGAAATCATTTCGACGCCACGCCACATAATCGGAGGCAAACATCGCTGCTCTTGACCCCCTTGCCCCTAGCACCCCTCCTCCAGCTGTTCATTCAGAGTGAAGGCATCTCAAGACTGCAAGGCATGCAGTGTAAACAGCGGGTGCCGATTTTTGTTGTTGTTGTTTTTTTTTGGTTTTTTGTGTGTGTTGTCAAAACATGCCTAGGGAACTTGGGAAGGAGTGTGGAGTGTGTGTGGAGAGTAGGGGACGGGCACCACATGCTGGCAGTGGCCTGGACTCATAAATTGCCGCTATCTGCGGATCTGTTGCTGTATCTGTTATGGCTTGGGCTTTTGTAAAATATGCTGCTAATTGAATTGAATTGAACTCGTGCACAGTTCGATGAGCCGAGATATTCATGTGATTCACGACGGATCCAGGGAGGGTGGGTGGAGTGCCAAGTGAATGGAGTCTGCCAAATGAAGTGCTTGCTAAGTGCCAAGCCCTGAATGTCTATGCCAATTTTTTTTAGCAATATCACACAATGCCAGAGATCCACAGTTGACTTTGGCAAGTGGTATTCCCCCGGGGAGGCTCTTCTCGCATCGTTCTCAACCAATTAAACCAGTTTCCTGTCAACGTCGCTTGTTTCGCGGAAACTTTGTTTTATTTTCTGCTGCTCTCGATCATTTGATTGCACGCTGATGAAATAACAAGACCCAGATCCACTCACAGTTCGCCCTCATAATCAAAAAGACTCGGAGCCAGGCATTTGCGCAAAAACCAAGAAAAAAACAAAGAAAAAAAAAAGATAAAATTATTCTTATGTTGAACATTAAATACCCTTTACAGAAATGTGGACGAGCTATGAGACATGTCCAGTCATTTACTCTATAACAACTCTAATCTTCTGGTAGTCCTTTGCTCAGAATTATTCTTAATAATTATTTGATAAAAATTGTCAGCACATTTTTACAGAGAAAATTATGATACTTTTTTCAAAGGGTATATAAAATAAAATAAAGAAAATAAACCTGAAATGAATTTAACGCAAAACGTGCGAATGTTTACTGTGAGCAAAACGACAAACGCGAAAAAAAAACAACCATTCCAACACTCAATTGGCTCTGGTCCCTGATCCCTAAACGAGTCTCGGCTCCCGAAGGCAGTGTGAGATGCAGACGCCCCGAGGCATAATTGGGCGGACAGCTGGACAAGAAAACTTCGATGCGAATCTGTTGAGCGTGAAAATAAGCTGCTGGTTTTTAAGTAAATATTAAAATTTTGATTTAAAAAGTTTCAAATAAATAAACAAGAAACAAAAAAATAAAAGGAGATTTTTTTCTTGTAATATCATTTTATTTTCTATGTGGAATAACACATTTTTAAAATTAAGCAATTGCTGTATAAACAAATCTCTTTCTTTTGCAAAATTTTTTATTGCCCAATTAAAAACTTAAATTTCTAAGATTAAATAAATTGATAAAGAAAACACACCCCTTATAAGCTATAAACATGTATTTTACTATTTTCAAAGCTAGGACTAGTTGAAGACATAGGTAAAAAGTAATTTAAATTTATATAATAAATTACAATTGCTTATTTATTATTAAATTATTTCTATATAATAATTTAACTCGTTTATAAAAAATATCTGATATCTTTTCCATAATAAAACTACACCAATTATAGGTTTTAAAAAGTAGGTTACATTATCTTTAGTTTTTTTGTTTTTCAGCAGTGATGATCTAAATTTGGATCAAGCATCCCTGTTTCCAATTTCTGAGCTGCAGTTCCACCCGCTCTATTCTGACACTTGACACAGCATGGTGGGGAGGGGGAGTGTATAAGGAAGACTGCAGCGTGGTCGTGGCTGCATCTATATTTTTATATTGTGCAGCACAAATGACACTCTCTGTCCAAAATGGTGGCAAGTTGTTGCTACATTTTATTTGCACCAAAATAAAAAAAAAAAACACAACAACGAGTTTGATTCCCAACTTGTCCTTTGTTTTTTTTTATAGTTTTTTTTTTTGTTTTGTTGTTTCTGCTTTTTTTTTTGTGTTGGATTTTTGGATGCTTTTCTCGCTGTGGTACTTGCGACGAAATTGAAAATGCATTTTTAATGATTTGTTGCTGTGCGCTGCATGTGAAAATATCACGGATGGTGCATCAATTGATGAGCTATGTGGGTTGCAGTTGCAATGTGGCGGTGAGTGACCCCAACGAAAACAGTCCGGGAAAAGCATGCAACGCGACACGACCAGATCACCAGACACTGAGTCATCGCTATACACGCAAACCAAATCTTTGGTTTCCAAGAAACGCTTTGCGCTGTCAGCAATCAACAAAACACAACAAAAGGTATTGGCAATTTATGGCCAAAGATTAATGCCAAAGTGGGGCACCTAAAGACCAAAAAAAAAAAAAAATCCGAACAATGAGGATCGTTCACTCGGTGTCGAAAACAGTCACGAATCTCACATGAAATGCACCAGAAAAAAATATAGCAAATTGAAAGGGAAAAAGTAAGTTTTGCCAGTTGTCCTCAAATTGCCAAATAATAAATACTCTTGCAGGCATAAAAATCGATAGTAATCTGCAAGATCAACAGATCATTATTCAATATTAAAGTCTACTTTTTTTTTAAATAAATATATAATAATTTGACTTAAGATTTGTGTGCCTACTAGAAATATTTTCCAGTTAGAGGGATGAGTCGTCGCTAGATGCAATATTGTTAAACTATCTGCTTAGTATTTTTTCAAACTGTTTATATTTATTAACAAGATTATAAAATTATATAAGAATAAATTCAAAGCTGATGCAATATGGAGGCAGATCAATAAGTATAAAATTACAAAAATGTTTGGTTATTTCAGTTGAATTTTTCCACCTTTAGATGAGTATTTCCGAAGTTATTTGATAACTTTATAGTTAATATAAAATATTAAAATTGTTTAATTTCAGCAAACTAAAGATGATGAAAAGTGAGGGAAATAGCAAAAGTGCTTAGTGATTAATTGTCCTTTGGGGTATCGTTTGTAAATACCACAGCAAAGGAATACTTGAGTTTTAGGTGGAAGCAGTTGCTGCATGCATTGGAAATGAAATTTAATATGCCAAAAATATTGCCGGACACTTGAGGCTGTCATTGGCAGAAGCACACACACAATACGGAGACATAATACGGATACATCGAGTGCTATAAAATTGATGATAATGAAGTGCTGCAGCTGCAGATACATTTGACAGGAGGAAAGCTTAAAAACAATATAAGCAAATGCCATGGACAAAAGATGTCTTTGAAATAACCTAATGGCCACCTTGTGTGCTACAGCTTCAGTTTTGTGAAGCATCTTGAAATGTCACAACAAATGTTCTTTGCAACTACACAGTATTATTGGTATTAGATTAGATACAAAAATATCTGCAGCTATCATATCAAGTGGCAGCTGCCCATCGCCCATCGCCCGTGCAAATTGCTGTTAAATTGGCAGCAACTTCTTGCGGTTTTGTATGTTTTACTGTAGTCAAAATGGTATTTACTTTATTGAAGTATTGAAATATTTTAATTTATGTAGATTTCTTTAAGGTGAGCATTATTATTAGCAATCTCTAAAAGGTTTCTACTGTTGTAATTTAAAGTTCTTACTTTTCGTATTGTTAAATGCTCACTCACCTTCGAGATGGACGTGTTGCTTAATTGGAAGATGTACACTGTCTGCCAGTTGGCCAAGTCAGTTAGCCGCTTAGCTAGCTGCCAATTGGCTGCTTAACTCCCTTGGCCCGGCCAAAGTCAATTTGTCGCTGTACTTAGTCACATACATATACGGATGTACATAACCATGCCAGTCAGCCAGCCCAGTCCAGGGGGTTCACATTGCACATTACAGCCTTGAATGCCAACTCGCAAATGAACCATAAATAAATAATTTGAATTACCAGCAAAAGAAAAATACAACGCCCTGCACAAAGCTCATATTGGATTTAGGCGAGGGTTGATTTGCCAAATGCGAGCATCAAAAAAATTTTCATTTTATTCACATATTGCCTTATTCTTTTCGATTTCAAAATGTTTATTATAAAGTGTGAAATGGGTAGTTGAAAGCAATCCCGATCTTTTTCATCTCAAAATATTTTTTTTTGCGTTGCGCGATTGTGGAATCAACTACCAGAAACTATAAAAAACAAGAAGAGAGATTTCTGCATAATTATTAAATATCTTGAAGTGCAATTACTTAATGACAATCATAATAAAAGTAAATAAATATTATTCAAACGAATTTAATTCTTAGTATTGGAATTTTCTTATTCTGTCTTAAACCAAATTGTGAGTAAGCAGTAAATTATATGCCCAATATTGCAACTTACAAAGAAGTAACAAAGAATTTATTTTATAGACTTTTTATTATTATTTTATATTTTGTATATTTATATATTACATATTTTATAATATTTACATGTTTGTCAAGCAATTTTCATACCTAAAACTTGCTTGGTGTATACCTATTAGCAGTGCTTACATTTTATAAATTTTATATTATTATAAATAAAATACTTACATAAATAAATACTTTACTTTAAGTATTTATTAATTGTAAACCTAATTTCAACTTCAATATTAAAACTGATCCCACACACAACTAATAATAAAATATGAAATCACTCATTTTGTGAACATTCGAAAGATGTCTAACAACAACTTGTCAGGCAACCCTCAAGGCAATTTGCAGGTTGGACTGTCAGAAAAAGAAAATAAAATGAAAGAAACTATCGAAACGTAAATGGTCGACGGCAACAAATCGTTGGAAACAAAAGAAAAACAAAAGTACTTTATAACATGTCTGCAACAGAAGCATCCGCAAAGATACTTACTCCAAAGAAAGAAACTTGAAGATACTTGCAACTTGTAGTCGTATTCGTATTCGTATTCGTATTCGAATTCTTATTCGTTTTTCACATTCACATTTGTATTTTTATTTGTGTTCGTATGGTATTCTATGGATATGGTGGCAGCCACCGTTCACGGTACAAGTTCATTAAATAAATTATTCATACGCATCGTGTGCCGACAAAATGGCGACTGGCGACTGGCGGTCGTCGCTTTGTTTCACTTTTTTTTCGCACAGAGAGAGAGAGAGAGAGCGAATTTTCATTGACAGTTTGTTTTATTTGGCATGTGTCTGCACCGTTGTGCAGAATGGAAACGCATTCGGTTTAAATATTTATGGGCAAACGTCTGTGTGTTGTGTGTGTGTGTGTGTGCGGGCCTCGCACCGAAATGGATCGGGATGCGGCAGGTGCTCAACTTGACATTTGTGAAGTGTGTGCGGGCCGCTTTCACCTAACGGCCTGTCAAGTAGCATCATCATTAGGCCATACATATACAAAAGAAAACCTCTTCTCTCCGTCTCCCTCTCCCTCTCTCTCTCTCTCTCTGTGTGATACACAGCTCATTTGCAATGCTAAATGACAGAGAGAGAGACCGCAAACCGAGTTGAAAGCCGGCAACAAAGTATGCAACACTTTCTGGCACTGCAACACAGTTTCCTAAATCAAAACTAATTCAATTCGAAATGTTGACTTCCAACTGTGGTATGATGTTGATGAATACATCACAGATTACGGCACACCCACAACTGCGGGCCAAGCGGCATCTGGAGACCTGGCCATCACTGCGGCTACACAATTTAAGCTGTTAAATGGAATTTTTTTATATATATGTTGCAGCACTCAAATGTAGATGAAATGTGAAGTGTACTCGCAACCAATAAAAATGCATGGTAAACTATGCAAATGTCAAATGTAAATGCCAATAACTGAGGAGTGCATGAATACTTCTACTTGTCAATGCATTCCAAAAAAAAGAGTTCGTCCAGCATTTTTGACAGTTGCAGCTTGTTGTCTGCCACTCCAGTCTCCCAACTCCCAACTCCCAACTCCCATTTCCCATTTTATGTGGCATGCAAAAGTTGTATGACTGATTTTTTTTTTTTTTCGTTTTTTTGGTTACTTTGCGGTTGACTGCAGCTGCATGAGATTGCATTTTGAAAAGTCGGATACATGGTAGCAAAGCGCAAGTTTCTAATATTTGACTAATTGGAATTGGGGGAGAATTGTTTCTGCATCACTGATCAACTGCAAAATGTGAAATGTGAAATGCTTTCCCAACGGTACAGCAAAAAATGTTCTTTCTTTGCTTTACTTTTCGATCTTCTGCTTTTCTAAGTTTAGACATTTTTGCATATACATTGCCTTAATAGAAATTTAATTTTTTATTATTGTTCGATAGTTAATATTTATAGCTTCATCAGCAAATATATATCACACTGCAGTAACAATAATTTTTCTCATTAAAATCATAGCCTAACCATAGCTATAAAAAATATAATAAAAAATTAAATATAATTTACAAATTCCTGATAATTTTTTAAGATCACTACACTAACATTTTACTTTATAAATTCGAACAAAAATAAATAAAATGCTTTTACCTAATTTTCGGCATTCCTTTGCTGATAAATAGATTTTTTTTATTTGTATTTAACAAACTTAAAATTGTAACAATATTATTAAATACATGGTTATTTTTTTGTAATTCTTATAATGTCTTTAGTCGTAAGATATATTGTGGTCAGTGACTGCTGTCTGCTCTGGTCGCTTTGATGTGGTTTTCCCACGCAATTTCATCACATTGACAGAGTAGACAGAACAGCAAAATGTCAACGAACTGGCTATTTTTTATAATTTGCGCGCAGCAAAACGCTTCAAAATGAGAATAATTTTGAGCAACGGCAGGCAAATTCATTAAAACGCACTTAAACAACAACAACAACAACAACAACAATAACAACAACAACAATAACAACAACGATGCTGCATATGAAGAATAACGATGCCAAACACAACAATTGACATTGACAAAGAGGCGTCGTCGCTGACAACGAGTGGAGGCAAAGTGCGGTCGGCTCGGATCCGGTCGGATCGGGCGAGGGGTGGTGGGGGGGATGCTTGGTATGCGTCTGGGGAGTCTTCTAGACGTTGCCTTCTAATAAATCTGAGCGCTTTTGTGCAACACTGAGAATTTAATTAAAACTAAGCTCTTCATTTGCCATCTTGCCGTCTCAAATGGGTCAGCCGAGTGGGCGTGGCACTGGCAGCTGTATCATTTCGTTTTTTTTTCCTTTTTACTGGTTGTTTGGCCAAAAAACTTTTGCTTTCAGCTCTCGCATATAATTGTGGGAATTTGTAATGAGTCTGTCAAAAACGGAGGGGGGTGCCTTGGGTCCATATGCAAATGATTATTATCATCATCTTTAGCATTTACTTACCCATACATTTTAATATGCTTGTCGCTGCCGAAAATTAACGTCAAATAATATGTTTTCATTATGTTTTGTTTTTTTTTTTTAAGCCTGTCAAATTAATTTCACTTCATTTTCTTATTAATGCCCACAAAATTATGCTTTGCTTTTGGTCCAAGTAACAATTTTTTTTTTGCTTTGATGGAATTACTAAATGGCCATGACTAAATTATGAACAAATTAAGCATATTAGCAAAATGTTGAAAACTTTTGCAATTAGCGTAAAATTTCATCCATTTTAAAAATCGCATTTTATATATATGAGCAGTCTTTCAAGAACTTATCACAAACTTTTGGTTATTAAAAAAATGTTTCAAGATTTAGTTTTTAGTTTAATTGTAAATTTTAATTTAATTAACTCTTTCATTTTAAAATGCGCTTTTTATATAATATATTTTTTTTATATTTATTTAAGTCTCGAAAATACAACCTGGTCTATAAATGTAGCATTCGACCATAAAAACCATTTGAATTTTTTTGTTATATTTTATGTAAGATTTTCATTTATATATCTTTTTTAAAACACTCTTCTTTTTCTTTGAGACTTGTCAAATTATATGTACCACATATCTGTACATTTCAGTCTTTTAGCCAATTTGCGAACAATTGCCGATTCTGCCTAAATTTTAACTAATTTTAACCAAAACGTTGCATAAGCCACAAACTGCATCACATGGACTCCTCCACTCGGTGTACGCTGATGTCAGCAACTGTTGGAGTAAACAAACTAACACACACATACACACACACACACACACACACATACACACACACACATGTATTAACAAACACAAACATACTTATATTCACTGCGCTTTTTGCTAGTGTCGAATAAATTTATTTAAATAAATAATTTTTCCATTAACCGCAAACATGGATTTTGGCGCAATTGCATAAATGGAATGTAATAAATGAAGTGCACCTAAGCGTCAGGGAGGAGAAGGGCAATGTTCATAGGGTAACAAAATGCATTGTTCTTGCTGTTGTTGTTGTTGTTTTATTTTTATTTCATATTGTTGTTGCTGCGGTTGTTGGTTGTTGGTTGATGGCGTGTTGACGCGGTCGCTTCAGCTTCGTCTATGCGTTGGATGTTAATTTCATTTTTTTCCTCTAGTTTTTATACCCTGTTCAAATTAAATAGAAAATAGGGATTTTATTTAATTTTAAAACATTTGCTTTAATAAGTAAAAATTTAAATGTGAACTATCATAAATTATTATTTATAGTTAAAGCCTTCTCGTTCCGTTGTTAGTGCTCTTACTTTCCTTATTAATTATAATATTATTTAAATGTTATAGTTGAAGGTGCAGTTTGGCTTACGAATTTAAAGAATTAATTATAACTAATAATTACGATTTTCTCCAAGGAGAGTTTTAGTCAAAATGAATGTCTTTTTTTATTAAATTATACTTTTTTTAATTTATAAATAATTAAACTGCTTTTGCAGCCATATTTTAGTTAGTTATAAAATCAGCTGGCAATTGACAATTATTTTTAAAACCAAACTTTAATAATTAAATTAAGGTATATAAGCAAGTCGAATACTCCCGTTAAGTGAACTTTACAGATTGTTGTTATTTTTGCTTGTTTTTGTGTGTGTTGTTTGAGACTGCAAATAAGTTTGTAATTTGTTTAGTTTACACAGAGAAAATGCCCGCACAATGCATTTACATATTACACATTATGTTTTGTGGTCGCATTGTTGTTTAGCGTTGTTCGGTTACCTGGTTACCTCTGCACCTCTTCGTGTAGCCTCCTCTCACCCACAAACCCCCCATCCCCTTCTCTCTCCCTTTGTGCTCCACAAGCTCCGCGACTAGCTGTTAAATTTTAATGCCGACTTTTAGGCGACCGAGCGGGCAAATTCTGTCAGTAAGTTGAATAAGTTAATTAATTAACTACTGATGGAAGGACTCTGAGGCTTTTCGCCATGTCATCTGAATTATAGTTGAGCTGCAACTAACATAATTGAATGTGGACTAAAGGCATTAATTGGAATACTATGTAGATCATTTTTATTTGACTATGCCGATAAAACTGATGAGTAAAAAAATAGAGTACAAAGAGTAGGAGCAAGTATTGCCCATGAAAAATAACATTTGATGGGTTATTTTGTGTCTGGCTCCAGTTTTTTGGTAAGTAAGTCATTATATATATATAATAATTTCATATTTTGTATATATCAACGACGAGTTCTATCTTAGCCGGGGAAGAGTGTTTATATTATGTAAGACTTATAAAATTTATAAAATGTATAAAAAAAAAATACTCAACAGCTGATGAAACTGACGTTGTTAATCTTTTTCGAAAGTCGAAATTTCTTGCAACTAAGAACATTGCTGGTTTTTATATATAAACAATATTCTGCACTAAAAAAATACTTAAGTCTGCATTTAAAAAAAGAAGAGTTTCTTGGAAATAAGAAGAGAAAATAGCTGATTAAACAATATTCTGCATTAAAAAATACTTAGGTCTGAATTAAAAAAAAAAGAGTTTCTTGGAAGTAAGAAGAGAAAATTGCTTATTTTTATATATAAACAACATTTTGCATTAAAACAAAACATTCTGATTAATAGGATGAGCTCAAAATTTTAGGAAAATATTCTTCTGATTGTATAAATTAAAACTATGGCCACTTATATTTAAGCTAGTCAAATTGTTTATAAAATGAAATGAAATTTCCATGCAAATCCATTCAATTATTCATGTCTAAAGATATGCCATATATATATCTGAAGATAAGTCAAGTTGGCCACCCTTTTCGATGTGTTTACTTTAAAACTCATTCAAAGTTGTGCGCTAAAAAAAAAACTTTGTCTGTTGACTTCCTAGTTATTTCACAGACCTCCTAGTAGCACATACATAACATATTTGACAATTCACAGAAACTGACCTCACGCGGCATGCGGCAACAACAACAACAATAAGAACAACAACAACAACAACAACAATAAGGAACACAGCTGAAGACTGCAAACGCACATCTCATAAACAAAGTGACTTCAATTGAAAAATTATTCAAAAATAACAGCAAATGAAAACAATTTGCTGTTGTTGCTGTTGTTGTTGAAGTTGAAGTTGTTTTAGTTGTTTATCATTTGGAAATGTATAAGCAAAGCCAAACAAAAACAAAACAAAACAATACAAAAAAAATAAAATACAAAAAAAAAAATAAAACAAAATTAGCTAAAGTCGACTCTTGGAATCGTGTCTGCCGTCTCCGTTGGCCACTTGAAGCCATCGCCACGTCGTCATCATCAACGATTTGAGTCAACTCGCCATTTCGACATCCTGCGTAGCATTTTTATACAGTTCTCGGTTATTATCGAGACGTGCATTGACAATTTGTGTATTCAATTTATGGCCCATTGTGCAATAGAAGCCACGCCTGACTGCACTATACAATAGTCTCATCCTATATATATATAAATACATACATACATTTTACACATATATATATACATTTATATATATTGTTTGCTGTCAGCTTTGGGAATTTTTCAATAATTTTATGAGCATTTTATGGCATCACGTTCTCGGCCAGTTTTCGTTGTTGAGCGTTTTTTTTTTTTATGAATTTCTAATTAGGCATTTGCAACGCACATTTCTGACACCTATCGAGAGGGTTAAGCGTATCTTGCCACCTAGTCATAAAAGTTGCAAGCCGTTTTTTACGATATTTTTATTTAATTGCAAAAATACGCATTGTTGCTGCTGCAACAAGCTGCTTCCTCAGCTTTTACGACAGCTGCGCCCCATTTGGGGTGACGCACTGTTGCACTAAGGTGTCCGTCAAGTCGTTACATTACATGCTTTACTGTAAAAATATGTAAATATTCGAAAATGTTGCTTGTAAGGGAACACCACGCATTGGCAACATAAATGGTCGGCACACGCCTTGAGACGCCCCAAGACAGAGCCGAACGGAAATCATTATACGCACCTCTAAAAATTGAAATATATGTCGGATATACTTAACTGAACATTATGTTTTCTGCTCTTAATAATTATTTATTATAAGAACATATTATAGTCGGAGATACTAAACTGAACAACATGTTTTCTGCTCATACTAATTATTTATTATAAGAATATATTAAAGCGAAACAAATCTTTGGCACAAATTGAACAGAAATATTTATATATATTTAAATATAATATAATTAAATTAAAATAAATTAAAATATAAATAAATTAAAATTAATTAAAAATAAAATTGAATTTTTATAAAATTTAAAATAATATTGCAAAATTAGTTCAACATTTTTTACATTGATTGTGAAAGGCCGAATCATACCGAAAAAATGTATAAAAACTGAAGTCAAAAATGAATAAGTTCATCTTATCGATTGATAGATGTATTTTATTTGATATTGTCGATGAAAATTGATTAAATATAAAATTAAATGCAGCATTTTCTTATATAATTATAACTGTGCTTAATTATTTTTTAGCTTGATTTGTATATTTATATATATATATTATTTTCTTACTACATAAGTATCTCATCAAATTGTGAATTAACTTTGTGTTTTTTTTAATTGGTAAATGTATTTTATTTGATATAGTTAATAAAAATTGATTAACGATAGAAATAAATGCAGCATTTTTTCTAATTTCTATATTTAGCTTGATTTGTATATTTTTTTTCTTTCTACATATTTCAATTTCATCAAATTGAGAACTAACTTTGGGTTTTTCAAAGAGAAAAGTTGAGAACTCTCTTTTTAATATAAAAAATTATTAAAATATGATATATAATATTTGTGCCAACTTATGATTAAATCTGAATTTCATTTAGCGGTTTTGTCGTTGAACAAAGAACATGTCAGCTCTGTTCCTGGCAATGTAGTCCACCTTCCAGCTGGCTAATTCCTTTGCATCCTCTGCTGCAGCTGCTGCTGCTGCTGTTCATCATGCTGCTCATGCAACTGAAGTTTTGACAGTTGACTGTGATTATTCAGCTGCCCCCAACCCGAAAACCCCAACCCCCAAGCACCCCTTGGTAAATTTAGCAGTGCGTTTGCGATTTACATTGACGTTAACATTTTTGCTGTCTTGCATACTAAACAAAGCCGCTGCTTGATTCTACATACCAAATGTTATGCGTTGTTGTTGTTGCTGTTGCACAAACCACAAAATGGACAAAATGTGTTCAATTTCAGGCCTGTGATTTTTCAATAGAGACAAAGACAACAACAATAACAGCATCAACGCTGTATTGGCGAATTAACATTGATGGCGTGCCTATGAACGGGAACAGCTGTGGGGGGGGGGGGGGGATGGAGGGTACGGAGGCTGCATTGGGTGGTGCAACATTTTGTTTGCCATTCAGCTTGTCCGTGTTGCAGTTGCAGGAACTGAGCGTTCATTAGCACGCACGTCGGCGCCATTTTGCAAACGCATTTCCGCTGCAAAGAGCTACGTTCAAACGTGCGGCGATTCCGTTAGTGCGTTTGTCCGTTAGTCCGTTAGTCCCTCCGTCCGTTCGTCCCTCCGTCCGTTCGTCCTTCCGCCCATCCGTCCGTTTCCCGTTAGTCAGCTTAACCCGTTAAGGCCAGGTAAATGTTGGAGCTACTCTGATTCCTGTTTTCGCTATTACTCCTCTATTTGTTGTTGTTGTTGTTGTTGTTTTTTCTTTTTGTTTTTTTTTTTGGTTTTGTTTTAATTTGTATGTGCTGGAGCTGATGTCATCATCAAAAGGCATTTTTAATTGGCGTGTTGCAAGCTTTGCGCTTCGGCAGCCCTCATGGGCAGCGCCAGCGGCAACAGCAACATGCAACATGCAACAGCAAAATGCAACAGTTCTCGAGTCGATAATTGGTAACGCGTTACGTGTAATGCCCCCGAAAGCCAAAAATGGAATTTCTAATTAAGCTTTACAAAACATCAGTTTCAGTTTCAGTTTCAGATACAACGCACACAGCTAAAAACTGATACGCTGCCTGACTGTGTGTGTGTGTGTGTATCTGCATATCTGTATCTAAATTTATATATATATATATATATATATCTAGGTCCATGTCTGTGTCGGTGTCTGCCTCCCAGCGAGTGTGTACGAAATTTTGGTCAATTAACACATCAACGAGCTTAGTTTAGACCAGTCCAAAAGCCAGACCAGTGCACGGCTCCCTCTTGCCCTCCCCTCTTGCCCTTGCTAACATGCTGCAGTTGTATTCAAAAAAAAAAAAAAAGAAATTGTAAATGCCAAAAAAAAAACACAAAAAAGAATGAACAAAATTTTGACTTACTTGCTGCAACATTTTGCAGTTGCTATTTGATGCGCTTGAGGGATTAGCAGCAGCAGCAGCAGCAGGAATATCAGGATTCAGAACTCAGCTTGCCAGTCAGTCTGTCTCCCTCGCAATCTCTCTCTCTCTCTCTCTCTCTCTCTCTCTCTCTCTCGTCTCTCTGTCTTGCTTGCTTGTGTTAGTTGGCCATTGATGAGCACAAAATTGCATTAGGAATCACTGCAAGCAGCTCAAACTGGTCATTTGATAGGTTTTTATGGTCCGCCTGCTCCGCTCTGCTCTGTTCTGTCCTATTCTGGTCGCAGTTGTGGAGTTGATTGACTTGCAACTTCTCTATTAAGCAGCTGTCAATGGGTTCGTAGCTTGGCGCCTCACATTGATTGGGTTTTAGTACTCGGAATGAGATGAGAGATATTCCAGTTCGTTAATACTGTCTATGGGATCGATATAAATAAATAATAATTTAAATTGTAATATTTATAAATGCTTGTAATTTTTTTAATTATATTTGCACAGTTTTCCATACGAAATTGAAATAAATTAGAATCGAGAGTTAAATAAGGAGAATAAGAAACAGTTAAATAAATAAATAAAAAAAAGGCATTAGAATAATTAAATTATTTTCGATGATATCGATAGTTTTATACTTAAATAATAATACAAATTGTAATATTAAAAAAAGCTTGTCATTTTTTGAATTATAATTATGCAGTTTTCCATGCGTTTTTTTTTTATAAGAAATTGAAATAAATTACAATCAAAAGTTGAATAAGGAGATAACCTAACCTAAGCAGTTAAATAAATAAAAAATATAAATTATAAATAATAAATAAAATAAAAAATGCATAAATATAATTAAATTATTCTTTTACAGTATTGATTTGTTTTACTCTTAAAAAATCATAGTTTCTGTCTGATCATATTAGACTATGTTTGAATTATTATCTTATTTTAGTAAACAGTTGCAGCAAATAAAATTTAGCAGTGAATTAATATTAAGTCAAAAAAAAAAGACAGCTAACTGCTGCTATGCAAAAAAGAATCAATATTATATATATGGAGGGGCACACAGATAGACAGCTAAGCCGCGACGCAGGCAACCCGTCAATCGCTCAGTCCGACAGACAGACCAAAGCAGGCAGACAGACAGACAGACAGACAGTCAAACAGTCAGCCAAGCTGGGCCATCATTTGCCTAGAGTTGGCTGGTTTGTTGGCTGGTTTGGTTGGCAGCAACAATTGATATATGTACGCGAACGTGAGCCGCATTTTGAGGCATTTGGAAGCCCCTGGAAGCGCCCGCCAATTGATTTGATGTAAGTGGAAGGCAGCAGGCTATGTCGAGATGTCGATGGTGGTGGAGAGGGGGGAACGTGAGGTGGGCGGAGGCAAGTTTCTGAAGTGCGGTTGCAAACTTTGTTGAATGGCACGCGTTAAACTCAATTTATGCGAGAGAGAGAAACAGTTGAGGGGCAGAGAAATTGAAAGCGGAAGAATACTAAAAATGCCTATAGTAGACTGGAAAAAAGTGTTTAGAAGTTGATATATGTGCTAAGCAAAAAAAAACCCAAAAATATATATTAAGTGAGATCGACTATGAAATAAATATATTAATTTATTTGACAAATTTTACTTTAAAAATATTTGCACACTCAAAAATTGACTCTTTTTAGAGTTTAAATTGGGTGTTTAAATTATGTGCAGTTGGACAGTGATAACTCAATGTTTAAACTAATAATAAAAGTAATAAATAAAATTGCCAGTGACATTGTGTCAATATTAATAGGCAGCAGAGCTGGCTGATCAAAAATATATATAAACTATGAGATCGAAGAGTTTTTCTTCAGCCTGCTGCAACTTTATAATACCCTTTACTAAGTTATGATAATAACTAAAGGGGAACAGCTGGTCTTCAGGAAACGGCCAAGTGTGTATGCAACTATGCAACAAACAAAATTCAGCAGTCAACAACATATTTATCAATTAGCAATTTATCATTTATGCAAACAAGTTGAGGAGGCCGGCAAATGCCAGTTGCTGCATGCCGCATGCCGCATGGCAAACAAATGCGCTCAAAATATGAATATATATATATATGGCGGGTGACACAGACATGACAGATGGACAGAGGGGTAGAGGGACAGAGGGTCGGCAGCACTCTAGGTTCATTCAGCAATTTACTGAGCCCAAAACTGTTGCGCAGGCGCTTTGTTTGTCTTTTGCCAAGAGGATAAACAAACAGAGAGTTGGCTGGCAAATGCTGATTATTATTGTGGCAAGAATTTACACAAAAATGCAATCAGCGCATAGGATAAATATACAAAATGATTGTCTCAAAACTCAACTCAACTCAGAAACTCAGAAAACAAACGACGACAACTGGCGTGTTATCATCAATGAATATTTACACAATTCGATAAATTTATCATTGTAGCCAAGGCAAATTTGCTTGAAAATGTTCACTGCTCATCGTCGATATTTAACTTTTCCATATTTAGCTGTCACTTGGCATTTGTTTGCCAACTGATCAAAATCGGATAATGGTTAGTCAACAACTCGTCGAGTTGCCTTCTGCAGACGCAGACAGAAATGTAAAAAGAAAATACTTAAAATAAAGAATTATTTTTATTTAATCAGGCCTCAAATTTAGAAAAAACTAGTTTTACAAATACAACTTTAAAACTGTAGCTACAAATTAAAAATGAATCATGTCTGTTCTATAAATAAATTTAAATTCAAGTCATTTTATTCATATATACAAAATATAATAGATTATCTAATTTAACAGCTGCACATATTTTTTTTTTTAGTATATTTAATTAGCAAATTTAAACAGCTGAAAAACAGACGAATTTAGCTTTTTGTTATCTTTAAAAATGAAATTTAATCAATTGTTGCTAAGTGTTTAGCATTTTAAACGGCTTAAAGAAGTATGGAATTTTTTTTGTAACTTTTAAAAAGTGTAAAAAGAGAATAATTTAATTTTAAAAATATCTTTTAGTAATATTTTTTTGTCATTAGCCGTCACCAAAAACAATACTCTGAATTATAAAAACTAAATTTAGGTCAACGGCTTATCCCCACTCAGCTAACTGATATAATCTAGTCTCGAACACGAACATTTACTTTTGTTTTTTTTTTTTTTTCGGTTACATTACCAAACTGTGTCACCAAGTCAAAATATTCGAAAGTGTTAAACGTCTCCGACTTGGATCTGGGCAAAGTATCATAAACCAAACCCAAAAGCAAACAGCCTTCCTATCCATATACATACTTAACTATTTATGTATATATATATATATATATATATATATATATATATATATATATATATATATGTATATATATGTATATATGTAAGTGCTAGCCAATCAATCAAACTAAGACCGCGATAACATCTACAACAAGTGCCCCTCAGAAATAACTCTGGATACCGACACTGAGAAAAAAAAAAACCATTTGAAATAATTGCTTTCAACAACTTCAATTCTAAGAAACGTTTCTATTGAAATGGAACTCTCAATGTTACCTTATCGAGTACTGAAATATTTATTTGGAAATTAATTAAAAATGAATTTACAATTTTAACTTTATGTATCAATATGCAATAGCAATAGCAAAGACAATGCATTAAAAATATAAATTTTTTATGTTTCTGCATGGGATATTTATTTATATTATTATTTATTATTTGTTATGTTTTATAAACTATTGTCATTATTATTTATTTTGCAGAATATGCAAGAATTTTATTTATAAGAATATTATTTGTTTGTAATTTTTTTTTGGGGTCTGATGTTTTTAATTTATTATTCTATTCAAATTAATATTTATTTCTATTGTATTTATTATTTATTTATTATAAACTATTCTCTACTTATATTATTATTTATTATTTGTTATGTATTATAAACTATTGTCATAATTAATTATATTTTATTTTCTTTTTTTGCGCTGAAAACGTGAGTTTCTCTGTTCGTTGCAATCTCAGTGTATTCTTGCATACCCTTGACATGCCACAGACTCTCAAATATTGAGTGATCTGAGAATTTGTATCGCAAACAAAGTGCAACCAGTCATATATCATGATCAGATCTCGCATGCTGCTTGCGGCTCTTTCTCACTTCCATCTCCCATCGCCGCCTCTGCTGCTGCTGCTGCATAAGCTGCCTCATTATGACAAGTTGCGGCGAGTTACGCACTGCGTATCTGCGGCTCATATCTTCATGCCTCGTTCTTGGCACGCGTGTGAATATCTTGATTAATGCGTTTGGCCATTATGGGAAAATCATCGAAAGCAGCTGATGAAATAAATATAAATCAGACAAATCAATGGCTTTAAATACTTTGAATATTTATTAACTAAAATATTATTGTGGAAAAATCAAATATCAGTTTGTGTATTTAAAATGCATCTGATAAGAGCACAGCAAAATGTATCTCTTAGATAGCCAGGGAAATCAACAGTTAGATGCGCTATTTGTTTGTTCCACTCGCATGCCACATGTTTCACAGCGGAACAAACGGAAACGGGGAGGACCAACAAAGAGAGGACAAACACTTCGATATAAACCAAAGAGAGAGCAGCGTATAAGAGAGAAGTAGTTGCCTCTGCTGGAGTTGCATTTGGCAGGTGAGTCGCTTGTTGCAATATTGCAACATACGCTGATTGGACAAAACAACAAAACAAGATTAAGATTTATATATATAAAAAAGGAAAATAAATAAAATTACAGATTTACACAATATTAATACAAAATGAAGAATATTGCCAAAGTTGAAATGTGAAACAAAAAAAAAAACATTAGAATTATATAAAAAAAATAAAATAAAATTAAATATTATAAACTTACTTTAAAACTGTTAAAATATGATATATGCTAAAAAATAAAATAATTTAAATAATCTTAGCAATTAATGATAAAGTTAAAAAAATAAAGTCAAATATTAATAAGTTGTAAAAGTAAATTGTTAATAAATATAATAAACACCAACTCCGCCCACCCACTCCACAACTTCTTGTTATTTTGTGCCCCCCAACAAAGTTACAAAGATGCGTTCCACAAACAAGTTGCGCTCTTTCGATGCGCACTCTTTCGCCTTTGGCTTCCACACAGATAAACGCTCTCTGAATGCGATCCACATAAAGACCGTTTGTTCGGTTACAACGGCGTTGCCGATATGCGGCTCCTGAGTAAGCTTACAACATTCGTTCAATTCAATCGCTCGTCAACCTTCGTTCGGCGCGTTACAACAAGCGAAACACAGAAGGCAGCAGCAGCAGCAGCGGCAACAGCAGCGGCAACAGCAGCAGCAGCAGGAGTGAAACAGTAATCGCAGCGAACGTTTGCGTCGACGTCGTCGTCAGCGTTGTTGCAACAAGCAAAGAAAATTCGGTCGCGCTCGTTGCGGCAATGGTGGTTGCAGACTCGTCCAGTTTCAGTTTCAGTCTCATCCCAACGCTCGTGGCGGCAACAACAACGCTCAGCTCAACGTGCAACGTGCAGCTCGGTTTCGGTTTTCGGTTCGCGTTACGTTCTATTTGGCGTGCGAATGTGTGAAAGATACACTTACTGATAAAAAAAAAAAAGAAAAGTATCTCGCCGCCAGCCACAACCAAAAATGCGGCACCTGTGCACCAATTGCCGGCGCCAGTTCAGCATGGCAAAAATGTAATATCCGTTTGACAAATGCCCCAAGGCTGTCGGTATGCAACCAATGCAGCAGCCGCATTGCAAAAGTATCTCAGCCGAGTGCTAAACATATCAAAACAGCCCACAAAATACACGATTTGTGTGCAAACAGTGCAAAACATATAAAAAAATACAAAATAATTAATAATAATAATAGTAATAAAAAAATAAATACAAAAATATTGCAACAGATTCAACTGCATTTATTTTGCATTTCAAAAATTGTGCTAATGCGAATTCTGTGTGTGTGTGTGTGTGTGTGTGAAAAATTAATATAAATACGCTTTTATGCATTTGTGTAACGCTTTTTAACTATCGAAAGTATTATATATATATATATATATATACACATATATATATACCTATATACATAATTGAATAAACCCTCTATACAATGCTAGATATATGCATACAATCTAAGGATACAATCTATATACAAATCAATTGAAAACATTTGATGCGACAAATATTTTCAAATTAGGTGAGTTGAAGAAAAAAATAAATTAAGAAAAAAGGGTTAGTTAAACAGAAAACAAATTAAAAACTCTATAAAATAAAAATTTATTTTACTTTATGAGTTGGAGAAACAAGCAAATTTAAAAAGAGTTAGTTAAACAAAAACCAAATTAAAAACTCTACAAAATAAAAATTTATTTTACTTTATGAGTTGGAGAAACAAGCATAATAAAAAAGAGTTAGTTAAATAGAAAACAAATTAAGAACTCTAAAATACAAATTTATTTTACTTTATGAGCTGGAGAAACAAGCAAATTTAAAAAGAGTTTGTTGAACAAAAAACAAATTAAAACCTCTACAAAATACAAATTTATTTTACTTTATGAGTTGGAGAAACAAGCATATTTAAAAAGAGTTAGTTAAACAAAAAACAAATTAAAAACTCTACAAAACAAAATAATTTAAAAGTTTTCAAAACAAACATAAAAACTTAATATTTAATAAATAAATTAAATAATATTCAATAAAAATTTAATTAACAACATTTTTAGCTCTAAATTTTGCTATAAATAATTCTAAAAGTGTTGATAAAAAATATGCGGATTTTGTATTGTCGATGAACTTATTTTTGGGGCAAAAAAGCACAATGAATCACGAAAAGTAAAAAGAAACAAATAAACAAATGAGAAAAAAGTTTAACTAAGCGAATTAAAACAGCTGCTGAAACAAATGTTTTGCTCAAATGTTTTTTGTTTTTATGTTTTCTCATTGCATCTAAACTTTTTGAGATTGTAGCAATTCTTGCTACACAAAAATGTTATAAGTTAAATTAAAAAGTAAAACGAAAAAGATTTTTATAAAAGTTGCGTTGTTGGGGGTTAAAGTTCACGCTTTTCTGGTTTTTTTTCTTTCGCTTTTCTAATTCTCAAAAGAGACCCCTTTCGGCGGCGTCGCCATGTGGCATGTGGAATTTAGTGCGCACACTAAACATTAATTAAACACAAATTAAGAAAAGTCAAACTGTCAACATGCCAGGCTAATCAAAATAACCTGCTGTATCTTGTGGATACACAAACAGCAGCAGCCAACAGCCAACTCATAAAAACAAAACAACTGCCACAAAACCAGAAAAAAAAAAATAACAGAAAACTTGAAGTGAATTTCATTTCGTGTATCTTTTTATCAGGCAGTGAAAGATCTTTGCTTAAACCATTTCCAAATGCCTGGCCAACAAAATTTACAAGATCTTTATCTCGTCATCTCGTATCGTACAATCTTGCAACTTTACAGTTTTACACAGCAATTTCATAATTTTCTCAGGTATTTGAGTAGAATTATGTTTGGTAATTTAAATGCCAAAAGATCTGTTAAGACACGTTAATAACATTAAAGCCCATTGTTTGGCATTGCTAGGCAAATTAGTTTTTTTTTTTTTATTGAATCTGTTTGCGTGTCTCAATTTTTGATTTCAATCGCAATCTTAAGCAGATTCTGATTACTATAACCATAAGTTGCAGCCACTGCGCATGCATAATTAATTTTGTGTAAAAATCATAATTACAGGCAATTAAATTTTATGTAAACAACTTGCCAGCCGCAACGATTCTCGAGATGGGAGCTGCTCCAGGCGCCATTGGGGCGCAATCATCATAATAATCTGGAAAAGTTTGCTTTTTTTCTTCTTCTTTTTCTCGTTGTTGGTTTATATATATTTTTTTCTTGTGGTCGATTCACTTTATTAGCATTATGATAAAACGCAAACTTTTATCTTGTTTGTTATGTTATTATTATGTGGTCAATCTTCAAGTTGCTAATAGAGTCAGTAACTTATTTTTTTTGTCATGGATTATAGATATGGGTTGCTGGAAAAGTTGGCGAAATTCTTGCAAATATAAAACACTTTTCTGCTTTAACGTACAATTATGTAAATGTTTCGCTTTTAAGCTGAAAGTAAATAAAACACTAAAATTAGACTTGCAAATTGAAGCATTTAATTTATATTATTATACATAAATCAAAAAAATACATTTATTAAATATGCATTAAAAATACAACATTTTATATTTGTTACAATTTGTGAGTGGCACAAAAAAAATAAAATCTTCAAAATAAATACAAAATTAGATGAGAATATGTTTTATGACAAAAGTTATTCTAACTTTATCGCTCTGAATTCTTAAATATTCAGTTGAATTCAATTACGTTTTACTCTGACTTCAGGTAATAAAAATAAATAAATAAATCAAAAATATATATACATAAAAACACTTAACACAAAGAATAAAAAAAAACATATAAATTACAAAGAACACGGCAAAGAATATTTATTGAAAAACACGTAAAAATAATAAACTAGTTAAATATAAAAAAAGAAAAATATATCTGTTTTGTCTTAATTAAAAAAAATATGTTTTATGATAAAAAATTGTCTAACTTTATCGAGCTTCATAATTTAACTATTAATTATAAATTAAAACATGCTTTTCTCTGACTCCAGGTCATAAAAATAAATAAATATCCCAAAAATATATATATAAAAAAACAATTAAAAAAACCATATAAATTACAAAGAACACGCCAAAGAATAATGATTGAAAAACACATAAAAATAATAAATTAATTAATTATAAAAAATATATAAATATCTGTTTTGTTAATTAATTAGATATTCTCTCAGATTTTAGTTAAAGCTCATTGCTATTTTTAGTTGCTGCAACTTATGACTGCCACAGCAGCACATGCCTTATTTAACGGTTCCTCGCTTGCGGCCAATCTGCCGTTTCCTTCACATCCTCCCACACACACACACACACACACACAAACACACAAACACACTGACACACACACACACTCTGCTCATCAGGCATTGAGAGACTGTCATGCAACCGCGTCTGCTGCTGCTGCTGCTGTTGCTGCTGTTGCTGCTGTCGCCTCTGCCCACATGTGTGTTGCTGTACTTGCCACCGAATGGCCCCTCGGCTGGCTGTGTTGCGAGGTCTGCTTCTTTAATTAATTAGCATCTAACTAAGAATAATGTTTCCTGCGGCCGACTGTCATAACTTGGCTGCCCGTTTATTTGTTTCGGCTCGTCGGCGCAGATACAAATACAGAAAGATACATCGCACAGGTGCCACAGTTACAGCTAAAATTCGTGCAGCGCCCGCTACCTCAATCTGCCTCCAGCACCCATCCCACACACACACGCACACACACACTCGCACACACACTCATTTGCCCTTATGTCGCTGGCAGTCGTGCATGGAAAAGAAACGGCAGGAAAAACATTTTCGGGGCAGCCAAATAGCTGCCACGCCCCCGCCACCGCATTCTCTGCCTTTTTTTTCTCTCCGTTGTTTTTCTTTTTTTGTTTAGTTTTATTCTTGGTTTTATTGTGTGCCTTGGTTTTTATGCTGCCTTCTGTTTCCCCGTTTTCCTTCAGTGTGTTAACTTGTAAAAATGCACCAAAGAAAATTATTTGTGCTACTTGCCTCAGCCTCAGTTTTGCCGAGTACTTGTGAAAAATGTTCGAGTGTTGCGGCTCATAAAAGTAGCCACTGTATCTAGGTGTGTGTATGGGAGTGTGTGTGACTGTGTGTGTGTGTGTCTGTGTGTGTGCGTGTCTTGGCATGTTGTTAAGAATTTTTCATGTAATGACTTGGCGCCAGCTTTGCTCTTGTTGTTGCCTCTGCTGTTAATATTTTTTTTTTTTATGGTGGCACATTTTCTTTTTTTTGTGCTGTTGCCAGCTTAAAGGCGGCAACTTGAAGTTTTCCACAGTTCTTTATAATTTTTTTTTCTTTATTTGCTGTTGCGTGTGGGACGCTTAATTAGTAAAAAAAAAAAAGTTTTTGTTAAAGTATCCCAAATATTTCAAGCTGTCAGCAGAGCTTAGAAAATATAATGAATGAACGAAATTTACTGCCGTTGAATAAAGCCCATTAAGTAAAAAAGAGATTTCAACTAAACGAATTATTTGAAAAGTGATCAACAACACGTTTGTCGATAAACTATTTTTTTAGACTCATAACTCTTTATTTATTGTAGTCAATCAATAAAATATATCTTCAAAAAATAATCAATATTTGTGCTCTTCGTTAATTGTAAATCTATCTGGAATATATAATTATTAATTTCCTCTCTGACTTTTTTTTAAAGCACACTTTTTTAAATATGTAATTAATTTTATAGCTAAAATCTGATTAATTTATTTCAAGTTTTATACAATTGTTTTGCATAGATTGCAGTTAATAAAAATTACTTTTCTTGGGCATTTCCTTATCTTCTATCTACTTCTGTGAGAATACACGATACGATTATAACACTCAGTATTCCCAGTAGGGTCAAAACCCCTTTTTTTTCTCACATTGAATGCAAAGATGAAGATTTCCTTTTTAGCTTCCTTTACATTTTTGTTGTGCCTCTTGTCGCGACGCTATCTAAGCAGCCGGTCGACCCTTATAATGCGGTTCGTCAATATTACACACACTCAAACACACACACATACACACACATGTATATACTCATACATAAATGTGTTTTGAATAGACACTGAATTCGTCACATGATGTGACTTGGAATGCAACTGCGACGATTTCGTTGAGCTAATTAACTTTTGGTTACAGTTCACTGGGCAAATTTGTGACCATGCCCCGAGAAGCGCTCGACAGAGCCCTCAGACAGGAGACAGTAGGGGACACACACGTAGATATAGAAATATATACATATACATAATATATCTTAGTGTAGACATATTAAATTTGTATTTAGATCTGTTGAGACGTGGAGCGGAAATGAATTGCCGCTCATCAAATTATTCAGACTTGCTTCCCGCATTCTGGCTGGCCAATAATGTTGCCGACTGATCGAGAGGGGAACCTTTGTCTGTGCGGCTTACTCGATTTGTAAGAGGCATTCAAGCAAGTCGCAGTCTCAGCCAAAATTAGCCAGTCAACAAAACATTTTACGCATCACAAAACAATAAAGCGTCATTAGCGCCGTTCTGCAAAAGTGAACTTGCAATTGGGCTCAGGGCCAGACCCAACCCACAAATCGATCAAAATGCGGGAAGACTCTTCGAGAAAAGCTACATATACTGGATATGTGGCTGGGTAATTAAGTTCTAAGTTGGTCAATGCATAACTGAGACACACACACACTCACACACACACTCGCACATACACAATTTTAAGCAATATGCACAGCTTGGCTCATTAATCAATGCTGTGCCCATAATCCACACCCTCAACTTGGAAAAATATTTTTTGTATATAATTTTTTGAAAAAGTTTTGTCATACATGCAATGTAATTATTCACAGTCAACACATTTGTTTAGATAGCAGCAGGCTGTTAAAACTTGTTTCATTTAGTCAGGAAAGAAGAGAGACCCCTTCGGTGTTAACTACTTGGAACATATCACACGCCTCCTGGGATCTGCTGCTGGGCTGCGTCTATGCAAATGTTGCCTGGCCCCGTTGCCCAAAGTGTGTATCATGATGATGGGCTGCCACACGCCAGGTGTCAAAAATGTTTCAATAGTAGGTTTTCGTCTCGAGGGTTGCCACCATCAAAATGGGCAACATGTTTGTGCAATTAGAGCGATTCGTTGGCCAGGCCAGGCCAGGCCAAGCCGAGGGTTAAGTGCCAACTGTTCCAAGGCACAGTTTTTCGAATGAGCAGCTGAGCGCTCGAAAAAGGGTTAAATGCTCACCGCTGCCAAAAGTAATCAGGCAGAAATATCGGTCAACTTGAAAAAGATTCTACTTAATACAAAAAAGGGGGTTTTCTTTGTAGATTATTGTTCTTTCATTCTGAGATATACAATGGAAAAAAGTTGGCAATTGGAAATTTGAGATAAGTGCAGCAAATAAATTATTTAATCTTTGCTTTTCATTTATATATTTATTTAAATATATTTTCTTAACATTTTTAGAAAATAAGGAATTTTGTTTAAATTTTTTTGTAGATTTTGTTTATGTCATTTTCATATTTCCAGTGAGTATTATGGCATATTAATTTGTAAAATTGAGAAAAGTGTAGCAAATAAAGCATTCAATCTTTGCTTTTCATTTATATATTTTTTAAATATATTTTCTTAACAAAGTCTTAGAAAATAATGAATTTTTTTCAAAGAGCGTTTTTTTTTGTGGGTTTTGTTTATGTCATTTTGATATTTCCAGTGAGTATTATGGCATATTAATTTTTAAAATTGAGAAAAGTGAAGCAAATAAAGTATTCAATCTTTGCTTTTCTTTTATATATTTTTTAAATATATTTTTTTAACAAAGAAAATAAGAAAATAATGAATTTTATTTAAATTTTGTTGTAGATTTTGTTAATGATATTTTGAGTATTACCTCAAAGTGCTGTTGCAGACATCAGATAGGTTTTCAGTTGCATTACGGTACCACAACAAAAATAATCATTTATTGCCGATTGCCATATAAAAACAATCAGCTAATAAAGCCTTCCTGCAGGCAGGCAGCAGCAGTAGCCCAAAACAAGCGTTAAATTTTATGACCACAAAGCCCACAACGAGTCAACATTAACCCAAAAGCAACAGCAACAGCAACAGCAGCAAACACAACAACAAACACAACAAAAAACAAAAAAAAAAACAAACAACAAAAAAGTTTTTAACAAGCCGCCTTTCCGGCATTTTGGGTTGCCATTAAAAAGCGGTTGTGCATATGGCCAACTGTGTCACAATTGCCAAGTACATGATTTCTATAATCAAATGGCCCAAGCCGCTGCATGCCACGCCCACATGCAACATAGAATAAAACAAACTTTTTGATGCAATATGAAATTAACAACAGCAACCAAAAAATAATGATAATAAATGACATGGCTATGATTATTAGCCATTTGGCTAATTTCACATCATTAAACAAATGTTGGGCATAGGCAACATATGCACAAACACACACACGCACACACACCAACACACACATTAGGTGTGTCGTGCATTTGAGCTTAGGTTCAAGTTCTGCTCACCTGCCTCTGCATCTGTGGCTGTGTTGTGCCTCCAACTTGCTTGTTGTATCTTTCATTTACAGTCCGCGTCATAAAAATTAATCAAGCGTTGCTAATTTGTCTGGCTAACGGTACCTACAGCTGAGGGTTCCTCCTCACGTGGCCATCATTAACAACAACAACAAAGCCATGTGAAAACAATGAGTGTTAACGGTTTGAGCTTGCCACACTGATGAGCCCGCTGTGCCGCAGCTGCAATTGCATTGAGTACCCCCTTAAAAAATCGATAGAGCTTGAGTCTGCTGAACCCACACACACAAACACACACACAGTACACAAAAACAAAAAAAAAACACACACATGTCCTTGCCACGCTCCGTTGCTCGGCCTAACGATTGTCTGCCCCCTGCAACATGGGCCCTGTGCTTTTTCGGCAACCGTCTGTGTGCTGACATTTTAGTCGCTCGTCATCCGTCTGCCTGTCCCGCCTGTCCCGTCTGTCCCGTCTGTCCCCGCCTGTCCCGTCTGTCCGTCTGTCCGCCTCTCCGTCAGTTTTGCTCGTCCGTCTGTCGCTGCTCCGCTTTTGTGTGCCTGGCTGTCAATCAGCGCTTTGTTGTTGCAGCCACTTACTACCGCCTCATTGTCAATGTCGTCGTTGTCAGCCTCATCCGCATTCTCATCCTCCCATCCTCCATCCTCCCATCTTCGAAAATATATATTTTTGAAAATATTTTTACATACACATTTTGTTAGCAGCTTCGCTTATAATTCATAAAAAAAAAATTACAAAAGAGGCCCACACACGACGTGGTCCTCGTCATCCACGTCACTTAAGCTGCTGACAAACCGCAGACAAAGCGATCCACAGGATGTGCCCCAGCTCCACCGAGGTTCAACTGTGGGTGTGGCTCAACTGTGCCGCCTACTCCATTGACAGTTAACTGAATGCCCATGTGAGCTTATCAGCTGCGGCTTAACAATCCGTTGAGGGATGTGCAGCCTGTAAAGTATCCCTCAATCACCACCTCAACCCCACCCCCCACCCCCAGGGAGTGAGGAGACAACTCTTTATCTCATCTGCATGGGGTCCCCTTTAAACCCATTCTGTGCTTATCTGAATTTATTATTACCTCTTTTTCTACCCAACATTTTACAGCTTCTTCAGCATTTCTCAAATTTTACTTGTTTGTTTTTTTTGGCTTCCCGAAACATTTTTATCCTGTTTTCCATTTATTTATAAACATTTTAAATTCCGCATTTATTGCAGTATTTTCTTTATTTTACTACTTTAATTTCCATTGATTTAAAAATTCTTTTCTGTTTTATTTTTATTTATAAATGTTTTATTTATTAATTAAATAATTACGTAATTGTCTTGAGTTTCTGTTTAAGATTTAAGCAAAGTAAAATATCAATAAAAATGTATATATATAATTTTTTATTTCTTAATTATTTTTTTGTCTGTCTGTTTTAACTGTCTGCCTGTAACCCTTTAATGTCTGTTTATTCATTTGAATTTTCCAGCGGTTGCCTAATTTTCTCATACATTACTCTTTCTCCAAGTACTTCTCCTTGTCTTGTTGCACACTTCATTCAACTCAACCCTATCACAGTGAACCCTCTTTTTTGATAAACTCCCGCCTCATAGTTACTGTCAATATTTCAGCGCTTCCTTTTCTTACCCACATCCTGGTTTTGGCTCTGATGACATGGGACGACTGCCAGTCAGCTACTTGGGAGCATTACACTTGTATTCCTTGCATTTTGACATGCGGCTCACTCCCCTTTTTTTTTGGACACACTTCTTGTTGCCACTTAGCATGCATATATGTATGTGCTGTATATATATTATATGCTAGTCTAGTATTTGCTGCATTCTTTTCAACAACAAAAAAAAACTCGACTAATTTGATCCCTAGGCGCTGCTTGGTTTTTTCCTCCCAGCGTTTTTTTCTTACCTCCGCCCCTGCTTTGCCCTTTGCCACTGTGATTTCCTTGGCTTGCCAGAGCGTGAAACATTTTTTGCAACCTTGCGACCCACACACACACCAACACACACACACCCACACACACACACTTGTAAAGAGACGAACGACCCTTGAGCAGCCACACAGGCATAGAAATTCAATATTGCTCTCTCAATGTCTATGCTAATGAATGACTCGCGAAATGCTGTCAGATGAGGGGGGGGGGGGGCGGGGGCGGTGTGGTGTGTTGGGGGAAAGAGGGCTCTTCTGTGTTTTCTCGTCTCGCCTTTTTATTTATTTTTCCGGCTTCCTGTTGCGAGCTTCGCTTTGCTTTCGCCTTTCGCCTTGCCCCGCTGCCATCGTGGACACCTTTTTTTTTTTTTTTGTTGCTCTGCCGCCTTTTTGCGGTTTGACGCAGCAACTAAAAGTATGCAACACTTTTTTGCCTTCGCTTTTTCGCATGTTGCTGTTTGCATATTTAATGGCCAAAGCACAGACAAAATGGCGACGCCGATTTTGCTTCTTTTTTGTTGGTATTTTTCCTGTTTTTCGGTTGCTGCCCTTCGCCCGGCTCCGCCCCCCTTTGCGGTTAGGCGTTGATTTGTGGGCGCGTCGTGCCGCTTTCCGTCGCATCTCGTGTCTATTTGCGGCTGCAATGTGGTCAGAGTGTATATTTGTTTATTATGTATTTTATTTCGGGTGTTGCTGATGTGACTTTAATGAACTTGCAACATATTTGAAAATCAATATGCGACGCTTCTTAAAGTGACTTTAAGCCAAGGCAAAACTCTCTCTCTCTCTGCTTGCCTCTCAAGGCAGACAGTCAACAATCAAGAGTTAAAATACAAGTCGAGACTTGCTGCCTGTCACAATAATAGAAGAATATATTCTGGCTTTGAGTGGAGCTGGCAGTTCCTTGTTTGCTCCGACAGTAACTGGCAAAAATATGTATATATGCAGCTAAAAAAAAAAAAAATATGTTGTCAACTGTCGCTTGTGTGGCAGCTATGCAAATTTGTTATTGTTGTTGTTGTTGTTGTTGTTGCTACTCAGTTGCTTGCCAGACAGCTTGACTTTAAGCCGGGCTACCTGCCTTTCACACACACTTTACTCTTTCATAAGTTGGCTTAACAACAGCAATCCCCTCCAGCATTATTATTGGATCATCAAAAGTGTTGGCCATCAAATCTGACAATAGTCTAGGAAATCAAACACACACCACAATTGATGAACCTTTAGAATTTTTTTTTGTCTTTTTCTATTTCTCTTTAAATTTCCAGCTAGACAAGAAATTAAATTAATTGAATACTAACATTATTTTAAGTCTCAAATAAGGTTTAGCATTTGCATTTAGTTTACATTACAAATAATAATTATTTTAATAACATTTTCAGATTCATTTCAAATTTATTTTACATTACAAATAAAAATTATTTTGATAACATTTTCAGAATCATTTCAAATTTAGTTTACATTAAAAATAATAATTATTTTGATAATATTTTTAAAATCATTTCAAATTTAGTTTACATTACAAATAATAATTATTTTTAATAACATTTGCAAATTCATTTCAAATTTAGTTTACATAAAAAATAATAATTATTTTGATAACATTTTTAAAATCATTTCATATTTAGTATACATTAAAAATAATAATTATTTTGATACAATTTTGATATTCGATTAACATTTTCATTTTACCACAATTCTAAAAACGCTCAAATTTAGATCAAATTGGTATTTTAATAGAATTTTATTAGAAGTCTAGGTATATAATTATTTTTTTTCAGTGTGTTTCCCTTGCCGTTTAAGCTTCAACAAAGTCGCTGCAGTTTCCTTGCTGTCTGCGTTGTCATTTGATTTGATTACAGCTGGGGAAATTCGAGTCGTCTCCTATGTAAGAGTTGTCGCTGTCGTTGTTGTTGTCGTTGTTGTTGTTGTTGTCGTGTTTGTTGTTGTCGTTGTAACTGCAACTGTCTGCTTGCTTGATGGATTATATGACGTTGCTGTCTGTGTCTGGCTGGCGCATAACCCGCATGTTGCCTTTAAGCAGGGCTGCCAACAACAACCTTCTGCTACATCAGCTGCAATCGCAGCCAATTTGTCTAGTTGCAGCTACTACTAGTTCCAGTTCCAGTTCCAGTTCCAGTTCCTGCAACACCCCACATTTAAATGCTCAAGAGTTGCTCGCTTGATTAGCGCCGCTGAATTGACAGAAATTGTCACTAACATTTCCACAGTACTGATCCGAAAAACTCCCACCATCCCGCCCCACCAACATCAGTAATCCCCTTTCAACACGCTCCACAATTTGCGTCACTTGTTGTGTGTTTGTTAAAGTCACAGTGAGATTTACCCCACTCTCCACACGTCCATTCCAAAACTCCCTCGACTCCTCCCTAATTTCCCTGCAGTTCGACAACTTTTCTCTTTCGTTGTGCATTTGTTGCATTTTTCATTTGGAATTCGCCTCGGCGTGGAGTGGAGTGGAGGGGGAGTGGAGCGGGAGAAGCCGTCACGTCAATTGCTTAATTGATCAATTTAATTTGACACTCATTCAAACACTCGACGCGTTCGTTGGCAGACAAGATAAATATCTTTTGCTGCCGATTTTTCGAGCAGCCAACTCGCTTTTTGTGTTTCGATTTATGCAAATTGTGTCGAACCATGTGGCTCACTATATATATATATATATATCTATATATAAATGCGAATCAGATTGTATATGTCAGTCGCTCCATTGATGTGTTCTACTTTGTGAGATGTGTGTGTATTTGTGTGTTGTTTTGTTGTGTGGTTGTTTTTTTTTTCCACGAAAAACTGCGCTGCGCTTCATCAATTAATCAATTTAGTTGTTGGTATTTTTTTTTCGTTGCGGGCATTTTTCTGTTGTTGTTGTTGTTCTTCTTCTATTTTCGAGTTAATCAGGAAGTCAGCCAAAAACACAGTTTGATGTTTAAATTTTCAGCACGCGGGTCTGCAATTTGTTTAGCATTTAGAACACACACACACACGCACACACACAGATTTATTTAGTTCTACTTTACATTAATGTGTGTATTTCTGTGTGTGTGTGTCGACATTTCAAATGAAAACACTTTTGATTGATGACCTGCGTCCAGTTAACTAAATCCAAAAGTGGTCTGCGCTGAGTTAGGGGCAATGAAATTTGAGATTGCTTTTACAGATTGTAAACCAGAAAAGGTAATTAAGATTTCTAACAAAACTGTCAAATGTGTGTGTTACAAACAGTTGGGAAGATAGATAGTTTAAATTCAAATATGCTTTTAAATTGTTATATTAAAAATAAAAAATATTATCTGCAAGGGAAGAGAATTGGAATTAAGTAATTCAAGAAATACTTTAATAATATTTACATTATCTGAATTAATTATAATACTTTGTGGTATATGATATGTATTTTTTAATCACAGTTTGGGTTCGTCTGTTTTCTGGCTAAGGCAGACTTTACCATTGCGACCTTTTTCCCACACTGGGCAATCACCATTAGCTGGTTTCGCAAAGCTATTATATCATAATCTAATCGACAGACAGACCAACTGTGAATGCCAATGATTGCCTGGCTCTGTGGAGCTTTATAGCTGCTAACGCCTCTATCCGCTTGGAGTTGCATCTGAGGATTGGGCTATAAATCTTTTATGACAACCATTAAAAATGCAGTCGTCGAGCTGAAATTGCTAGCCTGGTTCTGGCCGCGCTTGGCTTGGCCTGGCTTGGCCAGGTTGGCTAATGCCGCTTTTAGAGCCAATTGAGCGTGTAATTAACTAACTGTACATTTCAATTTATGAAATATTCGCGCGCCACAACGAAACAAAAAAAACAAAAAAAAAATTGCAACGAAAACAAACAGCGTTGCGAACTTGCCACGAAAGCGCCGCCAGGTGCAACCAAGTCGATGGACTGACCAGAGGCATGAATTGCCACGCGCTTCGCGTTCCACAGCGAGTGTCACTATTAATTTAACCTACATTGTGTGGCAGGCAGCAAAGCAGACTGTGAGGCACAGTTGCGAGTTGCGGGATCGCATAGCCGGATCGTTGCTGCATCTGTGGATCGCTGTTGCTGCTGCTGTTGCTGCTGCTGCTGTTGCTGTTGCTGCTGTGCATATTGAAGCACAGCAAGTTAAAACTATGACAGGCGGCATTTTTCAAGCAACATTTTATTTTTTTTTTTGTGTTGCAGCTTGAGAATTTTCTAATTTGTTGGCCCGAACGCTGCACGTCAAAGGCCGCCGCTTGGCAAAAGGCAGTGGCAGTGGCAGAGGCAATGGCTGTGGCAGTGGCAGTGGCCGATGCGGAGCAGTGGCAGTACCTGCGCCCTGCGACGTTGAAAGATGAGCAATTAAGCGCTGAGTTATTGACAAGAGTCAAGGGAATATACAACACACACACACACACAAGTGGCAAGGGCTTCTTTTTGCTGCTGCTGCTGCTGAGTATGCGTGACAAATTGCCACATGACGTTGACTATATATATATTTTTTTTTTGCATTCATGTTGCATGTTGTGTGTAGGAGTCATCGGAGCATCGGTCGATAAGGTTGCTCAGGTTGCCAGCCCAGGGCAGAAGATGGCCACATTTGTTAGATAAACATCAGTTGAGCACTCTGTGGGCAACCTGGCCACTAGAAAACTGAGCACACCAACTCTCTGGTTAGCTCTTGAGGATTGTGCCAAGGAATGCGGGTGGTGCCTGGTAACTGGTTGGCCTGCAAAATATGTTGGATAAACCTGCAGAGACAACTAGGCTGTAGCAAGAAGTTCTTAAAGATTTGAAGTTTACTCATGCTAAATGTATTTGAACTATACATTCAATGAATGAGAAGCCTTTGCTAGAATTCTGATTCTGATTTTGTGGTATTTTACAGATATTTAGCTTTGTGGAAAAATGTAAAATGTCCATTAGGTCAGCTCCTATCACGCCAGATTACCAGGATATTGTATTCCCTTCAAATATGTTACTCCGGATACTTTATTCCATAAATTGGATGAGTAATTCTAGTTTTCTACTTTGGGTACGGAAAAGTTCTGGTATGTCTGTAAGGAAGGAAGAACCCTAGAATTAAATCCTCCCAAAGCGAAATGTCGAATGACCATATAAATAGCTAAAAAAAAAATAAGATATGATTTCATAATAATTAAAGTAAAAAATGCAGCAGAAAGAAAACTTATTTTATTATTTTTACATTTAGTTTATTTTTATTATTACATTTAGTAATATGTAAAGGGGTTTTTTTTTAAAGGAATTTGAAAGACTAATTTTAATGTTAAACTGTTTATTTTTTAAATTCTAGATTATTATTATTAATAAAAATAAACTACGGCCTAAAACAAGAAAACAGTATTTTAGTTCAGATGCTCAATAAATCATTTTCTGCTCAGGCGCTGCTTTCAGGTGGGTCTTACTGCCCTGCTCCTCCGTGTTAACTGTACAAATCTCCATTGTCATGTCACTTGATGAGAATTGAAGTCGCTTAAGAATGGCAATAGTTGAGGCTTGGATCGAACTAACTCTTAGCTTCAGCTTGGTCTGTCGAAATGCGCTCTTCTCGTTTTTGAAATGAATTAGAAAACACGTTTGGTTATCGCATCACATGGATTTAACTGTGAATGAATCTGAAACTCAATTGATGCCAAAAAGCCACAACAGCCAACACATCAGCAACAACAAAATGCGTTCCAGGCTGTCGTCGTCGTCGTCGTCTTCGTCATCGTCATCGTTATTCGACTCGACTTCGACTTTTCCTTCGACTTGAATGAATGCAAAGTGAATGTGCGTGACGATGACGCGGAGGATGCGGACAAGCCTAGAGTAGTGCTGAGGGGGAGAGGGGGCATCACGTTGTGAATGCGGATGAGAAGATGTATGTGTGTGTGTGTGTGTGTGCTTGCACCTACGTCCCACATTTCCCTCTATCCAACTTGATGCGGTTGCTTGAATGACTTTGTGCTTTTCATTTAACATTATTTTGCAACAATTTAGCTTCAGCCAGAGTCGGTGGCAGGGGGAATAGTCGGGGCACAGAGTGGAGCCACACATAGAAAGTGGCTAAAGCAAACATGCTGACTGTCTAGTCCCAATGACTAACCTCTTCTTCACTGCCCGGCACAAGCCAGTTTCCGCTTTAATTTAACGCTGGCTTACAGGCCGAGGAGCAAGAGGCAGCCGCCGCATCATCATCATCATCATCGTGGAGCACACCGAACACATCAGCTGGCACAGCAATTTAAAGCAGAAGCTGCATTCGCTGCCAGAAAAGCCCCCAAGGCAGATCTCCCATCCCCCCCACTGGCTACACAAAAATCCAAGTCAGCCCACTTTATGATATGATGGGAGAATGGGCCCGGATGCCCGAAGAAATTTATTTAGTTTATGCAAAGCGTGCGGCGAAAATAAAAAACAAAAAGGGAAAAGGTAGCACAAAAGCAAGCCGTCGGTCATGGCAAGGTGGGTGAAGGGTAGGTGTGGGGGGGGGGGGGGGGGTAGAACGTGGTCTGAGCCTAACACTAGCAGCAGTAGTAGTAGCAGCAGCAGCAGCAGGACCTGCAAAAAGGACATCCTAGCGCCATATGCCGCCGCTGTTTGTGTTTAGTTTGCAAATTTCTTTTGATGTCTTTTAATTTTAATGAGTTGCGATGTGGGCCGAGCCAACGACGACAACCCTAAGCAAAACTAATTAAAAGAGAAAGCGGCACAATGACTTCCCTGTGTGTGTGTGTGTGTGTCCGTGTGTGTGTGTGTGTGTGTGTGATGAGCTGTGTGTGATCCACGTATAGAGTGTAGTCAACACGATGAGAAGACGTTTAGAATCGAACTGTTTGCTCTGACGAGCATTTGAATGCATTTTATCTGCAGCCACTTGAAAGTCGTCTCAATATGATCTTTTGTCATAAAAAATATATCTGAGCTTTGCAAATGCAATATTAATAAGTTCTCGTTCTCTTTTTTTTTTTGTCATTATTATTTTGCACGTTTTAAACAACTTGCATTTTTATTTTTTTTTTATACATTTATTTATAGTTCAAAATAATGGAATTTTGAAAATTGATCGCACCAAGAACCAAATATTCATTTTATAATAGACAATAGCGAGAAAGAGTCAATTTTTAGTCCATTTTTAGTCCGTTAATTAGTTATTTATTGAGATCATACAGTTTAAGATACAACAAAAATTAAACTATCGATCTCGATATCTATCTGTACCTCTCGATAATGGTTGCAAAACATTTATTTGGTCAGAATATCGGAACCTTTCCTGATCATCGAATTCATATGAAACTCATAACGCAGCACTTTCTTCTGACGCAGACATAAAGTTTGGATTATCTTCTTTCCAATTGCCAGAACATTGTTCCCATCGTCTCCGCTAGTTGTCCAGATGGATATCTTGTTGCATTTAGGACGTATGCTGACAAAAGCTCCGCATATTTCATCCATATAACCAAATACTCCTCCAATCAAGCATTCCATCACATTTTTCCATATTTTATTTAAATCACCAGAGAATTTCTTTCCGATAGTTAGAACCCAGCGACCGCCAGACATATTTATAGGATCCTCCCACATGGGGAGTATGTTGCTCTTGAAGAACGAATAATGACAATGCACATGGAGTTGTGACGGCGGCTTGATCTGCTGATATAACTCCGATAATTCTTCGCTTCTGGTAAAACTGGCTATTTCATTTAGCATATCCGGCCAGGTCTTCAAGGGTTCATAAAAGATATACCACAGTTTCCATGTATTTTGCGATGGATGCTTGGAAATTACAGCAACAGCTGATTCTCCATCCGAAGTTAAAGATTTTTCAGTTGGTATAACAATAGCCGAGGTTTTTTCATCTGGAGATTCATTTATAGCTGATACTTCAGATTCGAAATCTGCAGGAGCCTTGTTGGTGGCTTTTGTGAATATTTTGTGCTTACCTTGCTTTCCGAAGCGCTTAATTAACCGAAGACCACAAAACATTATTAAGTTTGCCAAAATACAAATAATCAAACTGTGTGAAACACGGACAGGGTGTAGTCAACACGATCAGACGACGTTTAGAATCGAACTGTTTGCTCTGACGAGCATTTCCTTATTTTATACAAAAATCTTAAACCTAAATACATATGAAGCCGCCTGTAAGGCGACCCAATGTTTGGTTTTTTTCATCCATGTGATGTTTATGTTTATTTATTTTTTTGAAAATAGCTGAGCTTTGCAGCATTTGTGGGGCGACTCCATTTGTTGTTTATTTATCTTAGAACAGCTGAGCTTTAACTGCAGCCACTTGAAAGTCGTCTCTATATGATTTTTTGTCATAAAAATATAGCTGATATTTTGCAGCGTCTCATTTTCATTATTGAACAAGCTGTGTGTCGAGTGCCTCAATGCTGGGCAAATTTCACATAGTTGATCAATAAGTGAAAAATATGAAGATATGCTCAACTCTTGCAATACATTTCAAATGACAATAAAGGGAAAGCCTTGTGAAAAAAGCAAACAATTATAGATATTTGATATTAATCGATTAATCTGAATATTCTATTTAAACTGTTTAAAATAGATGGCATATAGGAAACAATGATAGATATTTGATATTAATCGATTAATCTGAAAATTCTATATAAACCGTTCAAAAAGTATTAAAGATAATTTAAAGAAATGTGAGATAAACAAAAATTAAATATAATTTAATATTTTAAAAATTTATTTTATATATATTTTTAATACAAATAAAAACCTCTATTAATGAAAACCACTAATTTAATATTTATTCTTTACTTCTTTTGCAGATTTCTTTGCCAGGCCAATTTCAATCAAAGTCAAGTTTTGTTTTAACCAAAAATGACGCACAGTTTTTCAGCAAAAATAGAGAATATAACTGCAAGAAGAACCACAATAAATTCCAGCTACAAAATGCTCTCCCGCCAGTGCCTTTCCAGCTCCCCCCGCTCATCAACCACACCAACAGCTTTGATAAGAAACCATCGCCGAGTGCGGCACTTGGCCAGACCGACGACAAACATGAACAACTGGAACTGGAACTGGAACCTTCGCCTCTTGGCATTGATCACTGCCAGCGGATGCCTAATGCTCAGTACACCAGCGATTGCTGCTTTCGATATTGGTGAGTGGATGGACAACTAATTTTTTCTGCTCTGCTCGACTAGTTTCTAGTTTCTCCTCTCACTGACAAATCAAATAAATGAACTGTGGGTCAGCCAGCCCAAAGGTGCGCAGTGCTCATCAATGTGCCTTTGTCTCAAATATAGTTGATGCCAAAAAAAATAACAAATAACAAATAAAAAATTACTATATGTTTACTTTGATTCGATGACCAGTTGAAGGGGTGTGTGGTATGGGGGGTATAGCTATTTTTTATTGACATTGAAAACACATTTTTATGTGGCTCATCATTCTGGGAGCAGCGACAGGCGGCACAGTTGGTGGCTGCTGGCGAGTCGCCACGGGACGTCCACTGCTGCACTTGAGAGATCTGACATCGCAATCTTTGGCTCCCCCTCTCCCTCTCCCTTTCTCTTTATCTTTCTATATCTATCTGTACCTCTCAGCCTGCCTCATTAATTGGCATATGGACATTTTTAATGCTGCTTCCAAAGTTTGGCGCAGAAATTGTCCATACACACACACAGTAGTAGTAGTAGTAGTAGTTATGGCAACACGGCTTTAATGAAGCCATACTAAAGAGGTAGAAGTAGCTATGGCTATCCACTATTGGAGTCGGCTTAGGATTATGGCCACTTTAAATGGCCCTGGCATGTCAGCGGCTCATAAATTTCAATGCTGATTTGAGGACAGACCGCTGGGGACAAAACTGAACTCTGAAGTCTGCCTCATGTGCAGCACAAAAGCCAAGCGGCATGGGAAGACTTTCAAAGGAATGCTTTGGACAGCGGCAAATGGCATTTACATAATGTACAATTATACAATTATACATTATGTATATTAGAAAACACATAATACATTTCATTATATAATAGCTATGAAAATGGTTTAAATTATCATTTATAACTGGTGTAAGAAAAATCTTTAAGAATTTATATTAAATTATTTACCCATTTTATATATTGTTAATAGGAATTGTTAATAAGAATATATTTAGAAAATTTTATTTTTGTGTCAGATATAATTCATCTTCTGATATATATATAATTATATATTGTTAATAGAAATAGATTTGAAAAAGTAAATAAGTCTGTCACATATAATTATGTCTCTGCTGTAAGAAAAACCTTTATGAATTATATATTATTTCCTATATTGTTAATAGGAATATATTTGAAAAATTAAATAAGTCTGTCACATATAATTATGCTTTTGACATAAGAAAAACCTTTATAAATTTATAATAAATAATTGTCCCATATAATATATTGTTAATTAGAATAGAATCGGAAAAGTATACAAGTCTGTTAGATAAATACGAGTATATAAAATTGCTCTAAAAAAATATATATATAATTAACTTGAAAAGTTATATAATAAATTTTTTAAATATTTGCACAATAATAGTTTGGAAAAGTATTTAGACTTTTATTTACATACATCTATCATATAAATACGATATCTTCTCTGTAGGAAAGTAAAACAAAAAGTGTTCCATTTATTCTGGAGTTTTTCCATTCCAAGTTTGTGATAAGTTTGCTTGACTTGTTTTCCAGCTTTTTCTTACTTAAACATTTTCTTAGACTCGACCACAACTTTTCCTGCAAAACTTTTGCTGTTATATGAAGCCTCCTTTGCCTGCCTGCCTGCCCGCCCTCTTTGCCTGCCTGCCCCCCCTTTGCCAGCCTGCCTGCCTGCCAGTCAACCTTTGTTTTCAATAAATCAAATCTGAGCCACAATATTTATAGTTAATCAAGCAAGCCAAATACATAAATACGAATTTATAAACATGTTGCCAGTGGATACTGGAACTGCCTGCTGACTTGGTTGCCATCAATATTTGCACTTGCGCCCCCCCTCCTCAACTACACTGCTCGAAAAGCGCATACACACATAAGCAAATAAGCAGAGGAAGTACCTTAGGAGGAGCATCAGTTGTTGTTCTTGTTGTTGTTTTTAATGCTGTTGTTTTTGTTGCTGTTGTTGTTGTTGTTGTTGTTGTTGTTGTTGTTATGCTAGACACATCGAGTGAGTTGAGTTAGCAAAACATGCAACAATTTTCCAAATGAATGCATCTGCAATATGCAGTCGTTGGCAATGGCTTCTGACCCGGCCTGGCCCTCGCCCTTGCCCTCGCCCTCTTGGCTTTGGATCTGGCCCAGCCTCAGTTACAGTCACAGTTTCAGGCATTGGCGAAGAGCTTCAGTTCCCATTAGCATTGCCAGCTATCAAATCCAATCAAGTGCGAATGCAAAGAGCGCCTTCGACCAGGTTTTGCAATGTGTGTGTTTGTTGCTTGTCTGTTTATTTATAAACTTCTAAACGAATGCACGCACCTTGGGCCAGCAGTGGAGGCACTGCAGCACTGCAACACTCGAACTGAGAGCTGGCAAGCTGGGAAGCTGGGAATACTGATCCATGCTGTGCCTGCGCAACAAAAGTCATGTCAAATCAGTGTTGATTCTGGCGAAAATGTCAGCAGGCAGTCAGACAGCCAAACAGCCAAACAGACAGCTGCTGGCGGCGGGTGCCTGCCCCACCCCCCTCCCCCCACAAAGCTCATATCAAAATCCAGACCAGTGCATATGCATCTTGTCTGCCTGCGAAATGCAATCGGTAGGCAATAAATTAACTAAAGTAGTTGACGTTCTGCCCGGCTTGGTTTGACTTTGGCAATGATTAAGTGTTTACCTTATTTAAAAGCAGATAGTAGTCGTGTCTGCTCACTTCCATGGGCAAAACTGATAAACCTACCTACACGCCCCATTGCTGGGCGTGTCAGACCAAACACCCCAACCCCGATCCCGACGCCGAACCCGAACCCCAACTCTCACATTAAATGTCAAAAAAAAGTCAAATTGACGCTTGAGTTATTTTGATAGATTTGATGGGCGTTGCTCTGGCAGAGCATCGAGATCTGAGAGCTGGGAATTCTATATTTAGTTCAGTGAAAGATGTAAGGCACTATCCATCATTAATTGCCATTATATTTGTGGCCTAAGGCAATTTTTTAAAAATGTGAAATTTTCATTTATTTTACAGCTACGTGCAATGTTCCCCTCGGCATGGAATCTGGCACAATTTTAGATGCTCAAATCACAGCTAGCTCAGCCCATGACACGGGATTTGTTGGGCCACAACACGCAAGGTGAGTTTATATATATATAACTTCAGTTAATGAAATATTTATTTAAAATTTCAGGAGTGAAAATAAATATTTACAACTGATAGTCCACATTTGGCTTACAATATTATATTATAACAATCTCTGAAACGAGTCCATTTAAATGCTCATAAAATATTCACTTATTAAATCATTTCTTTAATAACTTAAATATTGAATACTAACAAAGCTATTTACAATAAATTCAGTTTTTTACTACCACATTCTGGGGCTGGGGTCAGAAATAGTTCGCTTAACCCAAAGCTGCTCCAGTTTCCCCTCTCCAGTTTTCCCTCTCTCTTATCATTAATGCTGCAGCGTGTTCGTTTAATTGCTAATTTTATAGACAACTTCATTAGTGCGATAAGACAGTTTATTAAATCGAAAACTAAAAGAAACTTAAAAAAAAAAAAAAAATAAAAATAAAAACCCAAAACAATTTATGTTATGACACAAACATTTCTGCCAGCAAAACATACAAAGAAATAGGAAATCAAATACCAAAGAAATAAAAAGTTTTTGCATATCAGTTGAAAATATTTTGGTTTTCAGAGAGATAGTGATTTTTGTTTAACTAAGGTAAATTGAAATCTGTTCATGAATATGCAAGGAGATCGCTGGGGCAGTCGTTTAATGGGCCTGGCACAGTCGGCAGCCCTTTTCCATACTAATTAAATGCAATTTCGTATCGCAAACCGGTTCACAAGGCGGTTCAACCAAAGGGCAAACCAGAAGCATAGAAACTAAACTGAGGCAAAACCAAACTAAATGCATTTCCCCAACTGGCTAGACAAGTTCAGTTGAGTTTAGTTTAGTTTGGTTTTTTTTTTTTTTTATAGGTTTTGTTTACATTTTTATTGACGCATTTTTCGTTTGAATTAAAGTTTTATGAGTTCGGGAAAGTGTGAGGTAATGCGGGTCAGCAGAATAAGGCGGAAGTTTTGCAATTGCCTCGAATGATTGATGGCACCATCAGCAGGCGCTGTTTTAATGCCATATAATTAGTAGAATCTATCGGAACCAAGTCAACCAGCAACCGGCAAATCCACCCACTCTGGCAATATAAAGTAAACCACTCATTCAAACCATAAACATGTCAATTACCACGTGAGTTACGGCGAAATCAATGCAAACATCGGCTTTCTATATATATATATATATATATACTATATAATCACAACAGATTCCACGCGTTTTCTGTAATAATTTGCTGTCTGCGTTTATAGACATGCACTTAAAAAACACTCAAGTGCAGCGCTGACTGGCAGAGACACACAAACAAACCAAGAGACAGACAGACAGACAGACAGTCAGAGAGAGAGAGACAGAGAGACAGACAGAGAGACAGTCAGTCAGACGGACTCACCACAAAGGCATCATTAACATTAACCCTTTATAGCGGCGATAAAGTAAAACCACAAAACGATGCGTGATGAGCACGTTGAGATAAACAAAAAAAAAAATACATGAACAAAAAACGAAAAAAAAGAGAAAAAAGTATATATAAAGATGTACATTTTTGTTGTTGTGCTTTTGTTTTTATTTTTATTTTTTTTTGTTTCAAGGCAGATTAACTGGAATTTTTAACGGAAGAGCTAAAGAGCCAAAGTTGAAATCACAAAAAAAAGCTAAAGACAATGTCTCGCATCCAGATTCCGACTTGGTATCTGCATTTCAAATGCGGGCTCTCAACTGCTGCTGGTCTCTTAACGGACTGACTGACTGACGGACTGACTGACGGACTGACGGACTGACTGACTGACTCACCTGGTCGTTTCTGGTACTTCTTTAGTTAGTCGCTTGTGGTGGTGGGCAAAGTGGATTCAGATTGACAGGCAATGTGGCATTGCCGCGCTAAGTGGACTCAAGACTTAATGGCAACTAAAATGGATTAGCTGCCTCCTCAAGTTGCAAACTTTTATTTTATTTAGGAACAGCATTTAGTACATGCTTTAGGCAAATTAGTAGTTACAAAATTAGTAATAGTAAAATTTTAGTAAATAGTTTGAAATTAAGCTGTTTCAGTTGAGTCTAAAAAGTTGATCGAGTTATAACAAAAAGTACATTATAAATTTGTACTATTCAAAAGAGATAAAAATCAAGTAAGACAAAAAAATTATTATAAAAATTAAAATATATTTTATATCATTAAAACATTGGTTAATATGGAAATATATTTTAGTTTATTAGAAATATATATAAGATACATACAAAAATGAAAGTGACTAAAAAGGAACTTTTGAACTGGATTATAGCTAGGGCCTGAGCTCTTAAGTCCCTTAAAATTAATGATTTATTAAAAAAGTAGATTATAAAATGATATTATTAGAAAGCTATCAAAATGAAGTAAGACAGAATAATACATATAAAATGTATTATATATTTTATATAACTAATACTTTGGTTATTATTTCTTATATTCATTTTTAATTTCTAATATAAATGAAAGTGACTAAAGAGGAACTTTTGAACTAGATTATTTCTAGGGCCTGAGAACTTAAGTCTCTTTAAATTAATGAGCTATTAAAAAACTAGATTATTAAATGATATTATCAAAATGAAGTAAGACATATAAAATATACAATATATTTTATATAACTAATACTTTGGTTTATATTTTTTATATATATTTTTAATTTATAATAAATACAAATAATTAACGTACATACAAAAGGAAAGTGACTAAGGAAGTATTTTTCAACTGGATTATTTCTAGGAACTGAGCACTTAAATCCCTTAAAATTAACGAATGCAAAGGTTAAGACAAACTGCAATCGCAATGCGCTTTCAGCATTTCACCTTTTTACCAACTTGAGTTGGCTTAACCCAAATGACTGCCACACACAGCGAAATAAACTTTTTCTTTTTCTTCACCCCCCCTCTTCAAACAGTGAGTCCAATCAAGCAGACTGCAATTTGCTTAACTTAAGTTTCCGAAGCTAAGCAGCAGAGTTCAAAAGTGCAGGCAGCATTATAATTTGTGGCTGCCGTGTTCTCAGCTAACCAGGCAGCTAACTAGCCCAAAAACTCGAAACCAAAACTTTAAGTAATTCATTACAAGAAACATGCACTTAAAACAAACCACGCAGATTTGCCTACCGTACAGATTTAAAGAAATGCCAGAGCTGAGATCTCGGAGCTCTCAGAGCTCTCAGTCCTGTGGCCCAGAGGGTCAACAGGATGCGAACATAAACGGCGATGTTGACGTTGACGCTGTCCATGTTGGCTCGTCTGGAGCTATTGAATTACAAAGATTAGTTTAATGACAGTTGGCGCTGTTTGATTTTCATTACTTTGCCCAGCGTCCAACTGCCGTCAGGCCATTAAATTTACAACCTCTTACATATTAAAAACAGCAGAAAAAAAAAAAAAAAAAACGCAGACATTCGGCAGGCGGCGCTTGATTAGAAGGCTGTCCAGTAGACTCCACTCGCGGAGTCCAGTCCATTGGCCGGCAGCGAGCAGTTAGTCAGTCCATCAGCCGCTTAAAATGAGCAGCCGACGACGGCGCAGATTGTTAACTTTGGCAATAACAATAATTAAAGTCAAGTTGAAATGCACATAACGGCGGACATTAGCATTTTAAATGATGCTTATACGGATTTCACTCTACGATGGAGAACCATCGGCATCGGCATCTCATCTGGGTGCTCTCCGTGCTCAGCCTTCGCTGCCCTTGGGTTATTTGCTTTCTGAGCTACTGCGAATGGGATGGCTCGTGGAGTAGGAAATCTAAGCAATTTTATGATGATTAAATTGACCTTTTTTTGCCCAGCTTCATTCTTGCTTTTTTTCTTTTTTTTTTTTAATAAGGCACTACCACTTTGATCTGTGCACTTGAAAGTAATTGCAGTTTATAATGATTATTACTTTGGAATAGCAACAGGAAGCGTAGCAAAAACCACACAGCTTGCGGCCTGAGAACCAAATCAACTGTGCGATGTTTTTCATTGGAAGCGAGATTTTTAATATTTAATAATATTACAAATTGGCTAAGAAATCAAAATATGTACTTGCCACATAAATCAGAGATATATATATATATACATGAAGTAAAGTCAAACACATTTTAAAGGACTTCTCAATTGCCGCAAAACCAAAACTGTTGCTAAGCCACTCAATCGATGTGGAAAACTTTACTAATTGCACTCGGTGCACATAAGAAATAAATAAAATAAAATCGCATATAAAATCATAAAACGTATTTCGACCACTTAATAAATATATGCAATCAAATTCAATAACCTGCTGGCTGCTGGCACAGGTTAAGACAGCAGCTGCTGCCAAAGACACACTGCCAGACAGCAAAGACGGCCAAGACAGCAAAGACGGCCAAGACCGAAGAGACAGTAAATGAAGCAATTTGCAAAGGAGCAACAAAAATGAAGACCAACAACTGGCTGGGGCAGTAACGAGGACTGGGACTAGGCCTAGTCACCGTCGATGAATAATGGGCAAACATTAAGGCACCCAAAATGCAATCAAGCATGTAAAACTTAATTGAAATATAAACCGAAAAACGTATTTGTAGTGGTTAACATATCAATATTAGCGAAAGCCAGAAATTGATTAAACTAGCCAGGGGGGGTGGTGAGAAGGCACAGGACACCATACACACACACACACACACTGTGACACACACACACACACACAGGAAACTTGCTGTCTGTTCAGGCGTCTGAGTCGAACTTAAATTAATCCTTAATTACATAGACAACATCCTGCTGAGTCGAAAACCGCAACAGCTTAACGAACGAGACGAGCTGCCAGCCAAACGTAGTCCGGCTAAATCACCCCCCCCCCACACACCACCCCACCCCACCCGAGAACCACCCTCCATTTTAGGCCACAAATGTCAGTGGCTAAGATTGTGGCTGGCTGTGAGTGGAGCCTGGAGGCTGCTGAGACTCAAACTCGGCCCCAGACTGGAAACTGTGGCTGTGGCACCAACGCCGTGTGGTGCCGCAACGCTTAATGTCAATTAATTTATAAGAAGAAGCAAAAAAAAAAATAACAAAATATTTCTGCGCAACTGGTTATTCGCGCAGGCTACCGTTTTTGTGGCAGCTAATTAATAAAGTTGTCGTTCTTCTTCTTCTTTCGCTGCAGACTGAAAACCGATAATAATGGCGGTGCATGGTGTCCCAAGCACATGGTGTCCAATGCATTAAAGGAGTACCTGCAGGTGGATCTGCTGCAGACGCATGTGATAACCGCCATACGCACCCAGGGACGCTTCGGCAAGGGTCAGGGTCAGGAGTACACCGAGGCCTATGTGCTGGAGTATTGGCGACCGGGTTTCGACAAGTGGCAACGCTGGAAGAACATTCAGGGCAAGGAGGTAAGATCACTTCAATTAGCTAGCACAACACAACACAACACTGGGAACTAATCTGACAATCCACACAGATACTGCCCGGCAACATCAACACGTACAGCGAAGTGGAGAACGCCATGCAACCGATTATATTTGCCTCAAAGATACGCATTTATCCATATGGTCAATACGATCGCACCGTCTGCCTGCGCGCCGAGATTGTTGGCTGTCCATGGGAAGGTAAGTTTTCTCTCCCCCTCTCTTTCTTTTTTTGTCTCTGCCTCTCTCTCTCACTCTCTGTCTAGAGGCAGAATTTAAACGAGTGCGATAAAAAGTCGACATGAGCAATGATAGCGCGGAAAGGCTAACAAAGTTTTAGTGTCAGCGTTAATTTATCATCGGCCGAGGAGTGCCCAGTGCCAAGTGCCAAGTGCCTCGGCCGGAACCCGAACCCGAACCCAAGCCCAAGCTCAAAACCTGGCCAATGCGCTCTGTGTATGTTTATTAGACAGGCCAAAGCGGCTTAAGTGTGTAGTTAGCTTGTGGACAGACAGGCAGACAGACAGACAGACAGACAGACAGACAGAGAGACAGACAGACAGACAGTCAGACAGTCAGAGAGAAGACAGCCATGAAGTGCATTAGCATAGCTTTTGGTTAAAATGAAGATGCGGCATGCAACTAGAATGTCGACGATAGCTCTGCTTACTTTGTGCATCTTAGATATAATCCAAAGTTGGACAACTGAGAATGTTGATGCATATTTTAGCTTGGCATTAAATTTTGATGCACTTAAAAAATTTACTATATATAGTAATATATATATATATATATATATATAATATATACATACATATACATATATATACATAATAAAAATTATAGCTAAAAGTATTTCTAAATTTCTCAGCTAAAAATATTATTATAATATAAATTATAAAAGCGCTTTTCAATTTCTCAGTTTAAAATATTATTAATTTTTGCATATGTTATATATTACATATATATATATACATACACATATATACATATATATACATAATATAAATTATAGCCAAAAGTTTTTCTAAATTTCTCAGCTAAAAATATTATTATAATATAAATTATAACTAAGAAGCGCTTTTTTAATTTCTCAGTTAAAAATATTAAAATATTTTTTGCATATGTCGTCATTTTTTCAACCATTAATTGCAGTTATGTTTTCTTAGCTAAACTTTACAAATTAACGCTTTAATACTGCTAACATAATAACTGTTGACTTATTTGCCATTATAAAGGCGCCCACTTGCCGCACTCCACCCACTTGGCACTTGCAACAACCCCCTATTTGGAGGCAAAAACATGATATTATGGGCAGCAGTTAGTTAGTTTAGACCGCATAATCCAATCATGGCCAAAACGACTGCGCCTATGTTCTGTAGACCTTCTGCCAGTTATGTTGTTTTGGCCAACAACATATGAGCCACCACGCAATGTTCTCGATGTTGTTGTTGTCGTTGTACTCTTCGGTTGAAACATGCGAAATGTACTTGAAAAAAATAAAAAAAAAATAAAATAAATGTATCGCGTGCAGACATTAGTTGTTAGTTTGCGAAACCAAATCGAAATCCAGACTTGCTGAGAAAACTATGCAGACGACAAGCAGCAACAGTAAACAACCAACGCAATGTTGTTGTTCTCGTTGTTGTTGTTGTCGTCTGGACACAACGTTGCACGCAATTGTCAAGTGGTGCACGAGCAGCGAGCAACTAAGTACAACAACTTTTAACTAGTCTGGACAAACAAATTTTTCCTATAATTTTCCAGGTAGCAGCGAAAACAGGCAAACGTGAACCATGCCTAATGACAATTTGTTTGAGGTTGTAGTTGGAGTTGGAGTTGAAGTCACAGTTCGAGTTGGAGTTGCTGTGTTGGTGTTGGGGTTGCAGTTGGCTCCTTTGGGAGTCCCAATTCGAAATTATTCCGTAAATTAACGCAATGTGTGGTTGTGTGGCTGAAGGGGCCCCCTGATAACTGGCGCCATTTGTGTTGAATGTCAGTTTTAGGGGGGTTGGTCAAAAACTATGTACACGCCCTGTATTAGTTCCTCGGGGTTGGTGGAGACATGCAAGCTGACCGCCGACGCCCCCCAAATAAATGGGGGCGCCACGTCAGTTGATTTGCCATGGGGCATTTAGATGTACACAGCGCATTTCATATGCAAATTAAACTAGATAAGCTGGCAGGGGACTTGGCGGGAGGGGGGGTGGGTCTACGGTTTATGGCTTGGGGTCTAGACAAGTGCCAGACAGACAGACAGACAGACAGATAGTCGGACAGTTGGTCAGACAGATAGTCAAATCAATAAAGAAGCAAAGTAAATGTGACTTGATTTTATGGCAGACATTAATCTCATCGATATTTCGACTCGAATCATAATTGTTTATAAATTGTGACCATAAATTCTCACTGCCACTGTCCAAAGTCAAAAGTCCAAAGCGGACTTAAATGCAAATCAATAGACACACCTACGAACAGCAGAACCGCACCCAGTTTTGTGTGGCATTTGTGCTTTCTGGAAGCGCCGTCGCAATCATATACAAAATAGGGCTAAATCGTGGGTGGAGTGAGGAGTGAGGGGGGGGGGGGGGAGCGGTCACGTCATGGCTGCAGATTATCTTCGGGGCAAGTGACACACTCTGATTTCACATCGAGCTAAATACAAATTAGTTTCGATTTAACAAACAGCTTAGCCCTTGGAATTTGAATTCACATCGGATTTGGGGATTGGGATTGGGATTTGGGGTGGGGGAGCTTTATGCATATGCTAAAGTGCATTTTATATATGCACAAAAACTGATTAAAGTTAAGCTTGAAATTTATAAAAGTACTGTGAATAATTTATGAGTGTTTAGCGTGCATTCAAAAACAGCTTTGCCAAAGATATGATTTATATATTGTTTGGAAACTGAAAGTTTAGTTTTTATGTAGGTGTTGTCAGTTTAAAGTTGTTATATATATGAATTTAGGTATTTAAATTAGAGCTTAAAAATGTAATAAAGATTTCCCATGCTGGGAAACTTTCGAAAGTTAGTAACAAATAAATTTGAATTAAGCTTGAAAAGCGTTTATAAATTTATAGATTCCATGTTTTTGTACTTATAGTAAACTAACTTAAGCCATGTTAAAGCTAGAAATACATGTTTTTATAGGTCGACATTACAATTGTTAATGCGCTCGAATTTATTTTAGTTGACAAAATTCGCAACTATGCAAAGACATCAAATAAAATTCAATCTGGATCTGCAAAAACACACACACACAAAATGAATACATTTATTTTGTCTGTCTTTGCCCTTTACTGTGCCACAAAACTGAGAAACTCAATGGGTAGTTTAGCCACACAAGTTGCCTGCCACTGTGCAGTGCCACTAAGTATCTATTTATTCAATTCAAATGCTGCTCAATTTGACTCATCAGCAAAGTTCACAGACGACGCGACGACGACGACGACGACGACGACGACGACTTCTTCAGCGTTCCATGAATGTTTTTGTGAATCTTTGCGTGACGCGGAGCAGAGGAGATGGAAGCAAATTACATTTGCCTTCTTCTTCTTCTGCTTCTCTTTTTTTTTTATACACACACTGCCCGATTCTGTCTTGGACTACATACAACATTTATTTATGAGCTTGCTTCATGTTCTTTTCTTATTATTATTTTATTTTCTTCTTCTTTTTTTTTTGTTATGGGCTGCACGCACTGCGAGGATTTTGTTGTGTTGTTTTATTAATATTTTTTTTTATTTTTTTTTTTTTTTGGTAGTATTCATTTTGTCTCTTGCGCTCGACACGCAAATAAAAATCGCATGTGAGCACGCGAATAACAAGGCTTAAGTGGAAGTTCCTCCCCTCCGCTGGCTGCACTATCACAGTGGGCAAGGGTGTGGTGGGGGGGTGGTTAAGTGTGGGCATTGCGTGAAAGAAGTCGCGACGCAATTGTAAAACGCGCTGCCAGAAATGTCTTTGCAGTTAATTAAATATTGCATTTGTGAGAATGTTTTTTGTCGTGTACTCGAATAATGAAGGCTTATCTCTCCGACTGATGTTTCGTGTTTAAGTGGTCGGGAAAAAAGGACTCTGTCCTAATTCCTATAATTAAGTGAAACGCGTTTTTTTTTTTGTGTTTTTTTTTGCACGACTACCCATACATTATAAATAAATTAAATAATAATTAATATTTGTAGCTGGTCCGTCCCAACATCAATTTCTGAAACTCTACTCCATATGTGATATTCGTTTAGTGTGTGTGTGTGTGTGTGTGTGTGTGTGCCCCTAATTATCTATGCACAATGCGTTGTGTTCGATTTGGATACGTTTTTCGGATATTCATGGGCTGTGCCGTAATTATGTGTAATTATGTGATTTTTAGTAATTATTGGAAAATGCCTTTGACTGCTTTGTGTATCTATGACTGTGTCCTGCTTGCCACGTGACCCCTCCCCCCCGCACGTACGGCTTGTGTAAATAGAAACGTTAGTAAATTAGTCCAACCCCTTGCCCCTTGTTTGAGCTTTGTGTGTGTAATTACTTGGAGTGCCCTGGCAACCAAATGGTTTGCTGTTGTTGGTTTTCGATCCAAATGTAATTGTTTTGTCGGTGGACTCACTTAACTGTAGCTGCTGCTGTTATAGCCGTGGCTATATAGTTGTGGTAATTAGCGTCAGGTGTTGTTTGCTTTTAACCCAAAACGCAGCCAAAATTTAGTTAAGTCGGCCCTTTAATGCTTAACAGGCAACAATCCCTCAGCAATCCCTCAACAATCATCAAAACACTTTATAAACTCGACCACAAAAGCATGACTCAGACTCAGACTCAGTTGTTGTTGCGGTTTTGTCTCCCACTGTGACTTTGACATTGAAAAACTACAGTAGTTGCCAAAAATACAACCCACAACATCAGAAAACCCCAGTCCCCCACCACACCCCACGCCCCGCCCCACCCCAATGCTGAAAACTAAACTCTTTCGAGTTCCCCTTTTTTGTGTGTCAGACACTTTAACTAAAAATAACCACAGAAACCAAATGGCAGACAAAAGACAAAAGTGGCCGCAAAACGAAATTATGTTTCAAGTAACTTAATATCCTGCACCCCTCCAAAGCGCGCCCCCCCCCATCCACCACATACGTGTGCACCCTGCCCCAAACACTTGGTAGCCTTGTTGCCAGCTTAGCAGCACAGGGGAAAAAACTTTAAATTTACCATACAAAAATACAAATTCCGAACTTGCTTTTTGTCTCCGACTCGTTTGTATGTGTCACGTGACACGAAACGTGACGTGACGTGACATGACATGAAATGGAAGCACACACATATGTGTGTGTGTGTGTGTGTATACACACATAGATATGTATGTGGGCAGCTCGAGTTACTCTCGTTTGCGAAATGGAGGATTTGTGGGTTTTGGGTTTTAGTTCCTCGAATTGTGTCGCTTTGTTTAAAATTTCAATTTTCGTTGTTTGTTCTTTCATTGCAGAGGGCATTGTTTCCTATAGCATACCGAAGGGAGTGCAGCGCGGCATGGAGGTGGACCTATCGGACAAGACCTATGATGGCAATGAGCAGGGTGATCGCTATGTGGATGGCTTGGGTCAACTGGTCGATGGCCAGAAGGGCAAGGACAACTTCCGCACGGATATACACGGATTTGGCAAAGGTAAGTGCTAAAATATAAAAAAAAAACTTTAATTTTAAATCCAAAAAAAAGGAAGATATTTATTCATATAGCCAAACACATATTTCACTTAGAGCCACCTCGCTCATTAGAAAGTTAACCCTTTTCCTCTGTGGAGTAAAGAAAATTACAAGTTATTACAGCAAAAAGTTTTTTTTTTTTTTTTTAGATTTTTAAGGTTTGCAGCTGGGCAAAGTTTCGCCATTTATTTAGCCCAAAAATTAAACACAAAAACAAAAGCTGGTGAAACAGATTTATTGCAATAGTGAAAATACTGATTAACATCAAATAATTACAAAAGTTCAGCGACAGAAAAAGCATAGGGCAAAGTCTCAAAATGGGGTGACCAAAACTGAATGCTTACTTCATTGAACAAATCGGATGGGGGCGTGCAACGAGGGCGTGGCAGCCTGGGCAGCCAAACTTTTGGCTTGCAAATAATTTGCTTCACAACACAATAAACAAAAATAAATAATAATAATAACTTTGGACTATTTGCTGGCGTCGCAATAAACTTGGCCGGATACAACAAAAAAACCTAGTGCAGAACGCACCGAAAACCATACCAATTCCGTACCACTCCGCGCACTGTGAACCACTCCGCGCACTGTTCAAATGTAAACATTATGCATATTTGATGATTTATGGCAACACTGGCATTCATTTCCGAGCCGGCGGCCATTTCAAAAGTTCGCAACTAGCAAAACTGCGAAATTCGCAAGTCTATTTTATTTTTTTTTTTTTTATTATATTCTTGATTGTATTTTTTTTCGCTTTTTGGCATTTCGCTGGCTGGTTTTGGGCAAATGGCCAATAATCGAAATTATTGAAAACTTTGCGCTCGGCAAATTTTTAGTAGAAAAGTTCGAACAGACAATTAGACATGCAGTCGGCGACACAGACACACATAAAAAAGCACAAATCGCATTGCAGCGATTCCATTCCAAAAGTTTTAACGCATAATTTTTCACAAATCACCTACCCTCCCCTCCCATCCCCTATCCGCAAAGCATGACTTTAGAATGGCCATTTTCTTTATGATTATTATGTCCTGGCACTTGTCTACTTTGCCATCGATATTGGAATATCTCCCCCCGCAACACCCTCAGCTATTTCTGTCTATTGATTTTCGCTTGTTTAAATTCTAGTTGGAGCCAAATCAAAACATGTTACCATAGTTGGTAACAGTTAATATAGCATGCTACTTAAATGTTTCCTGGCTTCCTAAGCCGGCCACGTAACCCCCCTCCTCTGCTAGCCAAAACATAAACTTCCATCTCTGGCCCAGCTGCCCACCGCAGCCAAAGGCAAATTAGGGCCATGCAAACAAAAAAAAAAAAAACGGTGGAAAGAAATGGCTTAAGTGTCGCGTTGGCCATAATTTCTAGTTATGAGCAGTCCCAACCAACCACCAACCCCCAACCCCTACTCCGCCTCCGTCCACGTGCCGTGAGCATTTGTTTGTTTTGGGCTACAAAAACTTCACCCCAAAGTGCCATTGACTTGGGTGGGAGGCTTAAATAGCTTTACATGTCACTTTGGAGCATATGTGCCGCCGCCGGGTTGGCCTATTGATTTTTCTTTTGCCTTTTTTGGGCACAACAGAAAAAAAAAAACTATCGCTACATATTATTTTATATATTTCCTGCGGATGGTCTTTTCATATATATATTTATATATACATTATTTTTTCTGGCAGGCTACGAATGGATTGGCTGGAGAAATGATACGCCGGGTCTGTTGAGCAAACCCGTTGAAATTGTATTCGAATTCGATACGGTTCGCAATTTCAGTGCCATCGTTTTGCATACAAACAACATGTATACCAAGGATGTGCAGGTGAGTGTAATCCATAGATGATTTATGAACTATATTATTAAAAGAGTTTCGAAATGTTTTAATCATAATAAAATCAATAGTCAATATAAATTGCAGTATTTTAGATACCTATTTTTGAAGAACTAATTTTATAAAATATATCCTTTTCTTACTAAAAAAATATTCTTTATTTTGATTACTTAGGTTTTCGTTCATGCGAAAGTGTTCTTTAGCATTGGTGGACGATATTTCTCTGGGGAACCCGTGCAATTCTCATATATGCCCGATACAATAATGGATCATGCTCGAGATGTGACTATTAAGCTGCATCATCGTGTTGGCAAATATCTGAAAATCAATTTGTACTTTGCCGTCAAATGGATTATGCTATCCGAGATCAGTTTTATATCCGGTAAGTACGTGCCACAACTGGTTGCATGAATGAATTGAATGAATAGAATTTGCTGCGCAAATTGCCCGAAAAAATGCATTTGGCATACTAAAAAACTGCACACGCGACAACAAAATGCATTTTTCAGCTTCATTTCACTTTCAAGTGTGCGACAGCAAATCCAGCTACAAATGCAACAACAACAACAACAACAACAACAGCAACGGCAACGGCAACAATAATGCATTACACTTAGCTAGGGGATAAAACATTTTTCCAACATTTGGCTAACAACAATGCGATGCGATGGAGGAGAGACAGATGAAACGAGACAGGCGAGATAATCGGCCCAAAAGGGAAAATCTCTTTAGTACAACTTAGGATTTTTTTTTTATTTTTATTCTGTTTCCTTTTGTAAATTTCACGTAGGCAACGCGTGTGTGTTGGGAGGGAGTGGGGGGTTGCCAAAGTCAATAAAATACGCAAAGCCCAGAAAGAAGGGTCTCTTTCAGAGTCCTCTGGCTTGGCTGTCCCTCGACATGCAAAAGTAAACAAGTTGAGCGGGCTTAGGGGTAGCTGCAACCCCCTAGCAATGGGCAATGTGCATGGAATGCCAGGCATGCATTCCATTTTTTTTTCAACTACATATCCCATGAATGCAGAGCGTGTCCATGTCCTGATTAAATTGTATTGGGACAGATATTTGGACAACATATATATATATGCTCAGGGGTGGGCACGAATTGCTCGCGAGGCTGCAATGCTGTTAACATCAGAGCCGGATCGGTCACTGAACCGGAGATCATTTATATTCATTGATTCATTGAGAGGGGATTGCGGGGCTGTGTGTGAATGAAAATCTGTGCGCGGTAGGTGTGAAAATGACTAGGGGATAAAACTGCCAGTCTGCCAACGGGATTTGATTGATGAGTCAAATAGAGCGTGCCGCATGAATAGGGAATTTCCACACAGATGGCATAGGGAATTAAATGCGATTGCGGAAGGGGCAGGGCCAGTGGCAGGAGCAGGGGGTCGGTGTCGATTGTAGGCTTAATAGATTTATGAAGGAAGTCGCTTATAAATTCAAAAGCAACTGCGATTTTATAGTTCAATAATATGACTTAAAAGATCGCGAGTTGGGATTCAATGAAAAGACAGGAAGAAAGCTGCAAGAAAGGAAATTAAACAAAGCTTGTTGAATACAATAAAAAAAAAAATATATATATATATATATATTTATTTATTAGGGCATAATAAAATCAGATTGAAACGAAACTAAAGCTATTGTGATGCCTATGAGAGAGGGAAAGAATATTGTAAAAGATTTGAAAATGTTCAACAATGAATTAATATGTGCGTAATTCTTGAGAAAATCAACGATTTAAAAACTTCATATAAATAGCGACTCATCTTTACTAGACTAGCAGCTACCCTGGATTTTATTATTTAACAATGACCTGCCCCATTCATAGGTTACATCCAAATTTTATTTATACATGGTACATCTAAAAACATTAATGCAACTTAATAAAACTTGCAGCTTTTAGATTTTTTACAAAAGAATTTGATGGGTAAATTTAATTTGGTGAGGCGTGTCGAAAAGATCTTGTCGTAGATCAAAATCTATATTGAAGCACTGCTGTCAAAAGAAACAAAGCTGTTGAACAACTCATTTTCAAATTTATGAAAATCATCACAGTTCCTTACAATTAAAAAAAAGGGCAGCCTTGATGTAGGCTTTAGACTGAGGAGTAGAAAAAGAATGCCGCACTTAAGATCAGAGCAGTGGATCAGCATTTTGCTTTCAAGTGTGCTACCGAGCATTACAAAGCACATTTCAATAATGGGAACTGCTGGCATCACATCCATCCATCCATCCAACCATCCAAGTGAGCCAAGGATGTGCAGGCAGGAAAACCACAGGCTGAGCCGAGGTCGACTTGGCTCGGTTGCACCACATGCTGCGCTTCCCTGGCAGCAATTACATGACGAGTAACAAACACCACGACGCATTTGTCACGCACAGGGGGATGCTGAGTGGGGGGGGAGCCAAAAGGGGCAGCAGCAGCAACATAAACTAGCAACCAGCTGTTTTCTGGTTTTTATTTTATTTTTATTTTTACCAGTTTTTTGTGTGTTAAGGCTGACTTTTTGTGCACCAAATGAGTGCTGGTTGTGGTGGTGGGGGGGGGGATGTGGCACAGAACGCGTAGAGTGCTCAAAAAACTAGGGTAAGGGTAAACAAAAGAAACGCACGTACAAACCGTTAGAGGCAGCATCTTTCAAGTATGTTTGCGTATATATTTTTATCAGGCACTGCAGAGATTTAACCCCAATTTGTGAGATTTGCTTGCGGTGATTGGTGCTGCTGCTGTTGCTGCCACTGCTGCTGTTGCTGCCACTGCTGCTGTTGCTGCCACTGCTGCGACTGCTGCTGTTGCTGCTGCTGTTGCTGCTGCTGTTGTTGTGCTTTATGGAGTTGTATTTAAAGGTTTCTAAAAATACAAAGGCGAAAAAAAACAATGAGAACATAGAGAAGACCCTGGGGACAAACACTCAGAAAACGCACACAAAGAGAATTAGTTATAAAGGACATGCGACAACAACAAAAAAAAAACACGCTGCAGAGGAGTAAAAAAAAAACAAAAACAAAAACAAAACAGGGAAAGGATATGCGGAATATTTGCCATTACGTTTTGTGGCACACACCCCGTTCCCTAGATTCCTATCCCAGTGTGTGATAAATGTGGCTCGAAATATTTTAATTATTTTAAACGTTTTATGACGACCACAGAGGGACAGGCCAGAGAGAGAGAGAGGCAGGCCGGTCTCAGAACTCGGAGTACAGTGAGATGCAAGATATGCCCTTATAAGTAGGAAGCGAGTAAGAACAAAAACAACAACAACAACAACAATAAAGGACAATGACAATGTCGAAACAAAAGGCAGCCAAGCACAAAATTCAGAGGCATCCCTTCACTGCTCCTTCTATACTTAGTGTTGTCCTCGGTCCTCTGTGCTGTCCAAGAAGGCGACATAACTCAAAACAGCAGCCTTGCCAGCAACAGCAACAGCAACAACAACAACAACTTCACACAGTAATTACGCCATTTACTGTCTGGAGAAATGGGGTCACCCACTCGAGGAAGCATTTTTCGGTTGGCCGAGGGGCATTTTGGGGGGGTAGATTGTGGGTGGGTTTGGTGTGTATTCCACGCAAAACAAAAAAAAACCAGCCCCCACCCCAGTATCAGGAAAATTTTTGCTTTTGTTTCGCAATGCCCTCAAGATGTTTTAGCGGAGATAAATGACAACACTTTGGAGCGTCGAGCCATATGCTCGGGGCATGTAGCAGTTGGAGACATAAGCCGGGGGCATTAGAGATCAAAGTGAACGTCTGATGAGCAGGTGTTGTGGTGAAGCGCTGTCTTTGGGCCATGACAGATCTGAGCCAATAAGTAGCATGGGCCTGGGAATAAGGTCAGCATGGAAATCGTTGTGAACTCAGCTAAGGGTGGAAATAAAATGATAACAATCGTAATAACTAACAGTTAAGAGGCAAGCTAAGTGTAAAACATGTTAAGCCATAGACATAAAGAGGTCAGTTGCATTATAAGCCCATTGTAACTCGAGATATAGGGTTGCTAGAATACTACACTTATCAACTATAATAAGAACACAATGGGAGAAAGCTAAAAGCATAGTGAAACTTGAACTAAAATCTACCAAAAACCTTATAACAAATAATATATGGGTCAGGCTATTATAAGAATTTCTCAGAATATACATATAGGGTTTCGCCATATGGGATAGACAAACCCATGCATATTCATAAGACAAGCGTCAGAAAGTTGGAAAAAATCAAACATCTGTAAAAATTTAGTAATGCCGGTAAAAAAAACCCTAATGTTTGACAGGAAACGACTCAAAGGGACGGGGGGGGGGGGGGAGGGAAGGAAAAGCGTGGCGAAAGTAAAACACTTCAAAGTGGAACGAAAGGTGTAAAGAAAAAAGTAAAACGCAGACAAAAGAATAAAAATACTAAGTAAAAAAATATGAAGAAGAAGAAGAAGAAACTAATCATGGAAGCGCAGCTGTGCAGCAATGTGCAACTCGAAAAGCGGCAACTTTTGAAGATGAAGTTCAGTTGATGTTGTCCAGTAGTCCAATGATTCGCCGTTTCACTCTAACATTTGTTGTTTCTTTTGTCTTCTTCGCACTTGCAGTGCCGGCGATGGGAAATTTCACAGACGAACAGGAGCAGCGAAATAATGCGGCAGGCATTGCACAGGATACACGGGAATATCCTTTGCAGAGCAACGACTATCAGCACAATCATAATAAAAACAAAATGAATGGCGGCATGGCTGGCGGCGCCGGTGGTGGTGCCAGCAACGGTGGCGCCACCGATGCCAACGGCAACAACAACAACAACAACAACTTCAACAACGGACCGCAGTGTAAGTACAGTCAACGTGCAGTTAAATTCAATTAGCAATTTTTCCACTTGTTTTTTTTTTTTGGTATGGAATGCTAATTATTTAGTTGAACAATATTTACTTTTAATTTCATTCGATTGGCCAATTGCGAATTTCGTTTATATTTCTCGTTTTTTTTCTGCATTTTGTATGTTAATTGAAATGGGCTCTTTTTTTTATTTTTTGTTTATTGTCGCTCTTTGCAGTAATTGCGCCACGGCCCATCGATCAGGAGCCGAGCGAGGCGAACTTCATTGGCGTTGTCATTGTTGTTCTAACAACGATAATTATTCTACTGGTTGCCATCATCCTGTTCATCGTGTCACGCACGAAGCGGGCACGCGGCAGCAACGTCCTCGATGCATTCCAATACAGCTTCAATCCGAACACTCTGGGCGGCAATGTCGACAAGCATCGTCCCAATGGCAATAGCATTAAGGTGAGAATACCAAGAGTGTAAATATATATAACATATATATATATATATATATATATATATATAAGCTGGACAAATTCCTGCTTCGAATTTCACATAATTGTTCAATGTAGCGTGGAGCTGCCACGTTCTCGACGTGTGCTCTCTCAGCCATGCCACACTTGACCAGACGCCATGCGGCATTTATTTTATTTAATAGAACTTTTCAACGGCTTCCCATATATGGCACCAGCACCAGCCAAGGATGTCTGGTAAATGCCTAATGCCCAACACCCACCACCCACCATCCCACTCTTAACGTACCCTCGATTTGTGGGTGCTCAGCTTAAGTGCCGTTTGTGCAACACTTTAAAGTCGAGGGTGTGCGTGCCACATTAAAAGCAACTGCTTTAAGGCAATTGCCTTCAAGTTGAAAGAAAATGCCAAATGGCCTCACAATCCAAAATGTATTAGCAGCTGAAGAAAAGTGCAAAGTCAGTTGGGCAAAAATGGGGGATTAAAATAGTTTTTTTAAATTAACAATGATTGCTTAAGAAAAGTTTAAGCAAAATATATTTGAAAATTGTAGTACTGAAACTACTTGGGAATTTTAATAGCGTAATTTTATATCACTGAACTAGAGACATTGCGTTCCATTGGGAGATCAAATATGAAATATCGAAGATGAAAATATTTTTTAAATTAAAAATGATTCTTTAAAAAAAGTTTAACCAAATAATATTTGAAAAGTTGAGTATGGCAACTACTTGGTATTTTTTAAAAGTGTATATCACTGAACTTGAGATACCGTGTTCCATTAAGAGAATATGGAATATCAAAGATTTGCTATATATTTGTGAAAAACAAGACAAAATACGAATTGCTGCTCATCCCCATAATAAGAAACTTTTATTAGAATTTAATGACTTAAAGCTTATTCATCAGTTTAACAACAAGAGTAGTGTTAGATAAAAATCTAAATTATATACGACTAATATTAATTTAGTAAATATACATTAAATATGCATTAGAAATGGCAAAACAGTTCAGCTGAGAACATAAACTCTGATATATATATATGGCGTATATTGATTGCCCTGACTTGACACAACTATATATTAAATACTGTGCATTTTCACCCAATCCCCCACTCTCTCACACATTTCAGGCCAGCGTCGACGACAGCGATTCCATTGGCAAGAACAGCCTTTACCACGAACCCTTCAATGTGAACATGTACACAAGCGGCGTGAACGGCTACGCAGCGGTTAATGATTTACAATGTAATATGACGCCAGACTATACAGGTGTGTATGCCAAAAAGAGGCCATTACCCAGGCTCAGTGCCTAGCACATACAGTAACCAATACTCAAGGCCCCCTCTCTCTCCACACCTTCCATCCCGCACAACACTAACCAAACTCCAATTCCCTGGGCTCGCCCATATCCGCTGCGAGCCATAAAATATGGCGCCGCCAGCAACTAATGCAAATAAATTTTTGCGGCTATTGCCATAAACACACACACACACACACATACTTATACACACACACACACACATACTTATATACACACACACACATAGACACCTTTGCAACCTTTGGCATTTGCCTGACTAAGCGAAATCCTTTTGCGTCTTTTTTGCTTCCCCCCGCTGTCGGCACACAGATGTGCCAGAAGGTGGCTATGCGGTTCCCCATATGCAGGACTATATGCCGGCAACGAAAATGGCCAACGCAGTCGGCGGTTATGTGAATGTGCGACGCACGCCGCCGCCACCGCTGAGCAGCATATTCCCCAGGCCGCCCACAGTGCCACCGCCACCCATGGAGAAATACTATGCAACCACGGCCATATTTAAGCCCATCAAGGGAGGCGGCGGCGGCGGCAGCTCGACGAGCGGCGGTGGCAGCAACACTAATACGGTGAGCAGCGGCGGCGGCAAGAGCAGCCACAGCAATCAGGATCAACTGAATGGCATCTACGATGATGGCATGGGCACCATGAACACCCAATCGACGGCACCCATGATCAATCCGTATGCCAGTGGCAATAGTGCAGCTGCCGCTGCAGCGGCTGCTGATTTTCAGCGTGCCAGAACTTATAATTTCCGCAGCTATCCCGATAATCTCTAGTTCGAAGCCTCGCTCAAGTTGGCAGCAGCAGCAGTGGACGCTGGCGGCGATCTGCCCCATGGCAAGCGCATCAGCGGCACCAATGCAGCCGCCACAACGATGCCCAAGAAGCCGCAGCATCTGAGCATCGCGGGCGCCAGCAGCGGCAACACCAAACCCAAATATAGCTTGACGCTGCACAACAACAAGTATGCCACAAACAACGGCAAGCAACATGCCACAACGTTGCGCGACAATCATCATTATTATCAGCAACAGCAACAGCAGCAGCAGCAGCGACAGCATCTTAAAGCGTTGCGGCTAACACGTGATGTGGCCAATACGGATACAGGCGTCATTGACTATAAGCGACCGGTGCTGACGGGTCTCTCGCCCGCCGACGATGTGGGCGTTCATCTGAGCTGCAGAAGTGCGGCTCCCAAATCTGCTGCGGCTGCCAAGAGTGAAGCTTCGACTAGTGTGACAACAACAAATGCAACAAAATTGACGATCGAAACAGAAAATATTAACGCAACGGCAAATCCAAATCCGTTAACAAACAGTGTGATGAGAACACAAAACAATAGGCTGTGGTATCATTGATGAAAACCCCATATTAAATGGATTTGAGGTGAGTCAAAATACGCATTTATTCCTACATCGAGCATTTTTTTTAAGCTTTATACATGTTTTTAAATAAATTAAATAGAATAAATTAAAAACAAATAAATTATACAGGCAGTTAAAATATGTTGACAGAAATATAGTCGATATACGAATTAATTTGGTAGTTTTTCAAACAAAAAAAAATATATATTTATACAGAGTTTAAGATACCTCTAAATATACCCATAATTTATAATATAATATAAAATATATAATCTATATACATAATTATTTAAGAACTTATGGATTAATATAATCAATAAATCTCGTTTATTTTATTTTACTAAACGTTTTCCACATTTTTCTCTTACTCATTCACAGCTCTAAAACTCTACTCGGACATACATGAACTAGAAAATAGAAAATGAAAAATGCAAATATTAAGTACTCGTAATCGAAAGTAATCGTAAAATTGTGTTAGTACCCGCCCCTCCTCCCTTATATGGAGAGCACAACGCGTCGAACAATTAAACCCACTGAGCAAATGGAAAAGTTATATTAAAAAAGTCGAATATCTAAGCAAAAATGTAGCGTCGAATATATGCCAACGAAATGATAATGATAATGATAATGATATTGATATTGATACAACTTATAGAATACACATCTGTAAATACATATATATATATATATGAATACCTAGTATATTGCACGGTGTGCAAATGGTAGTGAAAAATGCATATGAATAGTAAACCGAGCTGAATTTTTAAAAAAATTTCAAAAAAAAAACAAAACGCGTAAAAAAGGGCACTAGTTTCTCATAGATCAAATGCAATCGAACAGAACATAAAGAAAATATATGAAACAAAAAAATAAAAATAAAAAAAACATAAAAAAAAACAAAAAACGAATTTAAGATCTAGCATTTAGCGACACTTATTGTTTATAAAACGAGACGAACAGAAACGAAGCAAGAAATACTATTAAAATGAAAAGATAAAGTAAAAAGCAAAAAAGTAACTAGCATAAAATAGAGTTCAACTGATTTTTAGTACCTTTCCAAATGAAAAAAAAAAAATTGAAAAAAAAATACTGCAAAACTTGCTGTAAATGCCCTAGCCCTATATACTATATGACCCCCACTAATTGAGCCCCCCTCCCCCCTGTACATTTCTGTGTATACATTTAGAGAGAGAGGTATCCGAGAGAGATACGTAGATTGTTTGCTTACCGAGCAGATGGATGATGCCGCGTCAAAAAATTATGTGAAGAGACGTTGATGATGATAAAAATAGTAACGGAATTTAACGGACCAAGAGAGCGTGCAGAGCGTCGTCGCCTAAACCCAATTAAAATGAAGTTTTCATCAATGATTTGTGATTAAAAAAAAATAAATATATTCAACTACTTACGAATATTCAGTTTCTTAATGCTAATTATAATTTATGCAAATGTTTTACCCAAAAAAAAAAAACAAAAAACAAAAAAAAAACAAATGACTCTGACTATAAAAAGTACTATGAAGAAAACAAATTTATATATATATATATATATATAAATCAACTATATACGAGTATATTTAATGTATAATTAATAAATAATCATGTATATGTTCCTTTTTAGTTTAATGCGCATTCGATTTATTACAACAACAAAAAAAAAACAAGTTAGAACATCATATTGTAGTAGCTTCGTAGTAGTTCAAAAAATAAAGCAGCAAGTAATACAAAAGAAAGAAAAAAAAAATACAAATAATTCAAGTGTAAACACCGCATTTTATAAAAATATCAACTAAATAAGCGCGTTAAAAAACAATATTTCAATAATAAAAATAAATACACACACACAGAGACACACACACAGAGACACAAACACACACACACACACCTGCAGCAAAAAGTAGTGAAAATAGTAAATATAAAAGAAAGGATAAAAAAACACAACACAAAAAACATACACATAAAGTATTTAAAATGTTTGTGCAACACTTTCGAGAAGATTTTTATTAATAACAAACAGCGTTAAGAGAAACGAGCTAAACAATTTAAGCTAAACAATTTTAGAAGCATATTTAAAAAAAAAAACGTTAATTACAATTATAAGCTGTCGAGAATAAATACTTAACGGTTAATATATAGATTTCTTAACTTTCTGCACAGTTCTTACTTTTCCAAGTTTCCAATTGCACAACACGTTTTCCAATACTAGCCACAACAACAACACCCAAACACTGTCAACACACACTATCACACACACTATTACACACACACACACTTTCCGCATGCAAATGCAACTCTGCCACATTGGATACACTATCGAAACGAAACAAATCGAAACGAAATGAAATGAAAATCACGAACCTACCTACAAGACTTGTATAAATAATAAAATTAAAAATAATAATAAACGGAAATTGAATAATTAGCAATTAAGTTTAAATTACATTTTGTAAAAATTAATAAACGAGGCGTAAGTGTACACTGTAAAAAAAAACAAAAATAAAAATTATATACTACTTGTAATGTTTTTTTGTAAATTATTGCAAAGTTACACAGACGAATTACTAATTTGCTGTTTGCTTCGCATTTCATTTCTAGACTAGTTTAATTTCTAAATTAATTTAAATGCATTTATTACAAGTATGTGTAAATTTCAAGGCAAAAAAAATATAGTATTAAATTATTTAAACAACAACAAAAACAAACGCATTTATTCATTTCTCTCATTCAATTTTAAAACAGCAGCATTCAAATTGAATGCAATTACAAAATTGAGATTAATTGGCAAGTATAAAAGAAAGTAAAACCGTATAAACAAAATGCTAATCGAATTAATAATTAAAATTATTTAATTATTTGTGACACCCAAAGCAAACACATATAAAAAAAAAATACAATTCAAAATGGGCAATAAATAATGGAAAATAAAAGCGCTGAAAATAATACAGAACAAAAACCAAATATATTAACACATTTTTGTGGCAATATATGGAAATTTATAGGCACATATTAAGCCGCTTTCTTTACAGGAATACCCAATCAAAACTGCATTTTAAACGAGACTACATAAATTCCAAATATTCTAAGGAAACTTGCAGAAATGCTGCCTTGATTTTAAGGCGTTGAATAAACACAAATTTAGTAAGATAAACAAAAATGTCAGTCGCCTTGTAAATAGCTTGCGGGTTGGATCTGCCTTAATATAAGGCTGGCTAATCCAGTTGTTGCTTTGGAGACCTGCTGCTGCAGGGACGCGAAGCTGGAGCTGTTTACTTGATGCCTGGAAGACTGGCATTAATCAGAGCACTTTACAGTGGCCGGGATCAATGACCGCCCTGGGCAACTGACATCTGTTTTAATTCACGCACATTTCGCATACTCCAATTGATTCCGCTCGGAAAATCGACAGCAGTGACCACAAATCGCTGCTCTCGAGGGTGGCAGGCGTCGGCGTGGCACGTTTGACTGGCGGGCTGACGGGCTGGTAGGGAAAGTTCGCACATGTCGCTTTCGGAACATTTAAATCAAACATAATAAAATAAAAATAAAATAATAACAACGACGACTGGCAGCCAGCGAGTCAGCCACTTGGCTGTTTGCTGTTTGCTGCTGTCTTTTAATTGACACTTTCGATTGTTGCACTACATAAATGACGCTGAATGGCTGTCCATCAATTCATCAATTCATCAATTCATTGATTGCTGCCCGTTGGGCCTTCACCTGTCTGTCAAGCGTACGTTGGAAATTAGTTTAAAAAAAAAAATGAATTAAGGCCACCAAGTCAAATGGCCCGCAAAATGGGTAATGATTTTATTTATCTCTTTTTTTTCGTAATTTTTATTTTATTTTTTAAATTGGGGAAATGCGTGAAATGTTCTCCCAATTCGTTGAGTTGTCATTGAGTGTTAAATGATTTTATTCTTTTAAATTTACCCTCATCAAATTGAAAATTGGCAAAAGCGTTTGTGCAAATATATGTAACAGGCAGAAATACCGACCCCATAAACTATATAGACTCGATCTGGATCAGCAGTCGAGTCCCTATAGCCATGGCATACTGTCTGCCACGAGAGAAGAGTGCAATTGCAGAATTGCTTACATTTTAAATGGAATTTATCAATTAAACCAGAATATATTTTGAAGAGCTGTTGTGAAGGGTATTTCGTCGTGCAGCTCACTCGACCATAACATTCTTACTTGATTTTCTTTGCACATTTTGGTTTTGCGTTGTTCACTTTACAACACTTCAATTTGTGACGCTCGTCCTTTGTCCATTTATTTATTTTTTGCGCTGTTGTTCGAAATGACTTTATTTATCGCATTTTGTGCGTGGACCATCGAAAAGGGTTGAATTTTGTTGAGTTGACAACTGGATGCGACACGCATTCCATCTATGTGACATTGTGTCGCAATAAAAATGCGAGAAATAATCATAATTATTTGCAATACAGTCGAAAATGATGGCCAAACACAAACGTTACTAACACGCCAAAAAAAAAAGGGTCTCAGACTGTGACAAATGCGTTTTAAGTATTGGACTGAAAGTGAAAAGCTATGTGACAAATCGGATTTAGTTGACTTAATGGCCAAATCATCTGTAAATCGTTTATTGATTCATCACATTTCCAGACAGAAAGATTTTATTTATATTTATATATTATAAGAAGTATTACTTCTTTTTTTCAATCTATTGGCTTTAATTACGTGCTGTCTGAAAAGTAAAATTATAATAATATATTTAATACAATATTAGAGTTCTATAAATATTGTGTTGATTGGTACAAAAATTAAAAATGTTAAAGCAAATAGTTGGCATTTTGAAACAATCTATTGTTCCCAGTCATATGCACTAAATGGGCAAAAAGGTATTACTCTAGTTTACTCTAGATAATTCCAGCTAATTCTCAATTATACCACATCCGTTGTTATACCATTGAAATCATATCCGAATCCGAATTGAAGAGCAACAGCTCAGCTGCTGTTGTGTGCAGAGCATCAGCTGGTGCTTATGCTAGATCAGGGTATGATGATGGCCATCCTATTAACTAGATACAGGGGTTTCCCTACTAAGCCGTCTGGACAAATACTTTAATGCTGCAGCGCAAAGTCTGGCGACGTAAAAATGCAGAAATATGTTTTTTATATGCCTTTGCGAGCCACTCCAACAACAACTGTGCAAATAAGCAAAAAGTAATCCTAATTACAATTGCTAGTTATAAATAAACATGGGCAGAGCAGAGGCAGAACAGCAATCCTGGCTGCCACACAACAAAGCCCGTCTCGGCCCAGTGTGCTGAGAATGATGACGACGTCATTGTAATAATGAAAATCCCCCAACAAGCCATAAAAGGGATAAACGAAATGTATTGAAATAAATGAATGAATGAAATTTTTGGCAAGCTGCGAATGTGACAAAGTAAAAGATTTGCCATGGCTACAAATGGGAGACTATGCGACTCATAGACTCATCCTCAGAGATGGGGATGAGGCACTGAATAATGTTGGAAACAAGGAATCACAGGCATTCTGCGACCTGTACTGAATTTTTCTTTTAGTGGTTGATTTTCGCAATTGTTTGTTTATTTTTCCGCTTACGGATTTTAATAAAGGAAATCGCTTAAATAGCTCAGACAGCAGGCACTGCTCATAATTACAAATGTCGGCAAAATGACAGCGAAATGAAAATGTTTTAAATCGCTTAAATCGCATAGGGAACACAACACAACACACACCCCTAAATCCAGCCCAAAACCCGATTTAACATGCGTTGCACCTTTTATTGAACCCTTTTTGACTTTAACATTTAAGTCGAAATGGAATCAACAATGGAATCCTGTACCTGGGCAATAGTACTACTACAATTGCTACTACTAGCAGTACCACTACCACCACCACCACCACCACCATCACCACCACCACATCATCATCATTATGCAGTGTTGTCAATTGCTCTATTGGAGCTTTATATGTTGCCTGAAGTTGCTTATCAAGCGTTAAATTGCAGCAATTTGACAGTTTATCGTTGAGTCATCGTCGCATGGCCATTGTCAAAGACAATGACAAAGGCTCCCAGCCATACTATTTGCACAGCGCAAACCCCGTTCCGTTCAAAGCTGCCACCAACACCACATTTCCCCCCCCGCACCTCCTCCCCTCCCAACAACCAACCCTACCCCCTCAAGTTGCACCAAAATGCAAAGTACGAGTAAAATGTCAAATTGTCGCCGTTGCAACTAATGCAATTCATGTGTTGACTGTTCCATAGTCAACATCTCGCTCGGCAATCCCCACCCCCCACCCTTGCTTTCTTCCTCTCTCTATCTGTCTCTCTCTCTCTCTCTCTCTGTCTCTGTCTCTGTCGTTCTCTTTGCCTGTTTGCATTTTGCTTGTGTTTGTCAGGTCCTGGCGAATTTTCTCTCTGTCAATTTGCATGTTACCTTTCATTTATATAAGCATTGAATTGCACTCTATCGCTCTCTCTCTCTCTCTCTCTCTCTCTCAGACTATCTCTCTCCTGGTGACCAACTATTAGATTGTGTGTGTGTGTCCTTATGAAATGCTGCTTCCTGCCGCACGTCCTTGCTGGCTTCCTTTGTCTGTCTGTGTTTGTATTTGCGTATTTGTTTATCTAACTATCAAAGTGCTGCGTGCTGCTTGCATAGGTCGACATTCGAGTGTGTTAATTGCTGGTCTGTCAAGCCCCCATCCTTCCCTCCATCCCCCTCCCCTCTGCACCACCAGTCTCTGCATCTGCATCTCCTGTGCATTGCAGTTGCAGTCTACTAATTTATTATTTAGACCCACATCTCGAATAAATGTGCAAAAATCATTTTATCATTTTATCATTCAACTGCCAGTCAAAGTACTCTCAGTTCCGATTTTTAGTTTTAGTTTCTGCTTTTAGTTCCCAGACTAATTTGCAAGTATTTTAAGTAAGTTAAAAGATTACATTTGATTTTGTCAGAGATTTAATTTGCAACCATTTACAGGTTAGATATCCCAGTCCTGTCGACAAATTCGTCACGTTTGGAGCTGTTTTAACTGGTATCAAAAGCAAGTTAAGTAATTACTTTACTTCATACTCAGTCAGCTTTATTTAATTAATTTGCGTAATTAAAAGTTGTCTTCAATGCAAAAACCATATCGATTAGTTTAGGTATCTGTCGAAAATGTGAATCAATCAATTATGGGAAATGTTTTTATGCAAGTTTAAGTTTTGCGTTTGTTGATTAAAATGTTAAACTAAGTATTTAAAAAGGAAGAAATATTTCAAATTTAATGAGATTGAAAATACAAGTTTATTTTTATTTAATAGCTGACTTTGTTTAGAGCCCTGATTAGAGCCTAGTTACAAATCGGAAGAGTCCACTTAAGGCCAACTAATTGAATATGGTCCAAACAAGTTAAAGCGCTAAGATATAGAAACGTACCGATACTGGGGAAAGGGGGTGTGGAGGAGGAGTGTGTGGTTTTGCCTGATGTGCCACATTATAAACTGCAACCTAAGACTTGGCAATAATTTGATAATTTAATTACACTTAACCTCGTTGAACCGACCCGAGCATAATTTATGCAATTGCTAATATGTGTGAGTTTGTGTGTTGTTGTAGTTGGTGTTGGTGTTGTTATTGTTGTTGTAGTTGGTGTTGGTGTTGTTGTTGTTGTTCTTGTTGGTATTATTGTTGGTGTTGCTGGCGACATTTTGCTTGTAGAGACGCATGCATAAATAAGTTCCACATAGGAGCCAAGTCGACGCCATCTTCAGCCACCCCCCCCCCCCCTCCCCAACGCTTCATTCCACAGCTTCGATATGTGCGGCATCCACATAATTGTCGGCTATGTATCTTACAAATGCAAATTAGATGCAAATGTTAATAATCTGCGTGAATGAATTTTAATGAGCGGCCCAAGTGTTTTGGCGGACTTGTCGCAGTCGACGTCGACGTCGGCAGCGCCCACTAGAAAGTGTCAGACATGCATCAAGGATTGGCCCTGACCAGTCTTAGATTCTTCTTCCTGCTGTTGTCATTTAAACATTTTTTTTTTCCAGCGAATGCCAGCTGGAAACGTGCCTCATAAATGGTGCACAGGTCGAGCTAACCCTTGCAGCTTGTTACGCAGTCAATTTGAAGTTGGGCATTTTATGGCGTGACTAGCCTTATGCCCCATACACTGAAAATAATTTAATGGCCACAATTTGGAATTTGTATATATCTTATTTATAGTCTAAAACCTTAAGCAATAGTAGCTAAAAATTATCAAAATGTATGTTTGACGAATTTATAATTTTATTTATCATATTTTATTTAGATTATATATTTTTTTAAGAAATCTAAAATAAGTTTAATATTATGGCTGTGCTTAGTATTTCTTACTAAATAATGATTTTTATACATTAAAGTTTTAACCAAAATTTCAAGTGTTTATATTAAATTTTTAAATAAATCTTTGATTAAAATTTTGTTAAAAATTAATGATATGCAATGAAATTTGTTGCAGTGTGGCAGCTGCTGCTGTGTCGTTGCCAGACAATAAGTGGCTGCGGCTAATTAACGCCGCTGTAAAGACGCCTGCAAGTGCGGCGGCTCCGACACGTGCTCCTTTCCTGTATCCGACTATCAAAATTATGTTTTCTGACACTTTTTCGTGTCCAAATTTAGATGGCAGTCTGCTGGCGCGGCGTGCTCGTCGTCTGCATCATTTCCTTTTCATTGCGTTTTTGCTGGCGCAGTGCCGAGGACGAGGAAGTCCAAAAATGAAAACAGATGTTGAAAATCAGTTGCACATTAAATGCTGTTCATGTGGAAACTTAATTGTTGCCACACAGACGAGAGTTCCTCGATCTGTCATTTTGCTACTCGGTTTGATTTGCGGCAAGTGCCGCGCACAGCTCTTGCCACAAGTTTAGGGGTTGTCGCTTCAGTGTCCCATTTATGTGTTTTATATTTGCCAATAATTTCATATATATATATATATATACACATTAATTTTTGGGCTCTCTTTCATTTGTTGCTGGCAAACACACTGTGGAAGCACCCATAAAATATATCAATTATTTGAGTTTATTTGCCAACACTCAAGGCGACATATGTTGAAAAATCCACAAAGTGTCCAAGGCACCCAGCAGAGGTCATTTATAACGAGCAAAAGGCAATTGCTATTAGAAATCAAAATATATATGATTTGCTAATGATTATTATGATAGAGACCTGATGGCACTGTGGAACCGATGAAAAACAATTTTCAGCTAAATGTTAAAGGGCAAAGACGATCCCAACTGTCATCATATTTATAGCGATAATATCTGTTAATTGTATAGTATTAATTTGTAACTTTATTTTTAATTAAAAATTTTGACATAAATTGATAGTTGCTAATTGTTTTTTTTTTTTAAATTGTAGACTGTTCTTAAATAAAGTAAAAGAATTAAGTAAAATTTGAATAATATCCCCGATGCTGTTACCTATTCCCCAAATAGCCATTCTTGAAAACCTTGTTAACGAAGCTGATTTCTTTTATACAATAATAATTAAATATTTATGAAATTTTACTTAATAATATGTATTATATACATAACCTAAATTATATACATATTTAAATTTAAAATAAAACCTTAAAGATATAATAAATAAGTTTTAAGTCTTAGAAATTTAGCTTTATAAAAATAAAAATAAAAAAATTTAAAATTTTATGTTAAAATTGATACTACAATTTTTGCAGATAGAAGTTGTTTTGATTAAAATGGAAAACTTCCAACATATGGCTAAATACCTATTTCAAATGTCGCGTAATCGAACACTCAATTAAATTACATTAGTGTAATTTTTAGAATGGAAACAATAATGCATGAATTTCAACATATGATGCATTTCTCAGATCGATGGGTGCAGTGGTTAGACAGTTTTGGGGTTGAGTTCGCTTGCTGTGAGGATGTGTGCCCATAACTGCGCAATATATCAAGCAAATACACCTGGGACTACCCAGGGACTGCACCCGGGGATGTTTGGAAGAACCAAACTATGAGCAACAAAATAAACACAGTAGTAAAAACAAAAAAAAAAAAAAAAAAAAAAACAAGGGGAAACTCCAAATGGAAATGGAAAGCGAAGCGAATGTAAATTTTATTTATATGCGATTTGATAGAAATGCGAAAGAACAAATAAAAATAATGGATTGAATCAAATTTTTTTGGTAAAGAGTCAGTGGCTGAAGTGGAGTGAAACCGTAGATGGAAAAATAATACAAATACAGAAAATGGTAGACTCTATGGAGTAAAGAGATGTTGGACTGTGGAATATGCAGTTGCATCACCGGAAGGCACAAACAACAAATGACAACAAATGAAGAGCAAACAGTTAGGGGGAGTTGTCCAGGCAACCAATTGGCAAGTGGAACAAACACCATCCAACAAATTCAACAAAAGAGCTGGCCAACAACAAAAAAAAACGACCTTGTGAAATGTGAATGTCACTTTAGTTCAGCGATGCGATGTTGTTCTACTTTGCCTTAACCATTTTCGTTTTGTTGTTGTCCAAAACAACAACAACAACAACAACAACAACAACAAAAATACTAGAAAAACCGTGAGCATTATGATTGTTGTTGTTGTTGTTTCTACCGCCATGCTAATCCTGTAACTGAGCCCTCGAGGGTGGCCACTAGTGGCCCCAGGCACGCCTCAGTGACTTTCACTGTCGCCGGCATAGCCTCGGCGCCCTTGCCTGGGATTAATTCCACACATTAGCCGGAAATTGTGTATGGCTATATATATGTATATGCCCTGCTCTGCGCTGCCCTGGCCAGTTTGGTTGTTCTACGAATATGTTGTTCTCTTTTTTTTTTCTATTCGGTTTTTATTATAATGCCTGAGAGTTAAGCCTGGAAATCTTCTCGAGCTAAGCTGACATGACCAATGGCAGCCACTTGTTAATTTCTCATACTAATTTTGTGTTCGCAGCTCTTTCGCTTTATTTTTTTTTTTTAAGGAAGGTGAAGTTTTTTCTTTTATTTCCCTATATATATTTTTGCCCCTTTTCATTAATCACACTGATCGCTTTTCGAGCACGCACTATTCGCCATCATTTTTTAGGATTTGCGCGCATGTGGAATTTTCACATTTCGCCCCCGTGGGACTGGCAAATGCGACGCAGTTCCTCTCACTTTTTGTCGAGTAATTGAAATTTGTGTGAGTGTGATAAATTCAGTTGTGGTGCGCCATGTTAAGCGCATGATTAGCGCATTTTCCTCGACTGCCAACAACCAACAGCCAATCGCCAACAACCAACAACAGACTTTGCCACAACACTGTTTTTGGCCACACCGCTGTCGATGTTCGTGCCTTGGTTGCCAACAATGGCTTTTAATTATTTATTGCCTAATGACCTAATGACTTTTCCATTGTCGGCCTGAGAAAGAGCAAATCTCATTGTGATAGGCATATTGCTAGCTGACAGCAATGACAACAAAACTAAACCAAAGTCACGAACATTTAAATAAATAAGTCACTTGGCGAGTGAAAGGGACAAGGGCAAGGGTAACAAAACAATAGAAAACTTATCTACACAATTTAACAATTAGCCTAAACTTTAAATGGAAATGAAAATTTTAATATTTGCTTGATTTTTCTTTTATATGCTGGCCAGCGTAAAGATTCATTCTTCTTGAACAAACTGACAGAGAATAATAATCAGTATTTAAATTAAAAAGTATATCTTGAAGTATTCAGATTGATCATATTATGATGATATATATATTTAATGGGCTAAGCTGCAGTTAAAACATGTCAAGCCTACCAAACATTATTTACAAAAGTATTCCAGTTTCAGTCCATTCTTTTTTTATTTTATTTATTTATTACAAACTAAAGTAATATGAATAAAAAATGGCATTGCATATGTAACTTTTGTTGATTTTCATATTTAGATTTTCATTTTATATACCGATAGATTAAGTAAAGAGATCAATAAATTTTTATACAATTTTGTAAATAATTATATTTTAAATTTTTTATATGGAAAGAAGCATATTTGACTGGCAACAAACACTTTCATTAAAATTCGCATAATATCAGTTGAATTTTATGCATTTTACCCTTATCGCAAACAATCTAATTGGCTTATAATCCTATTAGCACCTTCATTAACTGCCTGGACAGGTATGGGCTGTAATTCAGAGAAGGTTGAACAACACGCCCCGTAAGTCAATATACCCCCGCAATCAACTCAATTTGCAAATTGTGGTCTGGCATGTGCCACACTTGAAAGTATTTTAAAACCATTTATTTCAAATGACCCACACGTTGAACAAGAGACGAGGACCTGGACCTGGGCCTGGGCTTGGGCCTGGGCCTGGGCCTGGGCCGACAAATTTAAAACTCCAAACACGTAAAGGCAACCAGAGGCCGCGATTGCAACCTGGCCAGCTGGTCATAAAAAATTCATTTGACTTAAAAACTTTCAGAGACAAAAAGAAAAAAAAAGCAAAACAAAAAGAGGCGAAACTGAGACAAAAAACTGAGCAGCACTCGAAATTGATATTAAGTCAGGTGGCGCGTGTCCATTACACGCATTGCGGCTAGAAAACGAAATTCAGCTAGAATATATGCACAGAAAATATGAAGTGAAAGAGAAAGCATGAGACGGGGAGAAGAGTGTGGGGGGATAGAGGGAGCTCAAACTGACAGTTTTGAAGCACGCACATCTCGTGAATGGCATAAACAAAACAAAGCCAAAACTCAGTTCTGGTTGGGCATCAGATTTGCTTAGGCAGCGCGGAAATTGTGGCCGGTGCTCCATTGTCTTATTGAACTGCGGCAGAGTGTGTGGGGCAGTAGGAAACGGAAACGCGACCCAGCGGTCGGCGTTTTGTCAAAAGGCGAACGTGAACTATTAAAATCACTTAACTGCAATTCATGTCACGTTCGCGGCAGGCAGCCCAAAAACTTACAGCCGATTGATATATGCGATGTCAGTCTATGTAATCAGTGTATATAGTGTGTGCGTGTGTGTGTGTGTCTGTGTGTGTGTGTGTGTGTGCGATAAGTATGGTTGGCCAATTCACGATAAACTTGAGTGCCCATGCAATTTGCATAAATCCACTTTGTCGCTCCCCTTTTTTTCACAATTTATAAGTTGTGCTTGTCGCAATTGTTGGTCAAGGTCGTTGGGAGCAAAACTAAACTTGAACATAAATGTATATATATATTCCAGATATTAACTCTTGTTTGTATTTCCCATAGATTTTAGTAGAATAGTGTAAGGAAAGAAAATATAAAAAACCTTCTACAAAATTATATATTAAATCAGCATCGGCACTTGATAAGTATATATTAGTATAGAATATATAATGAAAATAATAAATGAGATTTTGAAGCAATTGTTTTTATTTATTTTTTTTTTTAATTTCTGGCCTGTTGCCAATATTTATTTGCTGCTAAACTAAAACAGTTTATTTGAATGCATTTTGCAAAAATTAAATAAATGAAAAATGCTCACGAAAAAACCACAAACAGCGTTTTATATATTGATCTGCTATAATTTTGATGTATGCTAATTATTTTTTTATTATTGTTGCAAATTTTGATTTATTTTGCAAACTATTTGCGCACATCCCGAAAACAATTAATGCGGAACCAGCAAAGTTCACACCGTGTGCAGAAATCTTTGGAGGCAACCGGCTCTCAATTAAATGCTGTAAAGTTTAATGCCACATGCCGCAGTTCTAATGACGCGCGCTGCAACGAGGGCCACAATATGTTGCGCCTCCATTTACAAGGGAGCCACTTGACAGGGCGAAAGAAGAACCACAAAAACAACAAGAACTCAAATCACATTGCACTTTTTTTCCTTTTGGATGTTGCTATCTCAGCTGCACTGATTAATTACAGGCAAATAAATTTCCACCTCTCCTCCTCACTCCTCTCATCTATCCACGTTGCGTGGCATGTGTGGAAAATATCAAAATGCTTAGCACTTCTTTTTATTTGGAACACCCTGCATAAGGAGAAGTTATAGAATGTTTCATATATTGGAGAGTTGACTAAGTAAAAAAGTGTGAAATATTATTTTCAATTCAAATATTTCCCAAACATCTAAAATAATATTTTAAATACACACTTCTCTCAAAAAAAAAAAAAAAATCAAAACATAATCAAGAAAAAATTGCTCGAATTGAAGTTGCAAAAAAGTGAAATTATTTAAAATGTATGTAAATTAAAAATAAAATTTTGAATAAATCATTTGCAGTTCTTTATTATATATTAAATAATGTTCTCAAATATAACAAGAATTTTTACTAGGTAACTCCCAGTCGAACACTCTCCACTTTATCGAGATGTTTTTTTTTTTTGTTTTCGTTGTATTTTAAATTTATTTTTGCTTCTTTGCCTGTTTGGATTATTAATTACACTGACACTTTGGGCCTTCACTAATGAGCACCGAAATAGATTATTTTTTCCATAATTTGGCTGCAGTCTATAAGAAATTTCCTGCATTCGTGATTGTGTTTCGTGGCCAAGTAGCACCCCCCACCCCTCCCCAATCCCCTTTCCAGAGAACACCTCCAGCTCCTATCCAGCTGCACAATTTATGCAAATGATGCTGGCTGAGCAAACATAACCTCATTTTGCATGGCTCAGCTCTAATATAGTACTCTGTTCTTGCCGGTGCTGGTATTGCTGTTGATGTTGCTGTTGCTGTTGCTGTTCCTGATACCGCCACTGGCCATTCGCCTTTTAGCTACCTCGACGAACACGTTCATGAAAAATGATTATAAGTGGGTCACAGGATATGCAAGTGCTTCTTTTTTTACGCTCAGCGATACGACAATGCCAAAGAATGGAGCAAAGTGGATCACAGCTGCTGCTGCCCCTGCCCCTGCCCCGCCAGAGGGCTTTGCTGGCGGCAGGTGTTTGGGGGGGTGTTCGGGGGGCAACTCTTGAGTTATGTATAAATATATATACATATAGCGAGCGAACACACTGAGCGTGCTTGGCAGGACATTTTGCAAATGTTACGGAAAGTTGGCCAAGAAAATGGTGAAAGTTTAACTGGGCTTTTGTATTTAATATATGCCATTGCAGCAAGTTGCAACTTACCAGCTGCCAGTTGGCAGTTGCAACTTTAATTTTTATAGCGCTGCCCAGCGGACTCGTGACATGCAACATATACAAATGTGTGTTGTCCAAGGACAACAGAAGCTAAACTCACATTTCATTTCATTTTCTTTGCCACAACGTCAACTTCAAGTTGAACCATGCAACGCATGAAAACTAATCAGAACGGTGCTCCATCCACTGGGATGGCAGCAGTTGCACATATTGACCAGGGGACATCCAGTCAGAGATTGCTGCCGGCCTTTTGACCCTTCCCGTTGGTTGCACATGCTCCGAGAATGCAAGTTTATTCAGCTTTTTACTACTCCATCTTTGCAAGTCACAAAGTTGACTAGTTTTCTCATTTGTTTATTTTTTGTATACATATATTTTTTTTTTTTTGCTTTAACCGGAATTGCATAAATAAATATTATATATTTACATAGCATTTTGTGCATTCTGTGAGGGAACTTTCGCATCTCAAAGTGTGATGACTTTTGTGCTGTGTAAATTGATATTGCAATACCATAATAAAAAACTTTAAATATAAATTTAAATATTTCTGAGAGTTCAAAGTTGTTATTAATAACCGCTTAACTTCATAAGGAGTGCATAAGTATAGAAATACAATGGTATATGTTCTATCTATATCAAATAATAATAACAAACATCGAATCAACAATGAAAATTGAAATATAAAATTCCATAATTTTCTTTATCGCCAAAAAAAAAAAAAAAAAAAAAAAAACCCCAACCCATGTCCCAGACAAAATGAACTTTTTTTTCTTCTTTTTCTTGTTGCGCTTCTTTAAGCTGCTAACATTTTGCTTAGTTTGGCAAAAACACGCAGCGACCATTTTTCATATTTTCATTTATAAATTTATTATAAAGCCAACAACAGCAGCAGAACTAGCAAGAGCAGCAACAGCTACTCTTTGCTTGTGTATGGGCTTAATGGCTCTCCTCCCCCCCCCCACAACCCCTCTGTATGTTTAGTCCGCTTCGGGAGCTGTCTCTGCCACAACTCAACCCAGTGCTCTGGGCTGCGGTTTAGAGCAACGGCTACTTTGGCATTTATTTTAAATTATAGTTCACAGTAATAACTAATGCTCAGAGAGCAGTTGTTGTTATTGTTGTTGTTGTTGTTGGTAGTTGGCTGCTGTTTACTGTTTGTTGTTGTTGTTGTTTGTTGTTTCTGCTGCCATCTACAGAAATTATAGACATTTTTGGTCTGGGACTTGTGTGTAGTTTTTAGTCGTTTAATGACAGTATTTGCCAGAGATGCCAAAGTTCTATGGCAGGTTGACATGAGATGCTGTGTTTTCTAGGTGCTCGGGGGGAGAGGGGGTTGGTTTCAATTAAATTTTAGTGCAAAATGTGAATGTGGATTACACAGTTTGACAAGTAATCTGCATAATTATTGAAATTCTCCAAAAACCAGTTGACATTTTTCCGCCACTAATTGAAAATTCCTCAAGTCAAGTTAAAGCTGTCAAGCAGCTGGCAAGTTTCTCGCCAAATTTATTTGGCACCACCACAATGCCAATCGATGTTGTGTAAACGAATTTTCACCATCATGGTTATCGCCCCTTTGAGACTCTCTCTCTCTAATGGGCAAATACGCTACGCCCATATCGGCCCCTCAGCGCCCACACCCACCCACCCCCTCTCACATAAGTAAATATGAATGAGTTCCAAGTTAATGAAATATTGAAATATGAATAGACAAACTCCTTCGCCTTCGCCCTCGCCTTCGCCTTCGCCCCCTACAGCAATCACATGTCCATCAAAGAAAACTTTGTGCAGAGCCTGTCAAATCGCAAAGGAAACCGAGTAAGAAAATGTAGACCTGAAAGTACCCTTTAATAATAATAAATAAAAGTTGAAAATGTATTACATACAATTAAATATCAATTAAAATTTGCATATTTTGTGTAATTTTTGCAATGACTATTATCAAATTACGATTTTAACGAGACCAAAAAGAAAAGTTTCTTATTAATAAGAAATTATATAATAAAAATTAAATTAAATTTTGCAATTGAGATGTAGCAAAAGGATGAATAAAGCTCTTAGCCCCTTTCGACAAAAAAAAGTGGCCCGAAACAAACAAAAATTACAATGCTTAATTATGAAAAGTGTATTTTTTTTTTTTCGTTCAGCTCGCCAAGGAAAACAAGTAGAAACACGCGAAATGAGTTAATGAGCTAAATTATAATGTAGTTTTGCCTTGCCACGTCCTTCGACATAGACTAAAACACCCCCATTTGGCCGGCATTTGGGTCAGAGCTGGTTTGGGGGACTGCTTTAATGGGGCTAATCAAATATTTGACATTTGTTTTAGGTGGCGCTGACGCCAAAGTGCTCTTGTCTAATGTAGAACTCGTTAGAACTCACAGCTCGACACTCGGCCAGGTCTCCTCAATAATAATAAGAAGATTCACTATTATGTTGGGGGCAGTCATGTGTGCAGTGTGCAACGAAAAATTTCATTAAATTATTTACATTGCAACTGCAGCCCGATATTCCGGCAACAGCCAACAGCCGACATCAACAGCCCCATTAACAACGTTGGCAACAGCAGCAGAAAAATAATACATAAAAAAAAAGTATAAAAATATCAAGGAAAAGGATGGAGATATATAAGTACAATAAGTAGGATTGGGCCAGCCAGAAATCGGAATGACCTTTAAATAAATCAAATAAATTTAATAGTATTTTGGCTTATCAGCAATTTAAAGTAAAAAGGCGATCAGAAATTGATTTTTGTTATAAAGTAAATTTTATTAATAATTTTTTTATTATTATCTATGCTTAAAGTTGTCATACTCAAGGGCTCAAGGGTAAAATGTCCAGGTGGCTTCACATATATTATTAATTATATAGATCACAGGAAGAAGTAGTGTTTGCAGCTGGCTTAGACTATGAGTAAGACAAGCCACATTAATGTTCCTTATAGTCCAAATCGTAGATGCCATTTGGGAATTAAAGTGTAAATGCTTGCTCAGAAACGAACAAGGGAAAATGAAAAAGGCAAAAGCGGAAGCGGAAATGTTTAATGCGGGTTTGGTAGCACTGACAACAATGCGTTGCCGCGTCCTCGGCTCACCGGTTGGCTGGCTGGCTGGCTGGCTGGCTGGCTGGCTGGCTGGCTGGCTGACCAGAGTAAATCGTAGACCGAGTCCGAGAGCAGACCAGACCCTGGGACCAGCCCATGTGAGTTACGCGCTAACGAAAGCCGATAAATATTTATTTGCATGTGTGCGTGTGTCTGTGTGTGTGTGTGGTTGTGCGTGTGAGTGTGCGCTTGTATGTGTGTTAATTAAGAATTTGCAGCAGGCTGGCAGACGATTAAATGTGTACGAAAAATGTGCCCGCCCCCGCCCCCAACCCCGACATCCACATCCATTCCAACCAGTGCAATCGATGTGCTGGACACGCAGAGGAGGAGGACCATTAGTTCCGCTGGATATGGCGAAGGGTTTTCATCGATAATCGAATGAATTAATGAAACACGCAAATGAAATAAAAATCGACAGAGCCAAGGCTATTCATTTAGATAAATCTCTTTTTTCCCCTGTAACGGAAACAAATCACTTTATTCACATTTGTTGCCCAATCTTCGAATGCGATAGATTTTTCATCCCATTCATAAATCGTTTCCCTTTGATTATGATTACATAATATTCACAGGAATAGGCACAAGATCATGATAAGATATATGCTTTATGTATGCACAACTTTAATTATAACATTATAAAATAATCACAAATTATCTTTGTCATTCTGCAACTTGTGAATGACAGCAATATAATGTTGGGGTTTTCATGCTGTTTCAGACTTGGGATCACCGTCACATTATGCCCATTCTTGACACTTTCACTATCAATTGATAGCTAAATATAGCGATAATATTTGCACCTTGGAATCTACTGATAAAAAAAGACTCAGAGCAACGCCTTCAACTTGAAAATTTGGCAAAGCCTGAACTGATAACTGAGCAAGTTTTATATATATATTTTGTGGGCAGCTTGAAAAGTTCCAAACTGAAATTTTGTCAAATATTCAAAACCTGTTTTTGGGCATTTAACATTTTCAAGTGAGCTATGACCATCCGAATTTGAATTTTTATAATAAGAGCAACCGGTTTCTGAGAGATCCTGACCTTGGCTACTGCAATAATTGTTACTGCTGATTATTTCACCATAAGTTGGTTCAGTTGCGTCCAATCGTGTAATCAGTTTTGGCCTGTTGTTTGCCTTATCATGGCAAATATATAAAGCGTTCCATGCGCGGCATGCAAAGCAGTCGTTTCTTTATTGTGCTAAAGCCCACACCATGGAAGGTTCCTCTAATCTTATTCTGCTACTGGCTTTAGTTGGGGTCGTTTTTATTAGCGGCACCCAAAGCGCCAATATACTTGGCATGTTTACGAGTTTGAGTCCATCTCACTTGATAATACAAATGTCAATGGCCAAGGTGCTGGCTGAGAATGGACACAATGTGACGGTGGTTACATTGCTCAAGCCGCCAGTTACCCACAAGGATTTCAATATTGTGCAAGTGCCACTCTCCGAGGAGGATCAACGCATGATGAGCACAACAATTGGGCAAATGGTGGCCAGAGATAACAGCAACAAGTTGCTTTCAATGTTTCGGAGCATGGGTCAATTGAAGTTCATGTTTGACAAGATGAAGGAGGCGATGTTGGACCAGCGGGTGAAGGACTTGTACGAGAACAAGGACAACAAGTTTGATCTGGTTATACATGGCTTCTTCATGAACAAATATCAGATTGGCATTGCACAAAAGCTGAAGGTGCCCGTGATAATAGCAGCCGCAATGGCACCAAATCAATTAGTTGGCGGCATGATAGGTAATCCTGAACTGGTCTCAAATGGTCCCGCCCACGTCAATGGTCCACCGATGACCTTCACTCAACGACTCAAAAACTATCTTATTGGCTATGTTTTTGCAATATTTTGCTGGATTGTGGAGAGCAACGGCGCCAAATCATACCAGTAAGTAGATCCCCTCAACATTTTTGAAGCGATTTCATCAAGTTCCAATTTCATTCCAATCAGTGCACTTTATGGCGACGATCCCAATATGCCGGACTATGGAGATCTTGACAAGAACATTTCTTTGATATTCTTCAATTCACACGGTATCAGCGAGGGTCCCATTAGGGCCAATGTACCAGCCGTAATCGAGGTTGGAGGAATACAGATTAAGGCTACTCCCGATCCCTTGCCAAAAGAAATCGATAGTTTTATAACCAATGCAACAAATGGCGCTATTCTCTTAAGTTTGGGCTCAAATGTGAAAGGAGCTCATTTAAAGCCCGACACTGTCCAAAAGATGTTTAATGTGCTGTCAAAATTGAAGCAGAGAGTTGTTTGGAAATGGGAGGATTTGGATAAGACACCTGGTAAATCTGACAACATACTCTACTCCAAATGGTTGCCACAGGACGACATACTGGCTCATCCCAATATTAAGCTCTTTATAAATCATGCGGGAAGAGGCGGCATCACAGAGTCCACGTTCCATGGAAAGCCCATGCTCTCGCTTCCTGTCTTTGGTGATCAACCCAACAATGCTGAAAAGATGGTCAGCGATGGATTTGGTCTCAGTTTGAGTCTAATGACACTGGAGGAACAGCCTTTCCATGACAGCATTGTTGAGGTCCTCAGTAATCCCCAGTTTACGCAGAGCGTAAAAAGTTTCTCCTCTCTCTACCGGGACCGACCCCTCCAAGCACAAAAGAGTGTCCTGTATTGGACAGAGTATGTGCTGCGTCATCACGGAGCTCCGCACTTGCAGAGTCCTCTACTTCACATGAATTTTGTGTCAGCCAATAATTTGGATGTTTACATTCTGCTTTTAAGTATCTCATTGATATCGCTTTACATAAGTAAAGTCATATTCATATTTATATACAAAAAGTTGACTGGCAAAGCGCAGAAAGCCAAGAAAACCAAAACCTCTTAAAAATTGTATATTGTCATTTAATTTTGTAGCTAGATTTTTTTCATATGTTGAGCTATTATTGCATTTGAATTGTGAATGTATACTGATAGTGGTGGTACTATCAGGTCTAAATTTGAACTCATAATCAGTATTTTATATATATACACATTATCGTTTATAATCAATATTATGCTCTGACTGATAGTAATGGTTATGTCTATATATTTCAGTCATACGGCTTATCATTTAAATCATGTATCTAAATCTTTACCTGCTAATATTATGCATTATTTAAGTATTATAAACTAAAAACATTTGCTATCAGTCTTCCACCTGACTATGACTTTATCAATTAAAATTAAAAGTGATATTTCAAAATAAATAACAAACGATATTTTGTCAAGTTTTTATTTTAGCTCACATTTTAATTTTCACACAAAAAAGACCAATATATAAACTTATTGCTAAAAGCTCTTGCATAGTTTCAAGCCAACTAGTGGAAGCCAAAGGTTTCCATTCGTTCATATTCCTATTCCCAGCTGCAGTGCATCTCTAACTCATGGACATGGAGTATCGTGCTGAAATACTTGGCAACTTTATTACATAAATTCGCAAAATACTTTTGCACGTCACAATGTTGTTATCTAGGTTTATATTTTGCATACACTTTCGAAAAGTACCATTTGCAAAAAGAACAACAAAAAAAAAAGGGCAACAAACTGAAAATTCTTCTAGCCATATAACGAGCACATTGAGAACAAAATAACATTTTGCAATAAGCAAATTTCAATTGAAATAGCAAACTGAAAAGGCATGTGAATAACGCCCAAATCAAAACACTCTTCCTAGCCATGCCCAAACCAACACAACGTGGTAGCTGGAATGCAGACAACATTGAGATATTTTTTTCACTTTGCTACAAAAAAAAAAGAAGATAAAAAGAAGAGAAAATAGTAATCTATATATACGCAAAAGATATCCTTATACACCATAGTTAAATGACTGATATAAAATTTGTTATTTGGCTAGTGATGCTGAACAGGAAAATATATAAATTATTTGGGATTAAAAATGACTATTTCCTTGGGTAACAAATTCAAAAACAAAAAACTAAAAATACCTTTTAATAATGGCATATATAGTAAAATAAAAAAAATAACGAGTCTCAGTAATCTACGCGCTTTTCACTATAGAAGTTCCAATTTAACTAAAGTACTCCAAGAAGCTGGTTTGATTTATATATAAATATGCCAGACAGGCGAAGCATTTCAAATATTTTTGGCAATTAATGCTGCTTTGATAACAAAATTCTTCCATGACCAAATCATCATAGTTGCACAAAGTTGCATTGGACTTATTTGACAACATGCTACCAAAAAGCAAGCGATTTGAATTATGCAATATGGAAATACCACAAGTCTCATTTTTTACATTTGGCAACATAATACGTTCAAATATTTATAAATGAAAATACGATTTACACTTGGTTTATTATTTTCGTGGCTGAAAGAGTTGAAAAAAAATAGTGGAAAAATAAGTTTTTCAGTTACGTGGTTTAAAACTGCAATCAATTTCGATTAGGATGAAATTTAATGTACAAAAGAGAAGAGAAAAAAATATAATTATATGAAATAAGAAATGTTAAATACTCTTTCTAATTACAAATTATATATTTCATTCATTATATATATATTTATATTTATTTGTATATTTAGTTTCTTTATATTCAGAGATAACTGCCCAAATAAACACAATTACCAAACTATAAAAATATTTGCAAAAATCTGCGAATATTTAATTTTCTGCTTGTAACAATAAAAGATACAATTTGAAGCTTCATTGCTTATCTCCTACTTTCCATTATATTGATCATTCCGATGTTAGTTTTATCTTGAAATCATGCAAATGTTGTCTAAATATTTATTTTGCTTTAATTTACTTAATTGCATAATGCGCCACTGCGGATCACCTCAAGCATATGAATTCATTTCAATTAATTTGATTTTCAATCCTGTTTCTAACCCCCCGAAAAATCCAGTTTTACCTATTCTGTGAACTGTTTACATAAAAACATTTTACGTTAATGTGTCGTTGTTGGCAGTTTGTTTAATTAAATGTGGAACAATGCCGATCCCGAGATCCTTTGATGAATTCAAGAGAACCCAGTTCCAGTGAATACCTTTTCAAGTGCTTAAAAAACAGGATTCTCTGTTAAAAATAATATGTATAAATGAAAGCGACTGAAACTTGCCGCGTCATGGGCAATGTCAAATGAAAACATTTTACGCAGTAGTCAACGCATAATTCATAAAGCCGCAGGGGATACGACGATCCCCGTACCACAATACAGTTCCCAACCCATCCTGCCAACGTTCCCATTACCATTCCCATTTCCATTACCATTCCCCTTCCCTTTGCGAGTGCTACTTGCTCTTGTCCCAGGCAGCAGTTCATGATGCGTGTGATATGCGTTACCTACCCTACAAACTCAACCTCAAGTGGCAATGCCATCTGATATGTCTCAATCAGGACAAGCACAAGAGCATACAGCCTCTCTCTCCCTCTCCCTCTCCCTCTCCCTTTCCCTTTCCCTAGCAATTTGCACCCCGCACGTGTCCTTTGCAATTGCAATTACTTTTGGTTCAGCATTTTTAACGATGGGAAACTGCATTCGCAGTTTGTTGGGATCAAAACTTTTGCGCGCACTTTGCCCAAATTCAATTTCGATTATGTCCATAAAGGTTGCGTGGGAAAATCGCTTGCTGCGGTTTGTCTGTCTGCCCAAAATGACGCTACGAATTTCATTTTTTTTTTTTCCTTGTGCCAAAGATCATTTGGCTGCTGCTGCTGCTGTTATTGTGGGCGTGGCGGCGGCCCTGAATTGTGCAATTTTAAATTACTTGCGATGCGCTCTGTGGTGAATTATGGCGTGCCCCATCCAGCCATGGATTTGAATTGTTTGGCAAAGGCAGCTCTCCCTTCCCCCTTCAGCTGTGAAGCATTGCATTTCATTTGTTTTGCTTTGTGGGAGTGCAAGTAATTCAAATTTGTTGCTGCGTAAATTGAATTGCCGCCAAAGCGCATAAACATTCCAATCAATTTTGTAAGCAAATGAATTATGTATTGCAAAATTTCATGAATTCTGCGTTTTGGGAGAATGAGGCAAATTCATTTTATTAGCTGTAGCCATTCTCACATTGCACCCACTAACTATAAATTAAAACATATGCTTAAATATTCGGCAAAATTCTGATTACAATGGGTTACTTAATAATTTTATACATATTATATTTAAAGCATTATCACAATTGATTATTTGTAATATGAAAAATTAAATTAAAATTATATGATTTTCGTAAACGTTTCATTTAATAAAGTTTTGGAATTTTAACTGATTTTTTTTATTATATTTGATATATGTAAAATCTTTATGCAGTAATTCACTGCAACTTGTTACAAAAACTACCAAATGAAATACACATTTGAAATGAAATTTAAATTATAAAAAAAACCTCCTATTATTCAGATATATATATTCTGCTTTTGTCACAAAAAATGTAGTGAAATACAGCTCATTGATGTGTTCTGAGTGATTTCACTTTGTAAAGCTTTATTTGAAAAATGGATGATTTATTAAACATTAAAGGAGTATTTATTATTATTTTGCCAACCCTTTTTCAAATGGCTATGCAAAACATTGTTCCTCCTTAAGCGGTTTAAAAACACCCTCCTTAAATAGTGAGCCATAGCGTGAAATCATAAAAACTGCATAAAACTACGAGCCAAAAAGTGTTGGCCAAATAAAATCAATAATCCTTAAAAATACAATACTTTACGCATAAATAGCTTCCGTTTTTTTTAATATGCTGTCCATCGACATTCAGCACCAGCAACCAGCAACAAAAAACGGTTGCACAGCAAAAAAAAAAGAAAAACAAAAAAAAAAAAAGAAATTGGATCAACATGAAAAAAGCGTGGGATTTGCGCGGTCCGTTTGTTTTTTTTTTTTTTTTTTTGTCGCCGTCGAATTGTCGGTTGGACGCGACAACCAATTTGTAATCAAAGTAATTTTAATGCAAATTTTATATGTTGCTGCACGTAACTGCAGCTGGAGCCAAAGTGGGCGGGACACCATGCCCAACGACGACTGGTTGCAGTCAGTAATACAAAAGCCGTAAATAAATACAAAAGTGACCCAACGCGAAAAAGGGTCGCGAAAAACTGGTGCTTAACTGGCAACAGAGCCAACATTGCGATGCGCCACAGTTTGTTTATTTAAATGATTTTATGACTTTTCCAAAAACCAAATGGTGACAACTTGTGGCGCTAAAAGTTGAAAGTTTTGTGGCCAAACAAACTGAACATAAAAACTGCCCATAAAAATGTATTCAACAAAAAAAATAATAAAAAATAAACGTTAACTTTAAGCCGAAGCAAACACACACTAACTTTATATGTAAAAGAATCTTTTAACCAAAAATTTCAGATTCTGCTACTATTTCAAACTAGATATAATAAAACTAGAATAATAAAGTGCTATTTTGAAGTTAGTTTGATAAATAAATAATAATAATAATAATAATAATAAAATCGATTTATTTTATAGATTATTATTATTAAAACAATGTTGTGCAAATTGGATACATAATTCCAGTAAAATATATTTTTTTTGCATTACATTAAACCACAATTCCAATCTACTTTCCCAAGACTCCGTCGCAAGTGCGATAACAAAACTAAATTTACTCTTTAAACTGAGAAATAAAAGTGTTTTCTCTTTAAAGTCTTTAAAGAACAAAACACAAGCAACACCTGTGGTCTTGTGGTCATATCAGATGTTAGGAGCAGCTACAAAGAAGCCGTGGAAACTATAAAATGGTCATTGGGAAAAAATAAATAAAATACAAAAAAAAAAACCCAACCTTGTCCATAATTTGAGGCAACAAATTTTCGATGCCATGGGCCGCATAAATTTTCCCACTGAGAGAACCCAAACCCAAAACACAAAACACAAACGAAAAGGTCACATTAGGCATCATTAGCCGAGAGAGAATTGCGGTTAAGGTGCGGCCACCGACTCCGGTAGTCGAGTACCTCCGATAGGGGCCCACACACACACACACACATGGCACACGGTCGATTGGAAACGGCAACCGGACAGAAGTCACATGTGCGCCTCAGACAACCAAAAAGAGGATGAGGGGCAAGGACAAAAGCAGTTTCAGGTAGGAGCAGTGCAGTTTTTTCTTGAGAAATTGCTTTGAAGTAATTATGTAATTGACTTTCGGCTTGGGACGAGGCTGCTGCCTGGGGGCGCCGAGAAAAAGAGTCCAGAGACCTCCTATATTATACGGCTGTCATTTTTCAAGCCATTGTCCTTTCAGTGTCCTTACGGCCCTGGCTTACTTTCTTCGTGGTGATGCCATCAATTGTCAGCTTCCGTTTTCATTTCTTATTTGTGGCCTAGCAATTTTCGCTGTTTCGCTTTTGTTATTTATAGTATATATTTATTGCTCTGTTTTTCGGTGTTTTTCTATCTCTCTTTTTTTTATTTTGTTCTTTTCGGGTGCGTGGCATGTGTCGCAAATTATGACATTTTAGCGGCACTTTGATAGACAGCCGCCAAGGAGCAGGAGCTGGTGCAGGAGCAGGAGCAGGAGCTGGAGCCTAGCAAACGGCAAAGTTTCTAACTTTGCTCTTGTCAAGTGTCAGTTATCATCAAATTTGATGTGGGCCGCATTAGTAATTATTTAATGGTTCATTGCGTTTGTGCGGATAATATTGTTCTTATGGAGCAGATGCTTCAATTGTGGGAACAAAAGAATTTCAATTTATTTGTCCTTGGCAAGGTGTCATGGTTGACAACCCTCTCGACTCTCGAATAACACAAAGAAAGAAATGTTGATAAAGGTGGGATTATGTGAAAGTGTAGGTAAATTTTATCGTAAAATACTAAAAAAATATGTTGTAGTCAGCAGATATATGAAAACATTTATAATTCGTCAAATAGAGAAATTAATGTTCAGCTTAAGCTTATTCAAATTTTTATTTTGAATAACCATCAGAAATATTTGCTTTTAATAAATGAAATACGATATCAATAAAAAAGTGCAATTATTTTTATACATTAGTTTTATACTTTGTCTTTATTATAAGAATATTTAAAATTGAATTTTTAATGGTACTGTCTATATTCATACAAATAACATTCAATATCTTTGCTGTTGTTTATTTTTTTTTTTAGCTTCCCCAGCCAATGGTTTTTCACTGTGAACTCAACTTTTTTGGTAAGTCGATACTTTTTGCTTGACAGCAGCGGAAAGAATGAAATCGATTTAAAACACATTTTGGCTACATTTGCTTGTTGCCTCAATGTGGCATTTAAATTTAAATCAAAAGCGACAAATGTCAAAAAGACAACAACAAGATCAGAATCAAAAAAAAAATCGAAGAGGTGTGCGTGTGTATGTGTGTATGTGTGTGTACTGCAAGTGGTTGTTGTTTTGTATTTTTGTTACTGCTCGAAATGTTATTTAATTATGCGCTAAGCTGTCAAGTGACATGGGTAAAAACTGCAGCTCCCCACCTCCACCTCCGCCTCCAACCCTTCTCGAGCATTGTGGCAACAACTCTTGTTACATTCAAATGAGCTAAATGAGCTGGGCCCATTCAGTGTGCAACTCTTCCACCCCGTCCCTGCTGTCGACTTACACGAAATCCGCTTGACATTGATGGCAACCAAATTGACATAGAAATTTGTACATTGCATTCCTGGGGTTAAATATTTTAGTCAACGATTTCTTCGATTTTTTTTTTTTTTTTTGGTTTTTCTATTTTCCATCTTTTTGACAGCTTCTAATTGCTTGCCAAGGGATTTCCGCTAGCTGTCAAAATACTCAACGCAAATTTGATGACCTGCAACCTGGGAGGAGCTGTGGAACTAGGAGTGAGGAGGAGAAGGGAAAGGGAGCCAAGAATGCACACTGTGAGCTAATTTTCAATTAGGCCAGCCAAAAATGAAATCAATGCAATTCCCTCAAGCGCAGTGGCTTAATTGAAAATGGCATAGGAACAACTTTTAATGAACTAGGCAGTCAAAGTACAAAAGAACAACTGAAATAAATAAATTTTCCACTCGTTTTAAGACGAATCACAAATACCCTTAAAATAAAACGAAATAAATGATAAAAACAAACAATTTATTCCAAATAAATAAGTGTTATTAAATTATAGATCAATTTATTTAGACATAATCTTATTCAGTTAGAAGAAATAAATATTTACAGTGCATTACAAAATTTCTGCATTTTAATTTGATTTTAAAAAGTAAAAATAATTGTTATTTGAGGAAAGTAGAAAGATTCTTAATAGTTCTTAACTTTAAGAGTATCTCGTTGGTGCCTCGTGGAAATGCTGAGAAAACGACGCGAAAATGCAAAATCTACTTCATTTGTTTGCCAACTTGTAAAAGTCGAAAGTTTCTAGTTTCGTACTTAAATTTTTTTTTTGTGCATTGTTTAAGCAACTCGAAGTTCTTTGCCAAATTTGGGTTAAGTGAAAGTGCAATTTCAGAAAATTAAGCAGCGAAGCTTTTTTGTTTGTATTTTGTGTTTTTTTTTTTTCCGGTGTTGTTGGGGTCATTTGAGTAGCAGCAAAGTTGGTGAATTGGCGTTGAGGCTGCCATTAAAATGCCAAGTTGTTAACATGGCCACAACTAAAATGCCTAATGAACCAATAAATTTGTCTGAAAACCTCCAGAGTTGTTTGGACATATACACTTTGCATTTTGGCCCATAAAAACAGTTCCAAGTAGCTACAACTCTTTGGCTGCATTTTCAAGATATTCCCATTTTAACGACGTGGCTCCAAACAAAATTCTGTTTTGGTTTTTAATTAAGGCCGCTGCGGCAACTGCAACAACCACAAAACGTACAACAAAACTTTTGGGATCAGTCTAAATGCTGGAACGGCATTCACAGTCAGTTCCATTGATCTTTTGTTTGTGCCTCGAGTTTTTTACGATCTGCATCTGCCACGATTTGTGGCTGCTGTTGATATATGACGGAGGGTTTGGTTTGGCCGTTAACATTTTAAGAATATTGTTGCCCCACAGCCATTGGTTGCTTGTGTTGCAGCCTGTTCAAGATCTTATTGCTTAAAGCAAATATATATTCAAGTTTTAATGAAGGTTCTGAAATTCGAACAAGTGCACATGAAATGTAATATGAATCATACATTTATAAATAGACCATTTTTATAACTCAGTTCCAACGAATGATGAAATTTGAATTTAATTACATCAAATTGACTTTATTTGACCTTAGATTTAACGCAATTCGTACAATAAATACAAATCCCGAAATGTATTAATTATTATTTAAAAATGTTTTGTTTATATATGTAAGTATTTTATAAAAGTGTTTTCTACAGAAACTTCTGTAGCCATATGCTTCTCAATTTAATATCTAAATTCTTAGATAAATCTACTAAAAGAAAATCTTAAAGTTCAATGTCAAACTCTATCCAAAAAACAATTTGAATTATTTTTTCTTTTAAAGAAAAATATTTTGTTGAACTGCTTTATCAAATCGATATATATAAAACGATTTGTGCATTTTTGAACCGATCGTTTGACACGTTCGCACTGGTTTGAGCTGCTGTTGTTTTGGACTACAGCTGCAAGTTCAACTTGGTGGCGCCACATGCAAAAGAATAATCAAATGTCAGGCATAACACGTTACGTGATGAATGCGTTTCGTGTATAGTTGATGCCGCCGGGTGGCATTTGCCAAATGAATGAATGCATGCAACAAAGAAGCCTTTGGAAATGACCGAAAGAGTGAAGAAATGAAAATTGGCAGGAAATTTCGAAGAAAACCTGTCAGTAAACAAATGACACGCTCTGCCCCACTGTTTATAGCAGACTATCTCTCTCTCTTTGTGGCTCCGTCAGTGGCATAATTGATTTTGTAGATAATTGATTTGATTGTGAAACGAGAGAAAACGCTGATTTATCATGTGCGCTCATAAACGTGCCACATCAGCACTGCAAAAAGGGTGGGGGGGGGGGGGCAAGCACAAGCCCAGGAAACTAGCAAACGGACCCTTTTTAGATGGCATCGTTGGCCGGGTTTATGGACTCGATTCCCCCCCTTCATGCACTGAGTTATTGCAACGAGTGAAAATGAAAAGTCAGCCAGCAAATTGGGTCAGCGTCATGAAACTTGACACACAAAAGGAAAAAAGGATGCACATCAAACTCCCAGCTAAAGTCAGTCCCAGGGGGGGGGCACCAACTGCGAGGCAGGCAACTTTTACAGCTTGCCAATTTTTTTTTTCATGTTGCCAAGTTGCAACTTGCAAGTCGCATCAATGACAGCAAACGCAGAATGAACTCTTTCTCTCTCTCTCTCTCTCTCTCTCTCTCTTTCCAACTATCTCTCTCTCTCTCTGTGTGTATCTGTCTCTTTCATTGTCTTTTCTTTCTGTTCGCTGCTCTGTAATTGTTTTAAATTAATTTCTCAAATGGGAAACTTTTAATTGTTATCGAAACGAGAATTCAATGCACATTGCAGCAGATAGCACAAAAGCCGTTGGGAAGCAAACTATGAGAAAGTGCCCCGCAAGCTAATTGAAAACTTGAACATTCAAAATGAATGGATTGTAGTAAAAAGTCATAATTAGAAATTATTGCATAAACTTTCAATCTAATTGTAATTAGAAAGAATTACAGCGTTTATTTACAAAAAAAAAAAACATTAGCTAAAATTCATAATTAGAAATCATTGCATAAACTTCCAATCGAATTGGAATTAAAAAAAATTACAACGATTTATAATTGAAACTTTAAATTTCTAAGAATTTGCAAAAGGTATACACTTTATTTCTTTATTATTATTAGCATTTTTAAATCAAAAATATTGCTCTATAAAATATACCATAAGTAATATGTAAAAACCACTCATCATGGAAATGCATTTTTGTAAGTTTTTAGCTAAAAATAGATTTTATCTTTTTCTTATGTCAAGCTTTAATTTCCACTCGACTGGGCGGCAACTTTGGCAATGCCGCACTTAAAACTTTCAACACTGTTGCATCTCACTGTCAACTTGTGTGCCCCGATTTCCATGGCGATTCTCTGCTATGCAAACTTCAAAACTTCTGTCATGACCATAAGATTCGTTTCGATTACAAATCGACAAACGTGACTGGCATTTTTGACTAGAGACAGAGCTCTGTGCCAGCTGCCCGAACAGACGCACTTCATCCACAGCCACGGGCAAGAAAAGCATTAAAAAAACAAAAAAAAAAAAATTGCTCTGCTCGCATTTTAGATTTGCATTTCAATTTCAATTTCGCGCGCGGCGACATTTTTAAATCAAGTGACCCGCGGTGCTTCACCAGATTCACCAGATTCACCAGATATTCCGGCTGCTTTCACGTCCTGCAAATGATTTTCAATTGAGTGCGAGGAAATAGTTTTTTTTTTTTTATATCCCTCCATCCCTTTGCAGTTAACTTAATCTTAACATCCCGGTTCACATTAACTATGAAGGTTTATATATTCTAAATGTTTAAAGTGTGTCAGTTATTAATTTTTTAATTTATATTATAATTAAATAATTTTCTACTTTCAAATTTATAAATTAAAATTAGCAAAAATAAGTACTCATAAGCTTACAAATTTAAAGTATTTATGACAATTTATTAATTTTAAATACATTTATATTTTAATTGAATACTTTCAGAAAACTACTATTTTTATTTCAAAGACTTTTTCAGTATTTTTTTTCTTTATTTTCGTTGCACACCTTTTAATTGCCAACAATTGTTCTAAACTGTCCACTTTTCGCCTGTTTCTCAAGTAGTCGTTCCCGCCCCTCTCTCTCTCTCTCTCTCCCTCTTCATCTGCGTTAAGTCCACTTTTCAGCTTATTAACTTCCATGGCGCTTCCCGTTTGCACTCAATTAAAATTGGCATAGAATTGTAAGCTTAACATTTCGCGTGATTCTCTTTGAAATGTTGACAGCTTTGCAGCAACTGCTTCTTTCGTCTTCCCTCTTTCCTCTTTCGTCTTTCTTTTCTTTTCCCTCTCCATCTCCTTCTCTATTTCATCTGCTTCTCCTACTTATTTCTATTCGCCTTCGCCTTTTCATCTGTTCATCTGTTATACAATTTGTGCTCATTCAGCGCTCGCGGCTTGAGCCTAAAAATGGCTTCCTCTTTTTAGGGGCCCCAACACAAGAACTTTTAGCTAATTTTATGGAATTGTTTGGGCACAAGGCAGGCACTGCACGGCTGAATAAGGGGTGCCAAAGTAGTGAGGGGTTTGCTAAGTTCAGGGGATTTTTGAAATGAGTCTGGGAGCTAGAGGACTAGCTGGGACACAAAAACGGGGCAGGCAGCAGCTGCAGCTGCAACTTTTACACAGTCTATGCAATTTGGCGTGGCTCACATTTCATCCTCGCTGCACCGCAATCCACACAAAACCCACCCAATTCACAAACACTCGCTCCATCCTCCCGCTCCACCACCCCGCTCCCCTGCTCCGCTCCAGCCGCAGCCTGCCACTATTCGCTTTTCATACATATTTAAAGCGCAGAGTGAGGACCGTTTCCCATTCAGTGCCGCTTTTCAAAACGTAAATTTCTAATTTTATTTGCCCAGGCACTGTACAAAAGCATCCTGGCGTGCGCTTATTATCCTGTGCGTGTGCTGTCCATCTCCACACCACCAACGTCCACTCCACCTCTCCCCCTCATCGTATCCCTCGGTAGCTGCCCAGCTGAGCATTGTTTGGGTCTGCAGCTGGGCATTGCTTTTAATGCCTATTAAGCCTAGCAATTAGTGAAGTATTGGTTTTAGAATGGGCGTAGTGGTAGGGAGTAGCCAACTTGTAGTTTGATTTATAGTCGAAAATTATTTGGAAAAAACTCTAAGATTGACTCTTTAAAAATCTGCACACATTTGTGCATAATCCAAAAAAAAAAATCGTAGCAATATTTGCCAAGTAAAATATATATTTTAGCCAAACTTACATTTCTTCAAGCATTTTACTTGACCAAGAGAAAAGCAATAATAATAATAATTTTGACGAGCAACAAAGTGAAAAAGAAATAGTAATAATATGAAAATCATGTCAATGTTACTTTAAATCTGAATTTAAGCATTTCTTTAAAATAATAATGTGCTACTCTGAATCATTTTTGAAGTCACTCGAGGACAGATGGAGGCCAAGTACAGTTGAAACCAAAAAAGGGAAAGCGAGTTGCTGCCGTGTTTGTTGCTGAATATTTGGCAATTCGCATGCAACAGAGGACACAACTGGGCCACCCAATGCAGGATGTGTTCTTCGACAGGGCTGCAGCCAAACCCTATTTTGGCCGGGCCGTGGCACTGCAATAAAGCGACCACAGCCGAGGGGGCAGAGATGGAGGCTGCGGCTGAAGTCGAGGCGCAGAGTCACGCACGCTGCTTATTAAGTTTGTTTATTTTTTGATTAAGCGAATTTACGGGGCACAGTGAAGCACGGCTAACCGGATAGCCGTGTCTGTAGCCACGTGCACGCGAAATACCAAATGGGACTATAAAGTATTTTCAAAATAACCAAAAAAAAAAAAATAAAATACAAAAATCGAGCTGCACGCTTTAAAAATGATTTTTGGCAATTAGCAGGGCAGCCGACCAAGCGACTGGAGTAAGAAAAAAAAATACATTTTTTCCCTGCTTCCTTGGTACGAAGGACACGCGCGTGGTTTATTATCCTGGGCTGGCTGCAACCTGAGGGATTCGTGTATATAAATATAAATTTCAACATTGCATATTTCTTGCCCAACGCCCCTCCACCCACTCCCCGGCCGCGTGCTGGTGCGTGCGTCCACGCCCACGTCGCACCAGTAACGCCCACTTACCACCCGAGCTGCATAATAATGTTATGAAATTAAATATTTGCTTTGGGGTATAAAATTTCATAATTTAATTAATTTTTTTTTTTTTACATCAGCTCTGCGTCGCAACGTCTTGAAAAAATATTGAATTTTACGCTTGCTGTTTGATAAATGATTACCATGACTGCAATTTCGGGATGGGGTGGGTTTGGGCTGTCCAGGCTTCCCTTTGGCCGGGGGAAGGTGTGGCAAGTGTGCAACCTTACGGGTTGCAAATAAGGGAAGCGTGTGGCAGCAGCTGGAAAAGGTTTAGGTTGATGAAAATGCAGCCTTAAATACACTAATAAGTTGGATTGGAAATTATTTTATATATTACACATATATTTTAATATATATATATTATGACGATATATATCGAATACCATCGGATTAAATCTTCAAAGAGAGATTCATCGCCTGAAAACATATTTAAGAATTTACAAATTTACATTATTATTCATTTTATTAAATGTTTTTTTTTATACAAATGTGGAAATATATTTTTTAGTGATTTGGCTTAAATTGAATTTAAATCTTAGATTTTAGACCTGTATCATTAAATAATAATTGAGAAGTTGATAATTACATAATACGGTCTTCCTAGAGAATGTTCTCCAATATAATTGCTGACTCGGAAAAAAGTGCACATATATCGCCATATGCAAATTACAAAATAAGTCAAATACCAATTTCCCAGCTGGCTGATTAACTTGTTAACTTGTGCTACTTATGGAAAATAGCTGCAACTCATGAAAACCTTTTCTTCAAGTGTTCTGTGGATCCGTGTCAGATCCCAGATGTATGAAAGCCTGTCAATATCTGACATTATCTTGACAAGCAGTAACAATGAGTGCATTATTTCCATTTCAGACAGTTCAGTCTGTTCAAATGCCTATTGTAATCTGTGAAAGGTCTTACTTGCAACGTAATCCGATTGTACGGTTGTGCTCAGGTTTAGGGATTCGGTATTGCCCATTCCTGGTTGACACACACCTAAACACTTTCTGTTAATCTGTTTAGAGACAGTTTGATGTAGGCATTTGCCGAAAAACCGAAGCGTGTCTGATTTAACAGCTAAATGCAAATCACTTGCAATTAGCAACCATCCTGCAGTCAAGCCAATTAGGACAGGCCATCGGAACTGGATGCAGGAGGACGCACCTTTTGGGCTGCTGCAAAATGTAAGCCATGCAAATCCTATAAAGAAACCAAAGTCGACTGCGACTGCAGCCAATTTCCGTTTGATGTTGCAAAATGTGTCAACCTTTGGCAGGATTACAAAACGCACACACACACACACATACATACATAGAAGGTGCCCCTTTATTAGTTATGCCAGCTGCCACCAGTTGGTCCCTTTGCCATCCAGCGCGTCTGCCTCCGCTTCCCCATCCCTAATTGCATTCCCAGCGAGCCGGAAATTTTTCAACGCATATGCCAATTTTCTTGTCAAGTTTTATGTGTGTGCAACTTGTCGATTATTTGACTGGAAACTTCGATTGCTCCGCCTCCAAATAACCGCCAATAAAACGATAGCCAAGTCATTCGCTGTATTTTGTGCCAGAGCCCTCCAAAGGGCTAATTTAAATTTAATTGTGGGAACTGCTAGCAGTTGGTATTTTAATTTCCAACATTTGAACGGATGACAATTTTTTTTTTTTAAATGGAAGGGATTGAATTATAGTATTTAGTAGCAGCAGGAATGGACAGTAAATGAATCGTTGAGGATGGCAATTGCAAGTCACAACAATTCACTTGCTGCATTTATAAAGCAATTAATGTGTCAGCTTTTCAATATCAAACGTGAAAGAAGAATATTAATTGACAAACATTAAAAACAGCATTTTAATATTATTCATAATGGTTTTTTTTTTTGCCTTCACATTTCACTTAACTGCATTTAATTTACCTTGCTAACTGCAATAAAAAAAACCCCTTTAAAATTGAATGGCATAAACTAAAATATTACCATTACTGGTAAAATGGAATGACATACAACATTGGAATTGTTCATGGAACGGTATTACTTAATGCATTTTTCATGTCACCAACTGTATGCCATGACCCCACACCCTCCTCTCCCCTCCCAGTCCACTACTAGCTACATTCGACTTCATATTTAACCTATCTCACAATTAAAACAAGAAATTACATTGATTTATTTGGCTTTGTTCGGGTTGGCCGAGCGTTGTAAATTTTCTTAATGCTACATAAATGTTTAAGCAGACGCATAAATAAATAGTTGCCTTATTATATATGTATATATATGTTTTTAAGACGCTTAGTTGATATACTTAACATATATTTTTTTCCCAAGCATAATCAGACTATTTGAATTGATTTATTAACTTAACACTTTGCCTGCCTCGCACAATGGAAACAGACCACAAATAAATTATTGAAACAAGCTTCGATGAATGGGGCAGACATCGACTTGTTCATTTTGTTGTTGTTGTTGTTGTTGCTGTTGTTGTTTATAAAGCACTTTTTAGTGTCTTAATTTGTGTGTTAAATTGTTAAAGTGTGTTGATTGAAGTGTTGATAAAATAGCCAATATACAATGAATAGAAATCATTGGCCCTTCATTAGGTCAGTTCCTAATCAGCTTAGATCGATTGATTAATAGCTAAATATATAATTTTCGTAAAGTTTGTTTAGCTTTTTTTTATTATTCTATTTTCCAACATTTTAATCAGTTCTCCATAGATACTATATTTTTATTTGATGTAAATATATACGATGGATTAGGTGTGCAAGGTTGTTAAGAATGATGATGATATTATCATTATTAATATATAATATATATTTATTTTAATATTATTTTTATAACTATTATCAAATAAAAAAATCCAATAATTTAAAATAAAATCATTTACTGATCGTCACTTTATATTTAGTTAAATTCATGTCAGCAACATTTTAATCTAAATCTTCTTAAATTTTCATTATCAGTGGCAGTTATAAATACTTATTTTGCCATCGCTCTTTTCCGGTGTGCCAAGCTCGAAATTTATGACACACGCCACCAATTTGTGTGTGCTGCACAATGCAACAAGAGCAGCAGCAACAGCAACAACAGCAACAACAAGAGCAACAACAACAACAAATTTGTTTCTATCGCGTGGCATCAACATAAACTGCATCGTCGAACGTTTGCTCCCCTTATCGTTGCATGCAACGATATCTACGGGTTGCAGGGTAGGGAACTGCACACTGAGCATTATTAAAAGGTAAATATTGCCCAGGCAAACAATAAAAAAAAAAAGAAAACAAAATTCAACAAATGTTCGACAACTGAACAATTTTTATGCGCTTTTTTCCATAGTTTTTTTTTTTTTGTTTTTTTGCAGACGACGATTTTTGAATTTCTGTGAGATTTACGAGACAGTTGAGGGGCAGCACATAAATTCCAGTGAACCGTAACACACACACACACACACACACACACGATTTCTGTTGTTGTTGTTGTTGTTTTTGGAGCTGTGGCATTCTCAAGTGCATTTAATTAGAGCGTCGTCTTTCCTATGCCTTTGCTAGAGTGATTTTGTTGTTGTTGTTGTTGTTGTTGTTGTGCTGTTGTTCATGTTTCTTTGTTTGGCATATTTTCCATGTCTCCAATTAAAATGAATGCGTTCATTGATCCGCCTTCGGGCCGGGGACGGAGTCGGAGTCGGAGCCGGAGTCCCAATGTTTGCTGCTGCTGTTGCTTATCAGGCACTATAAATCTTGATACGCTGTCATGTTCTGTCTAATTAGCAATATGTCAATAAACTTAATTTAATTTTTGTTTTTTTTTTTTGTTTTTGGTTTGCCTCGCTTCTGTGTGGCATGCGTGGTCCTGGTGGGCGGTGCGGGTGTTGCTACACGAGCAGGGGGGGTCTGGGGAGGAGAAATTCTTTAAATCTGACTCGTCGCTCTTGTTGCTGTTGCGGTTGCATTTATTGAATTGTTGCAATTCACGTGGAATTTAATCTGGTATTTTAAAGTACACTTTGGACATTTTGGACGAGTTATTTGTTTTCGTCTTTTGTCTATTTGTGAGAAAAAAACAGAAATTGCTTAAAGGTGGGAGAATTTTTAAGAAGGGATGCACTTTAAAAATATTTATTTTAAAAAATTTAAGAATCTACTAAAAAAAAAATATTGAATGCTTCAGCTTGCATCAAATCTAACACTGCATAAAATTCAATCATTGATATCATTAATAATATATTAATATCAATATTAATAGTCATATAAATTGCTTAATATTGTAAAAATTACAATTTATAAATAATATGATTTGAGTCATATAAATTGTAACCAAATAGGAATATTTAATTTCTAAATACATATCAAGTGCAATCTGTCAGCATTCAACTGAAAATATATTCGATTTATAATACCTGTGATCAAAGTGCACACACACAAAACAAAAACAGAAAAAAAAACAATTATAAATACTACACACATAATATCCTCAAAATGTGATGTGTGTGTGGCTGAAATGAAAATCCGAAAACCTATGAATGCCATCAAAATGCATCATCAAATTGTGGCAGTTTGCACCTTTTATACAATTTCCTTTAATCAATTATGTGTAACGGCAGTTACAACAGCAACAACAACAACAGCAACAACAATAATAACAACAACAATAACAGCGAAATGGACTGCAAAAACAACATCAAAATCGACAGCAACTGCCTGCAATAATAATGGTAAATTCGACAAATTTACGGCTCGAAATACGCGTCGGCTGTCAACATGTTGAAAATAAATTACAAAACATTATTAGCATAGCCATAGGAGGGATGATCGATGGGCGGTGTCAGTTGGGGGGCGTGGCCACAGCCATGTTCAAATCAAATAAATTATCAAAAACAATTTCGAATGCCAAAATACAACATGCAGCCAACTGTGAAATGCCCTAGAAAAATTATCGATAACCGATTGAAAATCAAAAACTGTCTGAAAAAACTCATATTTGAATTAATCATAATGAGAAAAAAAAAATTGTTTGTTGTGCAAATTAAGTGTGGTAAACTTTATCGAATATGCCATATGGACAAATTAAACAGGGTATTCGATTGACCACACAAATTGTAAAATAGAGACAGAGCAGCAAAAGTGCGAGAAAGGGACAGCGAGAGAGAAATAGAGCGAGCCAGAAGATGTGATAAAGAGACCGAGTGTCATGTAATGAAATTTATTGTTTAGTTTTGGGATTTTGGCGATTTTGGTTTGCGAGTTACGAGATGGATCATTGTTTGACCTGGAGACCTAACTTCCGTTTGCAACAAACACACACACACACTATATATATATATATATATATATATATAAGCACTCGGTTACTTACATGCATACATTTAATTAAAGTCGATGTGGATGCATTAAATGTGCCATGTTTAATCATTGTTTGATAATTTGTCAAGCCTCAAAGGATCGGTGGACCGTAAATGAAAATGAAAATTAATTGATAAACGCTGATAAATACGTTTAATTGGCAACCAAAAATCACATTAATTGCATTACACACAGCACACACACACACACACACATACATCAAAAGGCAAAAAAAGTCCACAGCTAATGGTCAACCGGAGCCACAGGGGGCAGTAGCAGCAGCAGCAGCAGCAGCAGCCAGGAGGAGGTGGCACAACCAGCAGTACCAGCAAAACCATCAGACAACAACAGGGACAGCAACCACCAGTCAACAGCAGGCAGCGGACACAGTTCTCAGTTCCAAATACACACACACACACACACAGACACACACACGGAGACAGACATACAGGTATCCTTCACATTGTGCACAATTAGTGACACAGCGAGACCCAAGTGGACAATTCCTGGCTACGGGGCACACTCGCTGCAGATAGCGAATATTTGCCTCAGGTTGTTGTCTATCTGTGTGTGTGTGTATGTGTATGTGTGTGTGTGTGTATTTGCCTGTGAGGGTTTAGTGCATTGAACACATATCTTTTGGCCTGTACACTCACTCACAACATTTTCGTCAGCGCTGTTTTGTCTTGTTGTCAACAATATGCGAAATTAAAGCCGGCAACTCTCGACGCCCAGTCCTCATTGTCCATTGTCCTGTTGTGCGGTATCCAGCACGTAGTTTGCCGGTGTCCTCCATTGGCATACATCTGCGCAAATCGAATTAATGTTCACGCATGATTTGCAACGCAATCTTTCAGTGGGTGGATTCAACTGATGCTGCTGCTTAGTAACGCCAGCGGAGTGTAGAAAAATTAATTAAGCAGCTTGTTATGAGATGAAAAACAAGGCTTAAGTAGGTAAAAATACAAATGAATCTGATTGATGAACACAATACGGGAAATAATGGTATTTGCAGTGGCAATATGCTGGGAGATCCCAAGCAACTCTGAAGTGTGCCAACAACAATTCGTAATAGTTTTTAGCAAGGAATTTAGTTAATATATTTAAATTTCTGAATTCATATCAAGTAAAAACATATCTGAATGATTTTAAAAAATCAGTATTTCTTAAAAGCAATTATAAATTCCTGGCGTCTTCTGAGCAAGCTGAAGTTCTAATTAATTTTACCAAAATATTAATCTGTCATCTTTAATTTCTTATTTAGAATCAACTTAGCTTAAAAATATAGCAGAAATTTGCAATAGTTTTAATGGTATTTTTCTTTTAGCTGCCAAGCCATTTCCACCCGGAAGTTCTTCACATATTATAGATCTAATTTTTAATGTATTTAATAACTTAAAAAAGGCAGCTGCTTAAATATTTAAATGCAAGCAAAAAGTCAACAACGAAAACGTCATTAAATCAATTGTTTTTCAATAGTTTCCTAAAATTTGTTTGCAAAAGCAATACGGAAACAGCTGCACAAACTTGACAAGTTGGCTATAAAAGCCCATTTGACTTTCTTAACGAGAATCATTTGATTATTGAAATCAGTTCAACTTTCAAAGATGAGAAACACGAGCATTATTATGATCTGTTTTGGTAATACTTAATGCTTCTCTGCTTACAGGAGAATCAGTCGTCGTTGACGAAGAACCAGTCAAAGCAGGTTTTATCGACTGTCGAACCAAGTAAGTGTAAATGGATTGTATGAATCCTAATCCTTAAGCACTCGATACAAATCTCAAAAATTAAATAAAACGAACATATTCGACTTGATCATATTTTATATGGTTATGGTAAGACTAATCATTATAATTTTGCCAATATATTTATCATATACCTGATTAAAATAAATGTTTAATATACAATGACTCAATCATTTCGTTAAGCTATTCAAAAATTAAGGATCTTCTTATGTGCTCGCAGATCCTAATTGGAGAGAAAACTTATATTTCAAGCAATATCTAATTATTAGTTGAAGTTTCTTAACCCTAACACACGAACCGACTCCAACTGTTTAAATATTTAAATGCGAAGAAATGTTTACTTACAAAATATTGTTTAAAATATCTCAATTAATAGTTTAATATTAACATTTGGGAAAAACAGTGAGAGTAAAAAAGTAAAAAAAAGCTGTTTAAATTTAACAGTTGTCTATTGTTGTTTGTTTTGTATTGTTGTCGCCAAGCTGAGCAGATAAAATGAGTGTTTTTAAACAAACATAGATCAAAAACACGCTTATTATTAGAAGAAGTATTGTTTTGGCAATACTTATTGTTTAACTGAGCACCAAATGTTTAAAAGATTTGATTCTCAGTTTTGTTAATAGTGTGCCTACATATATAAATTACATATATATATATATATATATATATATATGATCAGTAGGGTAAATCCAAAAAATGTATTTACTATGCTATCTGATGCTGACAGCAATTAGTGCAGTGTTACACGCCCTAAAAATCATATTATATATTCGCTATGCACCGAGATATATCTATATATATTATTTGCTATGCAGCTGCCTTTTGCTGGCAACCCCTTTTCGCCTACCGTTTTGTCGCCAGTAGATATATATACCCTTACCCCTCCCGTGCACAACCAGCTGCGCTTAATGCACTTTTGTCTAGCCTAGGCTTGGTGGCCAAACAATGAATGCCACAAAGGAAAATGCATAGGAGACTGTTGCCACCTAGATTGAGTCAGTTATCAATGGCGCCAACTGCTGCTGGCCTGATCCTAACTGGCAACTCTAAGCACCACTAATTTTAAGCACCAAACACCAGTCACACGCCAATCCCCCGTACTCCTTCCTCCGCCCCACAACTTTCCGCCTGTGCCGCCCATCAACCAACTCAATCCAAAATGCCATTGCCATTTTCCATTGCGTGTCGCGTCTGCCAAAGTCAGTTGTTGGCCTGGCTTTTCAAAGTCATTGCCAATATGTCGAGCTGCTGCTGCTGCTGCTGCTGCTTCTGTTGCTGCCAGTAAATTGCTGATAATTAATATTTTATGCACACGTCTGCGTTGATTTCTATCTTTATTGTTGTTTGTCTGCCACCGTCTCCATTGAACTGCTGCTCCTGGTGCTGCTTCTGCTGAATCCTGGCATTGAATTGGCTTTGGCTTTGGTTCATTTTTTTTTTTTTTTAGTTGCCGCCATTGTTTGCCCATTGCCAACGCCTTTCAATGGCTTTTCATTTGGAAAATGTCTGCACGATGTGCGGCTGCGGTTCATTACACTTTCTGTTTAGCCCCCCCCACCACCCCCAACTCTGTGTGGGTTATTAAAAGTCTATTAAAAATTTACGTTCAATGGGTTTTCATATTTTTTTTTCGTTTTTCCCCCTATAGAGTCTATCAGCTGGCCCCATATATTCGTCATAAATTAAGTGGAAAATGTTGCCACACTTATTATTCGGCATTGTGTTTACGTTTTACAGATTTCGCATTACTTTTTTTATCACATTCGACAATTTGTTTGCCTTTTGGCTTGGGCGAGAGCCCAACAAATGTTTGCCAGCATTTTAAGTTGCCATCGTTTGGGGCATGCCTTATCTACAGTTTCAGGGACTACGCTGCAAGCCGGAAATACTTTTGTGCGAGTGGCAAGTACGAGTCGTATCTCTGTGTTTTTTTTTGCGTAGTTTCGATTTTCGAGTTTCAATTTGAATTTTTGATGTCACTCCATTCAAGCAGTCGCTCACCCCTCACCGCTGTCATTGGGCAGGTGTTTGGCCTCTGGCTGACATTTATGCTCTGACACCAATACATTTCCGTGTTGCGAGTGTTGCCAGTCTTCTATCTTGCATTGCAATGCACTTTTCATTTTCATTTTCTTTGACTTTTTCTTGTCATTGTGGCATTAGTGTCATGAGTCTCGGTGAGTGCTGCTGTCGTGTCTGATTGGTAGCTGTTGGTTTGTGCATTGCTCAAGCTAAAATAATCTGAATACTGCACAAAATTCAATAATTCATAAAAAAAAAACTTGTTTATATTTTTTGTAATTTTGCTGTCTGTAAAAGTGAGCCGATCGGCCGATAGACAAATTTATGCTGATTACTGTGCCATATAAATATAAATTGATATATAAACCTACATTTGTCTAACATGGATTTTTGGATTATCGTGAATATAGTTTTTATGGGTAGTGCATATGTCAAAACTTGTTCATTTCTGTTAAGCATATTGTTTCATATGGTATACATATATGTTTTTACATCATCACACAATTCGTATCATTGATTTTCATATACCTTTTCTTATGCAAGAGAGCAAAATTTAGCTGAAATGAATTTTGATGTTAGATTTTTGATCGATCAAATAACAATCTTGCTCAAAGAGTGCTCTAAAAAATTAGACAGAGTCAAAATATGCATGTTTAAATGTTGCATTTGGAGATTCTCTAAGTTCGCAGCTGTTGCATTTTGTTTTCTTGCAACATTTTGTTACTGCCTTGTGGTTATTCCCTTTGGGGAAATCAAACATTATTCTCTGCCTTGCAGCAGCCTCTGCTGCCACTCCGCCTCGGAAAATGTCGTTTAATTGCAGCCGACTCCAGACACGCACAGAGAACAGCTACTAATGGAGCTGGAGGGAAGGAAAGGGAGGGGAACACATTGCATGCATTGAGACAATTTTCGTTGGAAAAATCCAGCAAGCAAATGTTTAAATAGTTTACTTACTGAATACGCCTCATGTCTTCGTCTAGTTACTTATTGATGGCCTCCAGTTGTAGCGGCTCGAATTCAAATGGTTGCTTTAAAAATTTAAATTATATATATTTTGTTTTTCTTTTGGGAGCTGACAAAACAAAGACATAGTTTCATATTTCATGAGTACTCTACCTCCCCCGCACTCTCTCCTTCACAATGGAATCCACAAACAGTTTTTAATTGTTTTACTACATTTCACATTAGTTGACAAATTGAACAATGAGTCCGAATAGTCCAAAAAGGGGTACGCTGCGTGTGAAAATTAATGTTAATTGGCGTTTTATTGATTCTTTGAGCCATTTATGCGATAGGTTCGGGAACATTGCCATATGCTGAGTCAGCGTTGTTCCATGGAAAATCCACTTGAAGGCGACGCTTGACGCTACTGTCGGCCAAATGTGAAATATAGCACCACAACTAACAAAAGAGGCCAAGCGGCTGGCAAAACCCACTTGAGATCATGAATTTTTAATGCTACAACACCCGAGTGGTGGTCCCTGCCAGCCTGGCAGGCATTTAGTCCCGTCCTGTCCTGTGGCACACAGCCAAGCCAAGCCGCACAGCGATAATAATGACAATGATTAGTGTTAAATGCGCTGCGTGCGCCATTTTCCTGAATAAGAAAAATATGTTTTCTTAATAGTTTTCAAGGGGCCCACTGTCTGCCAAAAGGCGCCAATGTCCTTTCTCTGTGTTTTTGTCAACGCTGCATAATTAGACGACTATCTCTATCTCTCTCTCTCTCTCTTTATCGCTCTCTCTCTCGGTCTCTCTCCCTCCTCGGTGTGTGTTTAATTTGCTGTCGACATTTTTGGTTATTTATTTTGGGCCACGCACTGCGTTAAATTGCTGTACATTTTCCTTTACATCGCTGATATGCATGGCCAGGTCCACAAGGACAATAGAAAGTTGCCCACTGGATGATGGGATGTGTCTTTGGTCTTCGGTCCGGTCTTATCAGCTGTATTTGTTTGGCAACATGTGCGTTCGACTTGATTAAATATGACACTAATGTCTGCGCGAGGTTTTGAAAATAGTCATATGTATGTAGATATAGCCAGATAACGGAATTATTCTTGTCTCTTTTTACCGATAAGTCTATACAGATTTTTGTGTGTGGCAACTGTAGCGTTATCATAAATGCTTTCTACTTATTTGGGGTTTTTCACATTTTATTACTACTACTTCCTTTTTAAAAGATACACATTTTCAACATGTAACAAATAAACCAGCAAAATAAAATTAAATTTAAATTAAACGAATTTTTAAAAGCTCATTTTAATATGGTACAAAATCTAGCGAAAAAACTGACAATTACAGCACTTTTTAATAAAATATTTAAATTATTCTTCAATAATCATTGGCGAGTTGGGTCTTAGTTTTATCATAGCTTCCGAAGAAATATCGGGGTAAATTCTCTTTTGTTATAATTGCCCTTTGATTTACAAATGTTTTTGTTATCTCTGCTGGATTTCGGTTAAAATGTTCTGCTTTTGACTTTGCAATCGAGTTGCGCTGCTCGAATTAAACATTGTTCTATTTGGGTGTTTATCAATTGGCAGGCGCTTAAGCTGATTGTGATGGGCAACTCTTTGGATGATATGTCCACTTCATTATGTTGGCCACAACAGTGGGCCAGGCCAGGCCAGGCCAGACCAGGCATTACAAAAGCCTCAACCCTTTCGTATCGCCGCTGCCACTTTCCTGTTGAGCAGCTTTCACTTTATTGTGAGATACCCGCACCTTGACAACAAAAGACCGCTTTGAAGATGAATAAGATGGTCAACAGTCCAATCAGCGGAGACCACGACAAAAACACTGTAGTGGGGGGGGGGGAGGGTGGGTCAAAGAGTTAGGGCAAAGTCTTCCATCATCGCAATGTTTTTTCGGACAGTTAAGAAAACCGGTTTTCATAACAATTGAAGAGATGTTTTTCTTTTTAGCCACTCGATTTTCCCTACAACTCATCAGCCATCAACCCTCACCTCAACCGGGCTGTACCATACCAAAGCCCCTTTTCCATTCGCTTTTCTCCATTGTCCACTCTCCTCTCCTCTCCTCTCCTCTCCTCTCCTCTCCGCTTTTTGTAGCAGTCTGTCGTCGTCGATCGGCCTCCAGTGCAATTTTCAATCATGCAATTTTTTGTGCAGCATTTGCAGCTGAGCCTTCCAATCCTCCATTGTACTCTTGTCACATGTGTGTGTGTGTGTGTGTGTCTTGCCCTTGTCCTGTGGTTCCATTTGTTCGTCTATGTGCGTGTGTCGGTAACTGTCATTCATGCCCGGGTTCCGTCTGAAGGCTTTTCATTAAAAATCGTTTAATCCACGCTATCATTTCCCGCTGCCTTTCTCTCTCATTTTTTATCGTCATCATCCTGCTCCTGCTGCTGCTGCTCCTGCTGCTTCTGATGCTGCTGCTGCTGCTGCTCCTGCTGCTTCTGCTGCTGCTGCTTGGTTTCGTGCTTATCCCAACCCTGTCTGTTTGCCAATTGCTCATTGATGCAAACGTCATTTGATTGTCGTCATTGTTGCATTGACAACGACGAAGGCGACGTCATCAGCAGTTGCAAAGGGGGAAGCTGGAAGGGAAGCTGCAGCATCACAATCATCAGCAACATCAGCAGCAACATCGGCATGCCAGTCAACCGGATGTTGGCTCTTCAATTTGTTTTTCATGTTTTTCATATCCTGTCACACACCCACTACTCTCACCCCTCCCTCAACCATCACCACGACATGTGTTCTGCGGTTGTGTGCATGGCACACTTGAAAGTTTTTTAACGCTCGGTAATTATTGGATTTGCCACGGTCCGCCTAATTATGGCGCAGCACGTGGGTGCTGCCACAAATGTGTCGAGCGGACGCAAACGGGGGGCAAGAGAAAGTGCGCAAACGTTGTCCTTGCATTAGCGCATCGTTGAACTGTGAAAATAATGGCCTCGACCCGGCTACGCATTGCAGTCGAGCTATTTGAACGCCAGCGACACGCGGCCACTTGAGTAAGTTCCTCAAGAGAGTCCATGCGGAGCGTGAGAGATGGTGGAAAGTTTGCTCTTTCGAGCTTAACAAATTTGTGTGCGATTAAGCTGGAAGGGATGCCAAGGTATGTCAATGGTTATTTTCGAGTATGCTGAGAAAATGAGTAAAATTACCAGCAGGAAACGGAAATCAAAAGAATTTTATAGAATTTTATATGTTATAGAAATCTGACCTAAAATGGAAACTACGTTTGGGCTTAAGATCTAATATCAAATAGGAGAATATACAAATTTGAATGATGTTGTTTTTATGAATATGTTTAATATTCTTATTTAACTTTAGTTGCTTAGATGCTGGCAACAAATTCAATAAAAACCTAATACCAGCAACATGCTAAAGTTATGAATATTAACTATTATAGATAAACTTGGTTGGTTTTTAGTTATAACTGCCAATTAGTGTTATAAAGTCTTCTCAAATATTTTTCTCAATTTTTTCTACCTTCTGCTTGACACAGAATGCTTTAAGGGGCATGCTGCACTCTTCTCAAATTCTTCGCTAGCATCATTAAAAATAAACCAACAATGAAAATAACACAGAAACTATGCTTCATCATGGAAGATATTAACTTTTCTCTTTCGGCCAGGACAGGCAACCCACCAATTAAAGTCATTACCCGGCTATCATGTTAATAGTTTTGCTCGCTGTTGCCGCCAACTGAAACTCTAAGCTTCGGCAACATCCCATATATCAGTTGTGTGTATATGTGTGCGTGTGTGTGTGTGCGTGTGTGTTCTGTGTGTTAGACCAACTCTAAGCTGCCGCAAAAACTTTGAAAAGCCCCAGCCGCACTTTAAAGGTGCCATCCGTCCAAAAATACGAGCTCCCCCCCCCCCCCCCCCAAACGTTTAGCATACAATTAGCCCAAAAGGCGACGCACTGGAAGCCAGGCAAAAACTTCACTGAAAATTATTAAAATTTCTCATGTTGGGTCGTTGCTTCAAAAAGGGTTGACCATATGGAAATTAGCATATGATACCCACGGCATCGGGTTGAGCCTGATCCTGGCTCCTGCTCAGCTCAACCCACCTAGAGTAGAGTAGAGATGCTTTAAGTTTTAAGTCGCTTCAAATTCATGTCTAGTCATGTGGCACGAACTTTAGTGTGTATGGAAAAAGAGAGCAAAAAAAAAAATGAACTGTCGACGAGTTATGATTTTCCATTTTACACACTGAGTGTTCATTTTTTGCTGTTTGCGTTTTTCTTTTCTTTTTTTTTTTTTAGTCTATTTTTCCGGCTGCTGTTCTTACATTTTTCTCAGCGTAAATTTTCCACCTTTTACACATTTTACTTCCATTTGATTAGATCGGCTTTTTAGAGCGACACGTGCGTCGCATGCAGGAGGCAAGCAGCGGCAACAACGCCTCGCATCCTGTTTTGTTTTCTCAATTCCGCCTCCTGAATTGTGCCTCGCATACACTTTCCACAGGAGACTTTGGGTTTTCTTGTGGCATTTGTGGCGCAAGTGTCGAAATTGCTGTGCAAAACTTTCTGAACATTTCCATTCAATTGATTTATTAAATTAATAACATGTATATAAAATATAAACATTTGAAGTAAATTAATTAAATATAAAAATAAATAAATAAAATTAAAAACTAATTTCTGTATTTTGTTAAATAAACTTTAATTTTTATTGATAATTTTTTGACGCTGTTTAGTTAGTTACACATTAAGTTAAGTTAATTGTTGTGTATTTTATTTATGGGAGAGTGCATTAAGTTTTCGGCAAGTTGATTCAATTTTAATGTTTTTTAAATTTCGTGCTTTATAGAATTTTGCACGCTCATCGCTTGAGAGTTTTTAGGCTTATCAGACAGGCAGCAACTTTGTCATAATCAACATCAAACAGGCCCTGCCACAGCCTGATTCTCAGCTTCAGCCACTCGGTAAAAAAAAAAAAAAAAACTCTCTGTTGGCATCATGAGCAGCAGCTATTATTATCCGGTGTCCGCAGAGTCAGCCATCAGCCCTCAGCTCTCTCTGTTCTCGGCTTCGGCAGGGCACTTCTAATCAATGTGCTTAAAATCGACGTGATGTTTTGGTTCGTCTCCAGGCAGTGGGGTAAAAGGATGTCATCAGCAGGCGAATACGTTGCAGCTGCGGCTTGTTGTGTGTTGATTAAAATTTGCTTGTCATTTCGATAAGGTATGTCATTTTAGTGCTGAATCCGGGCAGGCAGTTCAATAACCCAGCCCCGGTTGTTGTGCTCTATCAGTTTCCAGAGCTGCCACATCTTAACTGAGGGGCTGAGAGTGCTCATCGTTTCGGGTTTTTTATGTCATGTTTGACTGTTTTTTTTTTTTTGTAATTCTTAAAATCACTTACAGTGAACCACAAAGCATTAATTTGACATTTGGTTTTCATGCCTTTTTGGGTTTTTTTTTTGACACCTTTCATGGGCTCTGCACAACAAAGAAGCAAGTTTAGAAAATTAAATAAAATCGAGGACGAAACAAATCATTACACAAAACTTTGAGGGTGATTTTGTTGATTTGGGGGTATGATATATTTAATTTGTGGATTGTAATGATATGAACAAATTTATATACTTTAATGTATCCAAGTGCAGAGATCATGTTGTTTCTTGAATTTTAATAAAGTTAGTAATATTAATTTGTAATCAAATAAAGTAATGTAAAATATTATCTATAGACTTATTGATGTTAGAAGATTATACCATATGGTACAGACATAACTAGTTAGAATTAATTTATCGGGGGTCTTGTGCACTTAGAATTAAAGAAAAATAAATTTTTGTGTAAATTAATTGGTATTTATTTATCAATTAAGTAGTGTATGCTTCTCAATGCCCGCGTTAGACCAAGTTTTTAAATTTGGAATACCCAATGCGATGCTCGATAACAATCGCAAATCGTCACTAAATTTATTTCTAGTGCGTCGTTGGCATTATACTTAACATATCGGCATCGACATGATACCAAACTTGAAAGTAAGATTTTTAGGAAGCTATATATAAATATATAGATAAATATATATACATTATTATTATTATTATTAAGCACTGCGACCTATTACATCCATTACACCTCTTCTAAGCTTATATCTCCTCCATCAACCCCAGTTCCTGCACAATTGCCAGAATCTTTGAAGGGTTGAGTGCTTCTATGTCAATGACATTTATAACATGCATTCCTAGGATGCTCCATCTTTCCCTCGATAAGGCGGAACATTCTGTTAGGATGTGAGTTGAGGACTCCTCCTCTCCTTCACAAAACCTACACTGATTGTTACTATGAACACCCAGTTTGGACAGGTGGCTTCTTAGTCTACAATGTCCTGCCAGTAGACCGATAGGTATCCTAAGCCTATTCCTACTGCTGGATATTACTTGCTTATGTCGTTTATGTATATGTGTACACATTAAAAAATAATAATAAATTAAAAGCTTAATTTCCAATGTTCACAATTATTTATTCATCAATTTCACGATATGCCGTAGAGTAGTTTTCTAGAAGCGACCTCTTCGGCCTTCACGTCCACGTCTATCAAAGAAACCACGTCTACCAAAGCCACCGAAACCTGCAAAACCACCACGTCTGCCACGACCACGTCTTCCACGTCCAGAACGACCACGACCACGTCTACCTCCAAAAATTATTCCGATTAGACATCCTTTCTTTGTGGTAGGTTCCTCTGTGGTTGTAGCTGCCGCAGTGGTTGTAACTGCCACAGTGGTTGTAGGTGCCACAGTGGTTGTAACAGCCACTGTGGTTGCGCATTGAAAATTAGCAGCATTGGCAGGTAAAGTACAGTCAACGCAATTGGGATCGGCAGGATTGACTGCGCAGGTGACTGCTTCTCCCGATGGAAGATGGGCAACCAGAAGTGCCAAAAGAGCACAGCTCAGATAAACGGTTTGGGTTCTCATCTTAGCTGAAGTGTTACCAACTCGGGAATGATTATCTTGGCCAATTCAAAGCACTTATATAGTGTCTAAGCCTTTGTTTAACAACCACATATTTTTGTTTTGGTTAGTTTACACAGCTGTTAGCTGCTTATGTTTGACAAATATTGTTATTTGTCGCGAGTCTGGAAGACGTCATAAAATTTAATTCTGAAAAACATTTAATGTGAGGTTTTCGTCCAATCTTTTGCTATCCATTTAAATGGAATATTTGAAGAATGTACACTTCGTACTTATATTGTGATGATCACATAAATAATAACTAATATTTCTGGTTTTAAACAGGATACAAATTATGTGAGTCAATGTATTAATGAATCAGCGGATACAAACTGGATCCAAAATACAAAATAAAATTTATAGAACTAGGAATAATGAGCTTTACAGCGATTAGGAGAAACTGTGAAGAAGTGACGAGAAGGGTAGATCGAAGAGAAAAGTTATCAAAATTAATTGCACAAAGAACTAACTAAGAAACTTTACACCTTGCATAACACGACGGTAAGTTAAGGATAGAATGTTAAGTAGGAGAAGTCTATCGGAGCATCGAGACATATCACCCTAGTTATAAAAACGAAGAGAAAAAATCAAGAAATTCTTGTCACAGATTCCCATCTAATTTAATGACTTTTTTATTATAATCAGGAGTAATCCTATATTATTTACCTAATTCAATCTATCAAATGACATCACATTGAGCATATAACTAGCAACCTGAGCTGAGCCACATCAAATTGTCATTTCAATTTAGACTAGCTTAGAAGCGAAAGTAGATCCGCAATCAGAATATATTATTACGTTATAACAAAAGAAAGGTTATTAATAAATTGGTTAGAAAGAATCTGACCCAGGTGTTACCCCAAGTGACTAGGAGACTAGAATAGGTTTATATATATATATATATATATATATATATATATATATAAATTGCGGGTTCTGCACTGCGACCTATTAGATCCATTAAACCTCTTCAAAGCTTATATCTCCTCCATCAAACCCAGTTCCTGCACAATTGCCAGAATCCTTGAAGGGTTGAAGGCTTCTATGTCAATGACATTTATAACATGCATCCCTAGGATGCATCTTTTCCTGGATAGGGCAATATATTCTGTTAGGATGTGAGTTGAGGACTCCTCCTCACCTTCACAAAACCTACACTGATTGTTACTATAAATACCCAGTTTAAATAGGTGGCTTCTTAGTCTACAATGTCCTGCCAGTAGACCGATAGGTATCCTAAGCCTATTCCTAACTATGGATATTACTTGCTTAAGTCGTTTATGTATATGTGTATACATTAAATAATAATAATAAATTAAAAGCTTAATTTCCAATGTTCACAATTGTTTATTCATCAATTTCACGATATGCCTGAGAGTAGTTTTCTAGAAGCGACCTCTTCGGCCATCACGTCCACGTCTACCAAAATTACCACGGGCACCGAAACCTGCAATAAAACCACCACGTCTATCACGTCCAAAAGGACCACGTCCAAAAGGACCACGACCACGTCCACGTCTACCTCCAAAAATTATTCCGATTAGACATCCTTTCTTTGTGGTAGGATCCTCTGTGGTTGCAGGTGCCGCAGTGGTTGTAGGTGGCTCAGTGGTTGTAGGTGCCTCTGTGGTTGTAGCTGCCTCTGTGGTTGTAACTGCCGCAGTGGTTGTAGGGGGCTCAGTGGTTGTAGGTGCCTCGGTGGTTGTAGCTGCCTCTGTGGTTGTAACTGCCGCAGTGGTTGTAGGTGGCTTAGTGGTTGTAGGTGCCTCGGTGGTTGTAGCTGCCTCTGTGGTTGTAACTGCCGCAGTGGTTGTAGGTGGCTCAGTGGTTGTAGGTGCCTCGGTGGTTGTAGCTGCCACTGTGGTTGTAACTGCCGCAGTGGTTGTAGGTGCCTCAGTGGTTGTAGGTGCCTCGGTGGTTGTAGCTGCCTCTGTGGTTGTAACTGCCGCAGTGGTTGTAGGTGGCTCAGTGGTTGTAGGTGCTTCGGTGGTTGTTGGTGCCACTGTGGTTGCGCATTCAGCATTAGCTTCATTGGCAGGTAAAGTACAGTCAACGCAATTGGGATCGGCAGGATTGACTGCGCAGGTGACTGCTTCTCCCGATGGAAGATGGGCAACCAGAAGTGCCAAAAGAGCACAGCTCAGATATACGGTTTGGGTTCTCATCTTAGCTGAAGTGTTACCAACTCGGGAATGATAATCTTGGCCAATTCATAGCACTTATATAGTGTCTGAAAGTTTGCCCAGACTACCTATTTTATTTTTTTGTAACATTTATACAGCTGTTGGCTAAATTTACGTCATTTAAAAGACGTCGGTGAATTTGGTTGTGAATAATTTTACACTATTTCAAACATATGGTTTGAAATAAATACATTATTTGTATTGAAATACTGAATAAAATAAAAGACTTAATCAAATTTAATTTTTGCATAACACGACGCTTAGTTAAGGATAGAATCTTATTAAAGACCAGCCTATCGGTGTATCGCGTTATATTACCCCAGTTATAACGACGAACAGCAAAAAGCAAGAAACTCAAAAAACTTTTTGTAGAAGAGAAGATAAATTTATCTTGGTCTTATAAGGCTCAACCAATTACTTCCATCAACGCTTAAGAATAAATTTAATATGACCATCAAATTTAAAATTAAATTCAGGAGTTATCCTATATTATTTACCTAATTCAGTCTATAAAATGACATCCCATCGAGAATGTAACTAGCAATCTGAGCTGAGCCACATCAAATTGACACTTCCAGCAGTTCAAATAGACCAAATACAATTTAGACCATTTTAGAAGAGATAGTAGGTCCGCTTGCAGTAATCATTGATGAGTCATTATATTATATAACAGAAAAAAGTTCATTAGTAAATTAGTTAAAAAGCGCTGGAACCAATTGGATATGTTTTGAGGACTACTTTTGAGTTAGTCTACTCAGATACCCAGACATACAAGAGAGTACGCTAGTAGGGAATCCAATTAGGTTTAGTTTGTTAAGCAGGAGATAATGATAAACATAATTTTAGCTTATTAATTTTATACCAAAATCGTTTATCACAAAAAAAGTTAATCCAGTTAATGGTATTAGAATTTCACTAAGCCATGCTGGAATGCTGAATTAATAGAATTTCATAAATGCTGCAGACAATTTGAAGATACCCTTGTAGTTTTTTTTTTTGTATATATAACATATATTCAGAGTAAGCAGCCCAACTTAAATATGCATATATCTCATAAAAAATAAAAGCACATATTTTCAATATTATCATTTATTTAGTCATTTTATTTCGTAGATATGTGGCAAGAAAGTTTTCTAAAAGCGACCTCTTCTGCGGTCCCCACGTCCACCGCGTCCACCAGGTGCACCACGTCTACCACGTCCTCCACGTCCACCACGACCTCCACGTCCACCACGTCCAAAGATTATTTGAACTAGACAGCCTTTCTTTGTGGTAGGTGTCTCTGTGGAGGAAGGCTCTGTGACTGTACCTGCCACTGTGGTACCTGCCACTGTAGTTGTACTTTCCACTGTGGTTGCGCATTCAGGATCATCTTCATTATCAACATCAGTACAGTCAATGCAATTTGGATCGGTTGGAGCGTCGGCGCAGGTGGCTGCTTCTCCCGATGGAAGATTGGCAACCAAAAGTGCCAGAAGTGCACAGCACAGATAAACGGTTTGGGTTCTCATCTTAGCTGAAGTCTTAGCAACTCGGGAATGATTATCTTCTCCAATTCAAAGCACTTATATAGTATCTGAGACTTTGCCAAAAATAACATGTGTTTGTTTGGTTAGTTTACACAGATGTTAGCTGCATATATTTATTTAAGTCAAATATTATCATTTGTCAGCTAGTTTGTAAGACGTAATCAAATTTAATTTTTTGCATAACACGACGCTTAGTTAAGGATGGACTGTTAATGAAGATCAGCCTATCGGTGTATCGCTTTATATCGCCCCAGTTATAACGACGAACAGCAAAAATCAAGAAACTCAAAAAACTTGTCTAGAAGAGAAGAGAAATGCATCTTGGTCTTAAAAGGCTTATCCAATTCCTTCGATCAACGCTTAAGAATAAATTTAATATGACTATCGAATTTATAATTATAATCAGGAGTAATCCCATATTATTTACCTAATTTAGTCTATCAAATGAGCCACAACAAATTGTTGTTTTTGTTTATTATTTATTTGTTGGCTTTCAAGTGCCTTTATCTGGTACTTAAGCGTAAGCGTAGCATAAGTGTGTCAATACTTAACTAATTATCTTCTTTTTTTTATTATTATTGCACCTCTTAGGAGACATTAAATTATATTACGTTTAACACAACATCAACAGACCTCAAGTGGTTAAGGTTTATCAACTTAAAGATATCCGCTAATTATTAAAAAAAAAAAATTCATATATTTTTTTTAATTATCCCTTTAAACCCCGTAAACCCCGGTGTGATCAAAAATGTATAAAAACCAAAAAAAATTATATTTCATATATATTTATATCTGAATTTTAATTATTGTCATTTTTATTATTCTTTTATTTGGATTTTTCTTTTTTTTGAGTCTTTCATTATTTTTATTATTAGTTTTTTTAAAAAAATAATTATTAAAATAATTAATTTTGGTGCTCCCGTGCTGCTTTTTTGTTTTTTGTTTTGTTGAACGGTTCTTCTTGGGGTGAAGTTTGGTACTCATTTTTTTTTGCATTCTAATTTTCTTGTATGGTTTCACAAATTTCTAATTCTGCTGCATAAAAACGTCCGCGGGGTTTTAACTGTAGAGCCATATTCGGGCTTATAATTTTTTAATATTTTGCAAATTCCGAATAATAATTTGTGCCCCGGCAATGTGCACATTGATCTTCGACGTGCCATCAGATCTTACTTCCCACAACGCTTTTGATACCTGTGTAAAGTATGCAACGATTTTTTTCATTTCATTCGTGCACGACGAATGCTGGAATTAGAAAAAAGTCATTGCCTACTCTAGATCTACTTTTACAACGCACCCAAAAGCCTGCGATGCAAACATAACAAAAACTTCCGAGCTCCGACCATTACAATATATATATAAATTGCACTGCACTGCGACCTATTAGATCCATTACGCCTCTTTCTACGCTTATATCTCCTCCATCAACCCCAGTTCCTGCGCAAATGCCAGAATCCTTGAAGGGTTGAGGGCTTCTATGTCATTGACATTTATAATATGCATCCCTAGGATGCTGAATCTTTTCCTGAATTGAACGGATGTGAGTTGCCTTGCGCGTTATATCACCTTAGTAACGACGAACACCAAAAATCAAGAAACTTAAGAAAGTGAAGAGAAATGTATCTTGGTCTTATAAGGCTCATGCAATTTTTTCGACTACTAACGTCAAAGTGGTGGTCAATTCACCACCCAATCAAACCCATCCAAGCTGGGCGGCTTTCCGCAAAATGTAGAACGGAAGTTTTTTTTTTATTATTTATTTTTAAACTTTTGCCATGCTTTCCTCTTGCCGCGCATAAAGTTCAATGCGTTCAATGCTTTTTAGCGAACATTTTGAAGTGCAACACAACGTGGCAAGGATATTTTTCACTTTGTAGGCGACAGGAGGCCACGTCGAAAATTATATATAAAATTCACGGCCAGGGCCATTCGCCATTCGCGACTTGTGTTATTTGTTGCTGTGTGTTGAACATCCCCCAACCATCCTCTCTCAATCCTCACGCAATCCCCTGTCCCTACACAGAGACTTCCGTTGAGTGCTGCCAATGTTAATCGAAGTTGTCTGCGCAAAAAAAAAGACCAAAAATGAACAAAAAGGAGGAAAATAAAAACTTACCTCGATCCGTTATCACACGTATATGGGCAGACATAAAAACAAATTACATGTCGTCGGTGAGGAGGGGTGGGGGGAGGCACACAGAGTGCTGCTTAAGCGGCTTTATGTACAAAAATTGTAAATGGCATTTGTCTCTTTTCTATATGCATATATGTCTGTGTCTGTGTCTGTGTCTGCGAGCAGCTCTTTCCGGTATAATGGCGACCAGCGGAAGGGGCTGGCGTTTCTACTTTTCTACTTCATTTTTGTATAAATACTCTGATTGTGTCCGTCCCTTGGGCATTAGACAAAAACTAAATTTTATAGCTATATCCATTTCAAGTATCGTTCAAAATTCGATCAATTAATCGATTACTTCCGAAACCGTCCTCAAAGCTAGAAATTAAACTGCTAGAAAACATTTTTAAAGATTGGTTTTATAATTTTTCAATGGTCGATTAAGAGCAGATTTCAGAGTATTCAGCAATCGGATTTCAGTTTTATTTGCTTTATTCTCATTTTTTTCTTGCACGTTTGCAAAAGTGCAGAAAAAGGTTGCCAATATTGAAAAGTTTAGCAAGTATTTATGGTTGATGGGCCCCGTGCTTGAGGCCATAGTCACAGTAAACAGTAAACTCGGTTCATAAATAAGTTATTAGTCAACGTCGTTTGAGTTCATGTTATGGATTTGATGGCGTTCCAATTGACGTTTATGTTATTGTCGATGAGTTTATAAAAAAAGGTCTATGCGTGATTATGTTATTGAGAAATTTCAAAAATGATTTTCAAATTAAAATCGCGCAGAGACTGAAATTAAAAAATTTTCTTTTTTCCATAAATCATTTATAAGCAAATATTTATTACTATTAAAAAGAAATGTTTGTCTAAAATGTAGTAACGTTAACTTTTATTATTTAAATATTATTTTTAAAGTTCAGAAAATTATGCTCTGCCTGTGTCTATTTTAAAGTTGATCGAAGTTAAAAAAAAATATATTCCAAATAATATTAGAAAAGTATAGAATAGGAAATGGAAATATAAATACTACTTTTATTACTATTGTCTGATTTTATTCTCAAATTTTGAATTGTAAAATCTGACCATTAAATGTGATTCACACACAATTGAGGAAATGGCCAAATAATTCGTCAAAAATCAGTGAGAGGCAGTTCAAAAATGCAATCAAAGTTCAAAGTCTAAAAAAAAATTGACATAATTAGTGGAATATGGCGCCTCTGCAAGCGATATAAATTTCAAAACATCAAAATGAAGTGAAGTGAATTTTAATAAGCTAAATAAAGCGGCAGAAGCAAAAAACGCCGCCAGGTTAAACCGGCAAAGAAAACAGAAAGCAAAAAAAAAAACAGCAACCGGAGAAAGACATCGCATCGCATAATGCAAAGCCCCAGACAAATATGTGTGCCACCTTCAACACCCGAAGCCGAAGCCACCCACGTCTTTTCCCCACTCCCCGCTCCACACTCCGCGCGAACGCAGCAAATACGCGACTGCCAGGCGAGACAGCGCCGAGATGTGTGCTATGCTTTTCTTTATGCATATTTAAAAAGCCACCCATCCAATAAGTATTCTACAAATAATAAGCGTAGTGAAGCGGCATACATTATAAACCAGACTGGAAGCCCCATCCACACCGAGTTACCCCCTATCGCACCGGTATTCAAGCGTCGTGCCTCAGAACATTTTAGCCCAAAGTCTACATGGAATTATGTGAAGCTTCTGCTGTCTGTTGTTGTTTTTGTTAATGGAACAAAGCTGGCAGCTTTGCTGTTGTTGTTGTTGTTGTTGTTGTTGTTGGTATTATCCTGCGACTGTGATTGTCTGTGCTGTTTGTAGTTAAAATGAGCACAACAGCAACAACAATAACAGTAATAACAACAAGAGCAATGGAAGCAACAACCACCAAAAAAAGACAGAACGAAACGACGACAGGAGGACAGGACAAGAGGAGGACAGGAGGACAGGACAAAGCACGCCATTAAATGCGCAGCAGAAGCTAAAGCAAAATCAGAAGCTGAACAAAGAGAATATGCTAAACGTTTGACGAGACTCAAATATGCACAAATTATGAGCTTAAAAAATACAAATATGTATGTACATAATTATATATATATATATATATATATATATATGGAGACAAAAATACGGAAAAAATCACGACACGTTAAAAAGCATATCAAAAGACATGCTGCAAATTGTAAGGAATTCCACCGAATGCTGATTGCAATAGACGGAATTATTAGCCAGGATAACAGAATATCATGTCTCTCCTTGAAAAGTATTTAAAAAACAATATTCTTGAGACGACATTAATTATGAATTCTAAAATGATGTATTTTATTCAGTATTTCAATAAAAATAATGTATTTATTTCAAACCATATGCTTGAAATAGTTTAAATTTATTCACAACCAAATTCACCGACGTCTTTTAAATGACGTAAATTTAGCCAACAGCTGTATAAATGTTACAAAAAAATAAAATAGGTAGTCTGGGCAAAGTTTCAGACACTATATAAGTGCTTTGAATTGGACCAAATAATCATTCCCGAGTTGGTAACACTTCAGCTAAGATGAGAACCCAAACTGTTTATCTGAGCTGTGCTCTTTTGGCACTTCTGGTTGCCCATCTTCCATCGGGAGAAGCAGTCACCTGCGCAGTCAATCCTGCCGATCCCAATTGCGTTGACTGTACTTTACCTGCCAATGCTGCTAATGCTGAATGCACAACCACATTGGCTGTTACAACCACTGAGCCACCTACAACCACTGCGGCAGTTACAACCACAGAGGCAGCTACAACCACCGAGGCACCTACAACCACTGAGCCACCTACAACCACTGCGGCACCTGCAACCACAGAGGATCCTACCACAAAGAAAGGATGTCTAATCGGAATAATTTTTGGAGGTAGACGTGGACGTGGTCGTGGTCCTTTTGGACGTGGTCCTTTTGGACGTGATAGACGTGGTCGTGGAAGACGTGGTGGTTTTATTGCAGGTTTCGGTGCCCGTGGTAATTTTGGTAGACGTGGACGTGATGGCCGAAGAGGTCGCTTCTAGAAAACTACTCTACGGCATGTCATGAAATTGATGAATAAATAATTGTGAACATTGGAAATTAAGCTTTTAATTTATTATTATTTTTTAATGTGTACACATATACATAAACGACATAAGCAAGTAATATCCAGCAGTAGGAATAGGCTTAAGATACCTATCGGTCTACTGACAGGAGATTGTAGACTAAGAAGCCACCTGTCCAAACTGGGTGTTCAGAGTAACAATCAGTGTAGGTTTTGTGAAGGTGAGGAGGAGTCCTCAACTCACATCCTAACAGAATGTTCCGCCTTATCGAGGGAAAGATGAAGCATCCTAGGAATGCATGTTATAAATGTCATTGACATAGAAGCCCTCAACCCTTCAAAGATTCTGGCAATTGTGCAGGAACTGGGGTTGATGGAGGAGATATAAGCTTTGAAGAGGTTTAATGGATCTAATAGGTCGCAGTGCAGAACCCGCAATTTATATATATATATATATATATATATATATATATATATATATAAACCTATTCTAGTCTCCTAGTCACTTGGGGTAACACCTGGGTCAGGTTCTTTCCAACCAAATTATTAATAACCTTTCTTTTGTTATAACGTAATAATATATTCTGATGATGTCAAGTCGGGACCTACTTTCCCTTCTAAACTGGTCTAAATTGTATTTGCTCTAGTTGAACTGCTGGAATTGTCAATTTGTTGTGGCTCAGCTCAGGTTGCTAGTTAGATTCTCGATGTGATGTAATTTTATAGACTGAATTAGGTAAATAATATATAGGATTACTCCTGATTATAATTTTAAATTCAATTGTCATATCTATTTATTTATTAATTCTTAATAATATTGGCAACAGACTAGTTTTAAATTTAATACATTTTATCGCATCTTCAGCATAAAAGTTGCACACAAAAAAAAATGGCTTTAGCACTGTAAAAGTGTCAAATTGTTTGCACAGCTTTGGCAAAGAATTTACATTAATAATGAGTATTTATTTTGTGTGTGTAAACACACACACACACACACTGCCTACACATGTAATTACAGTACTTTCATATGGTTTTTATAAATGTGTTTCATTTGCAAATATGTTCATAATTAAATTGGTCTTCAAGTTTGGGCTAATTGTAATGCAAATATTTACACAATATTTTCGATACAAATGCTTTCGGCAGATTGTTGACATTTACATTTTTATGAAGCTGAATAAAATAAAATTCAATTTTATGAAAATATCAATTAAGTATTTAAGTAAATCATATGTATAATTTAAGTGTAATTTATTTTATAGAAGAATTAGTATTAAAACACTTAATTTTTATTTTCCAATAAGTTTGAAATATTTTTAATTACTGCAAGACAACAATTAATGCAACCAAAAATGTAATTCCAATTTTAAACATGGAAAATTATGTCAATGATTTATTCGAGACATTTGTATAATTATTTATTCTCAACGGAGGCAAATTCAAATGTTGCGTAAACTGGAATCATTGAATCCAAGATGTCTGCTTAAAGAACTTCTCGAAACTAATTTTGGATAAACTTTAAATCTTTCAGAAAGGAAACTTGAGTTGGCATCACTTTCACCAAAAAATAACAATCTGTTTGATTTGATTTGATGATCACATTGCGTGACAGTAATTACAAAATAAATGCAAACAGCAGAGAAGACACAGCTGGCACAGAAAGGGATGCGACTCGTTTTGGTGGGGGTTGGATTGGATTTGGGATTGGGATGGGAATGGGGATGGGGATGGGGAAACGCAGAAATGGGGTGTGCGTGCTGCATGTGTTTGTCTGTGTGTGTGTGTGTATGGGTGGCTGTGTGTGTATCTTTGCCGTAATTCGAGTAGTTGTATGAGTTGCATGCAGCTCTTGATGGATTGGCTTACGGTTGCAGCCACGTAACTAGGAGGGGCGGTGAGGGTGTGGAAGGCTTTGTTGTCCATGCCACCGTATTTTATTACATGTGTAAGTTGCTCTTAAGTTTTTCCAAGTGTCTTGTGACAAATTTGACAACAGCTGAGACCAATTGCTCAAAGCACTAACCACACACACACACACACACACACACACACATACACATACATATTTCCGAGGGCCATGCATCGTTTCATCTATCAATCAAGCGATGGAAAGGCAATCATAAAACTGCCATTAAGCCACACACACACACACACACACACACAAAGTGAAAACCCTATCATAAATCTTGGCTGTAATCTTAAAAAACAAAAAAAAAAACCCAGTTACCCCCCAATTGTTCTCGTCTGCTGCATGTTTATACTATTAACATATTGTTTACTTTACCCAAAATCAACAACCAATTTTCCTTTATCTGCATGTGCAGCAGCAGCAGCTGCAACCTACCCCGCAACCTCCTTGCAACCCACCCATTCCATTAGCTTCGCAATTTATCAAATATTTTTCGATAAGCGGAAACGGAAGCTTCCGGAAGCTGCATAAAGCTACGTGTCATAATGGAGAGCTCTATCTGGTTGGACGGTTCAACTAATGGCGCTAATAACGCACCATCAAATATTAATAATAATGGGTGGATGGTGGATGGGTGGTTGGTGGGGGGGGGGGAAGGCACTTCCGATTAACCAATGTCCAGCAGTTGGCCCCACAAAATGAAGTGCCTTTGACAGAGACACACAAACACAAAGAACTGAACTCAGCGTTGCCTTCATGCCCCTCTTGCCACGTCCATCAGACGCCACTCAAAGGCAAAGTTTGTTCTTGAAACGCATTGAACTTGAGTGTGTGTGTGTGTATGTGGTGTGTGAAGTGTGTGTGCCGGACATTTTGATTAGCTTAATGCCTGGATGTATGCCGGAAATGGCAATACGGCAATACTGAAAAGAATACAAAAATAAAAAGCTTCCTATTTGACTTGCAGATATCCTACAATATTTGGTATGTTATTAATAATTAAAGGGATGGAAAAAAGCGAGAATATTGAAATTTATTTGACTTGTATATCTAATAAAAAAATAATAATTGTGCTGTGTAGTTCTACTTAACTAATTAATTTTTTAATTATTTAATTTATATATCTGTTTCTGCTTCTCACAAAAAATAAACATTATAATATTAATAATTAAAGGGATGGAAAAACAATTTTTTATTAGCGAGAAATTTGTTTGACTTGTCTATCCAAATTATGTTTTAAATATTCTTGCTTAAGTAAAAAGAAAAAGTTATGCTCTGTAGTTCTACTTAAAGTTTAATTTTTTAATTATTTAATTTATTTATCTGTTTCTGCTTCTCACAAAAAAATATATAATTTAATCAAGTTTAATTTAAGCTTTAAGGAATAAATATACAAAAGTATCTCCTAGTAATTAGCAAACAATTATTGCTGTATGAAAACAATTATTTAAATGAAGTTTTTTTTTTTTAATCGCACTTATAAATTTAATTTAAATTTAAATATAATAATTACAATTATATATAGAGTTGAAAGGAGTAAATTCATCTAAACATTAAATAAAAACGTCTGAGTTGCAATTATTGATTGATTATTGAGTGATTTAAATTTTAACTAAACATATCAGAAATTTGATAATTGAATTTCATCATGCAGTTATTAAATATTCCAGGGTATTTGAGAGTAGGAGCTGGATACCCCAAATACAAATCGCACAGTTCGACTTATGAAAGGCACTCGATATGCAGTTGGGGCAGGCACAAGTTGTGCTGCTTTGCAACAACGGGCGACAGGTGCCAGGCGCTGCTCCTGGCGAGACAGCTTTTGCCCCAGACCCTTCAATAATTTGGCAAAAAAAAAAAACAACAATAAATATGGCAAACACAAGACACACAGACACAACTCACACACCCACACACACACACACTCAGCCAGGTTGTGCAGCAAATTGCTTAGCATACTTTACGGCTTCAATTGGCAATTGGCAGCCTTTGAATTTCGTTTACCCTTCGCCCGCCCGCCCCCTTTTCACTCTTTTGCTCCACATGCCAGGCGCTTGACATGGCGGTGGGCGTGCAGTGGGTGTGTGTGTGTGGGTGTGTGGTGTGTGTGTGGTGTGTGGGTGTGACTGAAGTGGTTGCCTCAGCCATCAGCCGTAAGCCTGCTTGGTGCCTACCTGGCAGCTGACAACTTGGCAAGCGTTTTTATTGTTGTTGTTGTTGTTGTTGTTTTTGTTATTGTTGTTGTTGCCTGTTGGGTTTTCCGACTTCTTCACTTGATTTTTTTTTTTTTGTATTTTTTGTATTTTTTCTTTTTGTACTTTTTGATCGCAACTGGCATGTTGCGGCTGCTCGGATTTAAAGGCGAACAGCAACTCCCCGAGACAAGAATTGAAACTTATGATAATAAAATATATAGAAAGTAGTCAAAAATTATAGCACTTTGCATAATAAATCGATAATAATTGCCGTCTATCGGTCATCGATTTCAGAATTAACTTTTTGGAATATAAGTTTAGTTACAGATTAAATTTTTAAAGCTCTATTGCAAAAAATTGATTTCCAGCTATAAGAATCAAAATTTTTAAGATATATCTATTTAATTCGATTGGTTTTCAACTTAAGATGACCGAGCTAACCGAGCTAACTCGACTATTACATTCCAAAGTGTTGTATAAAATCGATTAGATGTTGCAGATGCTTTAAAACAACTTCTTGATTGCCCCTCGTTACTGACTGTCTTCTGGCTGTGTGGCAGCTGCCGTTTAACTTCCGCCTACAAACCTTTCTTTCACACAAACACACCTAACACACAACACACACACACCTAACACACAACACACACACAACACACACACAAACACACACACATTCATATGGGAACAGAAATTTCACACGCTGCGTCAATTTTGATTGAAATATTGACAGCAATTTTTGCATAGTTTGGCAATAGGTTTAGCAGGTCGAAACGCCAGCAGCAACTGCCACTGCCACTGCCACTGCCGCTAAACAAACTGAGCTGCAACTGCAACCGATTGTGGCTCATGTGCAGTGTGGTGAAAATTTGAACGCTTGCCACGCGGTGCCCACTCAATCGAGCCTGAAAACAGCTTATGACAGCTTGCCTTATTATAACTGTCAGGGTTGTCAGGTTATTAGAAACGTTCCCTCGCTGCCACCCTCCCCTCCCCGCTCGGTGCTCATGGAGCGTGTGGCTGGCGTAGGAGCCAGCGCCTAATATCTTCATTATGCTGCCTGCCCCGAGACACGTGCAACGTTCGCCTTTATTCTGCTGCATGACTTTAAGCGCTTTTCTATTTGTTTTTTGTTGTTGTTGTTGTTTTGAGTTGTTTTTGTTGTTTTGTGTTGTTTCTTGTTGTTGTTGTTGTTTTCTTTTCGACTTGTTATTTCTTTTTCTACTTTGGATTTTTCAGGCCTCTGACAGGGCGACAGCTCAGGTGTAAAATAGTTTGCCACGTCAGTTGGCAGCGTTTTTTTTTTTTTTGTTTTGCCTCATTTTTTTTTTTGTTTTTGCCAGTTTTGGTTTTGGTTCTTATTGATTTTCCAGCACTTTTCGCCTTTGCGCATTCTTCATAAATGTCAGAAAACACTTTGATGTCATGACTTTAAGGCTGCCAACCCACACACACACACACACACACGCACACACACGCACACACACACACACACACACACACATACACACACCAGCAGATCGTTGGGCAGATATGAGCTCTTTAGAATTTGATTCCCTTTATTCCATATTTCCTTTTTGGTTTTTCTATTTTCTATTTCACTCATTGGTCACATGTGGCACTTTGATGTGGTTGTGTCTGCGGCAGATTTTTTGTCGAGTCATGGCTGTTAAGCCTTAGATCTTTTGGGTTTTGTTGTAGGTGTTGCTGCCAGTATCTTGGGACTTGGTGCATTTTACAAATCATTTCGCCTAATTGTTTTGGGACGTAATAACAAAAAAAAAAAAAAAAAGAGAAGCGTCAAAAACCAGACATTTGAAATCCTTGAACTGTGGGTCGGTCAACGCAGATTGTGCCAAGGTCATTTGCCCTCGCTGCTTTTCTATTTTTACCTCAGTTCCAATCATTGGTTACTCATCAGACACAGTGCCTGAAACAAGCAGACCATAAAAAATAAAACAAACCTAAAGTTAATCTACATTATCCACTAAATTACTGTGCAAATAACTAATTTCAAATTCAAAACTCGTTTTGCGTTCAAAATTCAAACGAACATTTTTTTTGGGGCGCATCGAAAAATAGGTTCTTGTCGAGATTTGATTTAATTTTCTACAAATTATAAAAATGGTAAAAATATTTAAACTGTGAAAAGTAAATACATATTAATCAAGCACCAAAAAAGAATATAATAATTAAGCTGTGCAAAATATAAATTAAATACTTTTTGATTTATTTTCGATTGTTTAATTTTGCAAATAATATTAGCAAATATGTAAAATGAATTTTTTTTATTCGTTCTTTTTTGAACTCAGGAAGTATATGTAAAAAACAGCTCAACTTCTTTGCAATCATGAAAAGTAAATAAAAAAAATATAGATTTCAAATGATTTATGACTTAACAATAATATTTAACTTTTACTGTTTACTTTTACTTTTAATATGGTTTCTCAAGCTGAAATTATTAAACGTTTATTCAGTGCAGCTCAAACAATTTGCGTTGTATTACAAAAATAAGAATATGAATGAAATGTTTTGAAAACTTTAGAGACTAATCCGCGGGCATTTGACATATAATAATAAAAACCTTATCAGTCTCAGATCGGGCTGAGAACTCATCGAAAGTTTTCCCATTCAGCAATTGAGCAAACAAAAAATCAAGCAGAATGTCAAAAAAAAAGAAAGGCCTTCGCTTTTTATATATTATGATAATATTTTGTTGTTATTATTGAGTCAACACATTGATATGCACTTTTTGTTGTTTTGTGTTTTTTTTTGTTTGCATTGAAAACAATTGGAAACATTTTCTGTGTGTGTCTTTGAATTTTGAGTTGCTAAGCTTTTGGCGCTGCAACTTTTGACAGCATTTGATTGAATGTTTGGCAACGTCTCACGTCGCAGGGGATTACCACAATGTGTTATCTCTACCCATGGGGGGGGGGGGCGCAGACGGTGGGTTGCACTCAGACAGAGCCCCTCAGTTGGCCCTAATTGCTGCGACATACGCAGCGCGTGTAGCAGGTGAAAAAACTTACTCGAATAGTAAAATTCAAGTTTTTTTCTTTTAATTATTTTCCAAATTTTTACGTGCATATTTTTAAGTAATTTGAAATAGCGCAGAACTCGGCTTCGTGGCTCGAATATAATAAACAACTATATTTTTTATTAAATAATTTAATATAATAGCCATATTCTTAATTTTATAAATATTTTATAAATATTGTTATTTATTTATAACTATTAATTGTAATCAACGACTGCAATTCCTAAATAATATTTTCTACATTTTTCTTATCTAATTATTTACAATTATTATAAATAATATTATTCTTATTTATATATATTTATTTATTAAAAAAATTAGCATTACATAATTTTTGAATACTTTTCTTACTTATTTCTAGCAAATATTACAAATATTTATTTAAATTAATATGTAAATATAAAAAAATATTTATATTAATAATAGTTTTAGAAAGACAAATTTAGACATGTAAAAGAATAAAAACGCAAATGAATTATAAAATAAATAAAATTAATTTATTTGTAATATTGAAAATGAAATAAAATTTTAGGTGTTTGATAAATTTTAATAATAATTCTTATTTTTGATACAAAAATAAAATTTATTAAATGAAAGAAAAAAAGGTAATAAAATGTTACTATTAAAAATAAACATTTCTGTGGATTATTTAATGCAGAGCCAAAGTCGTCAAGCACCTTCCAACCCCCTCTTCAATACGAATAAAAAGTTTGTGTGCTGCGTTAAATGCTCATCAACAGGCAGCTGCTGGCAGCTGTTTTGAGCGAACGCTCTTTATCAAATGCTCTCTTGCGTTGCAGATGCCACGTTCCATTTACCACAATTTGCTGTCTTATACGCAACAATTTGGCAATGCAACACAGCAGCAGACCAAAGCAAGAGCGAGAAGAGCAAAGAGTATTGCACAGAGTACAAACATTCCGCTCTTTGGCTCACTTCAAAGTAAATACAAATGTAACGTTAAGTTTTGTTTTTGTTTTTTTCTTATGTAGGCGCCAAATGTAATCAATAATATTAAATATTTAATGTGACAGGTAGAAAAAATCTACAACATGTGAAAATTAAACAAGAAGTTTTTCTGCAGCTACTTGGTTTTTTTTTGTAAGTATTATAATTATTTAAAATTAATAACTTTTTTTTCTTAGTTTGTATGTATTAAAATAAAAAAATTAAATAAAAAGGAAAAATTACCTGTGCACCTGCACTACTCAGTGCCACCACACAGACATGCGAATACGTTCCACATGCAACAACTTTGGCTGCGCTCACTTGCTCCCAGTCTCTCGCTCTCTCTCTTGATTTTATACTCTTTTTTCCCTCTCTTTTTGTGGTGGGCTTCGTTGAGTTGCGCGCTGCTGCTTAACGAGCCGAACGGTAAAAGAGTCGAATACAGGTGCGAGCCAACGACTCCCCCGCTCGCTTCGGCTCCACACACACACACACACTGTTACATGACAATACTTAAAACCGCTCTTCAGCAGCTCCTCTTTTGCTCTTTGCTGCTCTCTCTCTCTCTCACTCGTTCACTCACTCACTCCCGCTCTCTTTCTGTCGCTCGCTGAGCAGGAAACGTCGCAAGGAAATGGCAAAATGTTCTACGTCCATTCGTTTTCGCATGTGTGCGAGCAGCTGTAACTGTATGTGTGTGTGTGTGTGTGTGTGCGCGCCTGTGGATGACATTGCGGCAATCGTTGGGGCAGCGCCAGTTGTCGGCTAACGGTAGTCGTTGCGAAACTTTTGCTGGAGTAACGTGTCGCGCAATTGAAATTGGCGGCGTTTTCATCGTCCAGCTGCTCCTCTACTGGCTTCAATTCACGTACTCGCGTACTTTTTCGTCTGTGTGTGTGTGTGTTTCTGTGTGTGTGTGTGTGTGTGTGTGGGACTGCCAATTAGTGTGTGTTACATTTGTGCAACAGTCGACTCGTGTGCGTGTGCGTGTGCGCGTTTGCCTCTTTGTGTGTGTGCGTGTGTGTGTGCCCCATGCTGCATATGTGTGCGTGGGGCGCCGCAGCCGCCGACGTCGACAGAGCCACCCAAATTTATTAAAATTTCATGAGAAATGTATTTCACAAAAATAAAAAAATATACTGCCACATAAAAAATACATACATACATAAAATTATATATATATATATATAAATATATATATAAATATTTATATATAGAGTGAAATCGGCGTAATTAATTGAAGTAACCTTCTGCAAGGTAAGCTAAACCCGCACAAATAAAATATAATAAAACTTGTAACGAGCTTTTAATTCAGTTTACTTACATTTTGGGTTTATCTTTCTATCCATTTCTTCGCCCTTTTTGTGGTGTTTACTTATTTGCTGGGCGAAAACTTTATCTAAATTCAATTTTTACGTGAACCCTTGAAATAAACCCACGAAGCGCACATCGCACGCTTTTGCCATTGCCATTTAACTGAATTAGATAAGTTAAACGATGTCTAATGTCAATTTAATTATGTGAAAATAAAACTTTCATTCTCCCATAGCTGGTGACTATTCCAAACTGTTTTTATATTATTTTGTATTTATTTTTATTGTCAATTTAAAGTCACTCCCTGAGAAACTTAATTGGAATAGGCTCTGTTTAATGTGAAACTAATTTTCGAATTTGGGTTTTTCGATATTGGAGATTTTCCGATTTGGCATTATCCTTGTTAGGTGCTCATATTAAGGCCCGATAAAGAGGTTTCTATATTATCATATATCATATCAAACATTCTATAAATCCTAAACCATAATCATAAATTAAAGCTTATAAAAAAAATTGGTATAATTGTCTATATTTAATATTTATATCTATAATACTCCAATCTCGCAATTCTGCTTAAGGAAAAACTAATATAAATAAAAATTAAATCGGAATATATTTACATTTACTATAAACAAATCTGAAAACATATTAACAAATTATTTTAAAAAAAAATAGTAATATAAAGATTATTTCATTATCAAAAAATACCTCAACAAGCCATCCATTTGAAATAAATTAAGAGTTTTTCACTCAATACTGAACGATTAATAAAAATAGATAAACAATATTAAAACAAATATAATTTAAATATAGAAAAATACCACTTGATGATGGGTATGGGAAATAAATTAGTATTGTTTTACACGATGACAGTCGAAGAGAAAACTATTCAAGATTTTTTTGTTAATAGTTACTGACTGTGGCTAATCCGAGCTGCATTTTTCATCTCTATTTAAATGAGCTCCATTCGGCAGTTACTACATCTGTTGATGGTTTTCTCAGCTATTAACCTTCGGATAATGCTAATTATCAGCTTAAAAGCATTGACAAATTTGAGTCGTTGAAATCGAGTTGACTACAAAATACACAGTACGCAACTGTTGACCAAAATAAATGAGCGTGAAAATTAAAAAAATAAAGAAAAAAAAAAACCAATAAGTGGCTTATGAATATTAAATAGACAAGTTAGCGGAAAATACCAGTTAACAGCTAAGCGTGGCTAGCGTGAGAAAATACGGGAGAAAAACAACAAATGGCAAGGTCAGCCAAGGGGCAAGTGACAGACGACAGTCGACATGCGGCATGCGGCATGCGGCATGCGACACGCCCAAAACTCACGTGAAGTGCAAATGCATTTGGTTTTAATTAAAGTGAGCAAAAGTGACTATCCAAATGGTCAACAGATAAAACTGCAATAACTATAAAGACCAGTTTTAAACGGAATTTGCTGTTTCGACAAGGGCTGCCGTGGGACATTGTCGAGCGGAGGTTGTTTTCACATTGGGCTTCTACTCAAGTTGGGGACGCACACGCGCCAATTTGTTAAGCGGGTCACGTAACAAACCCAGACCAACCCCGCCCACCGTCAAAAATCCCTACCCCATTGCCGCACGAGCCTCTTCCGTTCGCCTGTGTGTGTGTGAGTGTGTGTGTGTGTGTGTGTGAGTGTGTCATCAACACGAAAATAAAAATCGAAAATTAAACTCACTGAAAATGGCAACAGCTTTTTGTTACTGCTCATCCCGTCGGCTCTCAAATCGATTTCAATAAAGTGCGACTTTGATGACGCCTTTAAAATCGTACCAAATGACGCAACAAATTAAATGTCAATAATTTCAAATAATTACAAAAAGATATATACAAAAAAAAAAATAAAAGCACGTTTAGCAACAAATCCCAAGGTTAAATCAATATAAATAAATTTTTATTGCTTTTTAATCTAATTAAATTCCCATAAAAACACAAAAAAAGAAACGTCAAAAAACTGTTAAATATATAAAACTAAATCAAAAAAAAAAAAATTCTTTTATGCACTTTAAAGTCAGTCGTAAAACATTCGATAAGAGAAACACAAACAAATTGACTACAAAGTTGTCTACGGTCAATCCGAAAAAGAGGGTTGTGATTCGGTGGAAGGGTGAGGCGGAGGGGCAAACTGTGACTTGTTTTGTTGTCAACTGGTTAATGAGTGCGTGCATCGCACACGAAAGAGTTGCCACAGCCGAAGGGGGGTGCAGCCAAATGGGATCGTTGCAATAATGACCTGCATTTTGCATGCGAGCAGCGGGCTGTGGCAAATGGATTTGGCTCAGCTGGGTGCAGGGGGGAATAATGAAAAATAAGAGTGAAACATGCATGCAACAAAATTGTGCATTAATTTGATTTATATGGCAAGTTATGGCAAGAAATTTTAATCAACTATTTAATTATTTGTATTAAACATAATTCAAAATTGTACAAAAACTATTCATTAATAAATTTGATTAAAATATTTAATTTATTATTATATAACAGACGTGCGAGCAGTTATGACCAAATGCACAGATATAAATAAATTATAATCAATTTACTAAAGCAAAACAATGATGTAATTAATTGTGCCTTAATTCCATAATTAAAAATTGAAAGCGATGCATATAACAATAAATATGAAATTAAATTGCATTCAATAAAAAATGCAAATATAAATTACTTTTCTATATTATATATATAGAAAATATTTTTTTTATATGTATATATATATATATATATATATATATATATACTGACATAAATTTATATTATATCATATGTTATCAAATTATCATATCTGTTTTAAAGGGTTAGCGAGTTGAAGATTTTCGCTAGAACAACAGATAAGTTAACGATGGTAAAAAAAAACATTTCAATGAACTCATTAAAGTTGCCTGACTATCTTTTCGACATTGCAGATAAGATATATATATATAAAAAGATCTCCAACTATATACTCGTATTATCTAAATGACTCTGGCACAAATAAATAAAATGTATAACTTTTTACAACACTCACGAGAAGAAAATATTTATATTGATTGTAAAGTTTTATAATCGAATTTGCTACTGTACTTTGTTACTAGTAATCCAATATTCACTTAACTGTAAATCAAGAATTATAATCTACAATAAATAGCAATACAATTTTCTTATGCGAATGGGACAGATTTTTAAATTATTAAGAATATTAATCAGAAAATATATTTGCTTTAGTCGTTAATAAGCAAAAGTCTAAAGAGAAATTATGGAAATAAATGTTAGATTTTTGAAATATACTTCAAATGAATATAGATGCTGCCTACAACTTAATCGCCATTACAGTGGATTCTGTATGTGGTGCTGGTGGTTGGATCACCACATTTCCATCCTCATCTTTATAATCTTTATAGCTCTCAGACCGCACACACTCCATGCCAAAAGCATCCATCACGCGCTTCGAGTAGAGGCTGGTACAGGTGGTGACCAGCAGGGGTAGCATCTTGGCACGACCCAGGTCCATCAGGGCAGCAACCAGACGGCGTCCCAGTCCCTGGCGTCGCACAGTGGCATCCACTGCTAGAGTACTCAAATACAGAGCATTTGCCACTGCATAAAGTTCTAAGATTCGAGCATTATGTTCAAGGTTGGACAGGAAGTAGTGAGTATGTTCGATTAGAAGTTTTGGCTTATGCTCATTGACCTCGCTCCAATGCTGCTCGAGATCAATTGGGTGTATGACTCCAGCAAATGCCACGCCCACAAAGCGACCAGCATCAATGGCAACCAATGAAGTGCCCTGTGCAATGAGCGATAATCGATATTCCCTCCTCTTGGCATCTTCATAGACAACTTGATGATCGCCCGGAGTTTGCATTAGTGGCTCATGTCCGTAGAAATGTTGTCGCAGAAAGATGTTTGCCTCATCGATATCATCCAGTTTCATTTGCCGCACAATCGTCGTCATGTTGCACGACATGTTGCGACTAACCAAATCTACTTTCAAGCTTTTTCTTTATTTATATATTTTTCTTAAGTGTTCTTATCGCCCAAAGCTTTTTTTATATGCACTTGAGATAAACACAACAGATAACATAAACATATAACTTGCGATAACACAAGTAAAGATTAAAATAATGTCAACCCATGAATGAAATGAATATAACCTTTGCTCAAAGTTAATTCTTCAGAATACGACAACAAATAATGTGCCCAAAAGTTGGTATTTCCTCGAATTGGAGAAGGATCTGATGGTGTATTTTATGGAAATAGAAATATTCACTTACAGTCGTCGTCATATTGCAAATTTCGGAAAAACTCTAATCTGCTAAGTGGTCTTAAAAATGTTTGGGTGGCTGTAGAAAACTATTTTATAATATTGTTATCAAACAGAATATATTGCTTATATTTATATAATTATTAAAACCAAGGTAAAATTCAATTTGAAAATTTGTACATGTAATTTGACTGTATTTTTGTTTATTTTTTTTGTTGAAGAATTACAATTTTAAAGCCATAATACAGGCCTTTGTGTGAGGCGCCGGTGGCTTGAATACCACATTACCATCCTCATCCTTGAAGGTAGCATAGTCCTCCGAGTGTATGCACTCCATGCCCAGAGATTCCATGAGTTGGGTCGAGTAGAGACTAGTGCAGGTTGCCAGCAGCAAAGGGAATCCCTTTGCCCGACCTACATCGATCAGAGCAGCAACCAGACGGCGACCAAGACCTTGACGACACATTGTGGAATCCACAGCTATGATTTTTAGATAAAGGGCATCCGTCACACCATAGTGCTGGAACAATCGAGCGTTCCTTTTGATGTTGCACAGAAAGTATTCGATATGCTCCGCTGCCTGCGTGCGCCGCTTTTGGCTCAATTCAAGCCAATTCTGCTCCAGTTCGTTGGCATTGAGCAATCCAGCATAGGCCACGCCCACAATGCGATCATCGTTACTCTGATCGACGACGACCAGCGAGCAACCCTGCCGTATAATCGATTCGTAATACTCCCTCCACTTCGGATCGGGGGACGCTTCCGGTAGCTGGATGCCGGGTGTCTGCTGCAGGGGTTCATGCCCCCTGAAATGCTTAGCTAGGAAGAGCCTTGCCTCATCCATATGACTTGGTTTCATTTCACACACGACTGTCGTCATGTTGCGAGCTTCGTCGGTTGACTGAGTTCGCTTGGAGAGAATTCCACAAGTAAGGCAAATGGAATAGCGATAAACAAAATTCAGGTTTTTAAAGATAACAAAATGTAAACAAAATGTTTCGATATAGTCGGCATTGGGTACATCTCACCTCCCCTGCTGCCTACAGATGCTCCTCTGCATCATCTAATTAATTTATTGACCTGTCATGCTTTTAAATCTGCTGATTATGCCTAATTTCTTAATAACTTTGTCATAAAAAAGTGCTTGACTATGGAAAGTGGAATTTGTGTATTAAGAATGAAATGTTCTGAAAAAACCATCTTTTTTTTTTGAGTAACGAGTTGAGTCTTTTCCATTCAGTGAACCGATTCACAGTATTTTTCAACGCAGGAAAACTACATTACTTTTAAGTTAAATTTTAAATTAAGTCTAATATTTTGCTTTTTGATATAAGCAATTATATTTTTAAAATACTTATTTATTAATTATTTAAAGTTTTGATAGTTCATTTAGTGTACTACAATTCGTATTTGTTAACATATTAGTATTGAAGTTTTGTATATCCAGTGCAATGAATATTCTTGATAACCAGAAACGATCGAGGCCTGTTTTTATATTAACGGTTTATATTTCTTGACAGAACAACAATCCAGAACTAGATAATATTACCATGTCCACTGTATCAATCAAAAGATTAGAGTTTGATGGCCATAACGCGCAAATGGGTGTGGGGAGCAGCTGTCTTGAACACTACTTTGCCACTGTCATCCTTGTAGTCCGCATATGCATGCTGATAGACGCACTTCATGCCCAACGACTCCTTCTGACGGGCCGAATAGAAGCTGGTGCAGTAGGCGGCCATCAGGGGAAATCCCTGGGAGCGACCCACCTCCATTAGGGCGGCGGCTAGACGTGTGCCCAGCCCCTTGCCACGCATAGAGGCAGCCACATGGGTTATTTCAGAGAGGAGAAGTTTGGAGATGCCGAAATGCTCAAAGAGATTCACTTTGATTGCAATTTTGGATAAGAACACCTCAATGAGTGCCCAAGTGATCGGTTCCATTGCTTCTGCCTCCTTGTGAAGCCTCTCCAAGTCGCTGGGGAATCGTGGACCTGCAAGAACAAAGCCAACAATGCGTCCATTCTCCTCCTCAGTGGCCAATAGGCAGGTGCCATGCTCAATCATTGAGATGTGATACTTATCGTACTTCTCCTTATGGCTTTCTATCACATTCTCTCCACAAGCGACATCGAGTGGTTCTTCGTTGTAGAAATTTCCACCCATGGAGATCTTCACCGACTGGTAATCCTCCATTGTCATTATGCGAATAATTATGCCATCTTTCGAGCACAGTTCCGTTGCCATGTTGAGAGTTCGGTATTCTATATTAAAATATAGTTGTTTTCAACTGAACAGCTCTATTTATATGTGAAGGCTTATCTACCAGTTCTTCTTATCGTTCCACCTGGTTATTTTACTGGTGTAAGTAATTTACAGTTCTCAGTAATAAAATCGCCATTTGTTAATCTATAATCACTTTTGTAATGTGGTCTAAAAATTAGGTATACACAGTCTTATTAAAAATATAAAATCCATCTTGCGAATCTTGCGAATAGAAAAACTTTATTAATCCCAATCTCTTAATACATTTTAATTAGCCTCCACAGAAAAAAAATATACAAACTTATCTCGCATTTCCTGTTCGCCAATAAATGACAATTGATACTTGAGAATTTTGTATTTATTTGTTTACGTTTTGAAATAGATAGATCATTTTTTAAAGCTTATACGTATAAATTCTACATCTGTCCAAATGAACGAATTTTTATAACCAAATCCCATTAAATGTGTGAGCAAAGGTATAATATAATGCTGGTGGTTGAATCACCACATTTCCGTTCTCATCTTTATAATCTTTATAGTTCTCAGACTCAGACCTCATCGATATCATCCAGTTCCATTTGCCGCACAATCGTCGTTATGTTGCATGCAACAGCGACTAACCAAATCTAATTTCAATCTTTTTCTTTATTTATATATTTTTTTAAGTGTTCTTATCGCCCAAAGCTTTTTTTATATGCACTTGAGATAGTAGCATAATTTATACACTGAAAACATTTTGTATGACAAAATAGTTAACTGAGATATTTGCATTATTATTATAAGCAAATTGTATAGAAAATGTAGTCTGCCTTACTATACGCAGACAGTTAAGCAAAAATATTACTATTTTATAATGTCAAAATCGTAATCTTTCCAACTGAAGTAAATGGTTAAAAATTAATTTTTTGTAGAAATTTCCACCCATGGAGATCTTCACCGACTGGTAATCCTCCATTGTCATTATGCGAATAATTATGCCATCTTTCGAGCACAGATCCGTTGCCATGTTGAGAACTCGGTATTCTCTATGAAAATATATTTTTTTCAACTGAACAGCTCTATTTATATGTGAAGGCTTATCTACCAATTTTGTATTCATGTATTCGTCGTTTTTTGTTGGCCGGAATGCTAGTAAATTCTGAAACTGGTCAAAAACCAACATAATTTGCATATCTGCTGGATAAGTTCGTCGAAGCAGATGGCTAGAAAGCAATAGGGTGGTTTGGTGCGGGGTGCGGAATACACTGAGGCTTGACCAGTCTGGGCAGCTTGAACAGTCTGTTGGCCATGTTTTGTCAGACTAGTTACATTTGCTGTTGTTGTTGTTGTTGTTGTTGCTGTTCGTCGTAGTTGTATGCTGTGATTGTTTTCTTGGTGTCGCATCGAAATCAGGTGCTTTAAAATTGAGTCTTTTCAATTTGCTGGTCGCAAGTTTATCAAAGTTCATCAAAAATAGTCAAATCGTTTAGTTCATGTTGAGAGATTTGCAGTTCGCTGATTGAAATAAATTAAGTGTGCGGGTTTTAAATTAATTTTTATTAGCTGCTATCGCTGTTGATGCCACACAGTGTTTGGCATCCGACAAAGCCGCAGGCATGAACAGGTGTTGTTGCCCACTCCGGCCACGCCCAGTTGCGGATCGCTGTTGCATACTTTTAGGTGGCTTACACAGGGCTACACTTTTGCACAAATATTTGCACAACTGCATTTTTGATTTATGCCCCGCGCAACGTGACCCAAATTTTTCTGGTTACTAACTAATTAAAAGCGAAAAGTTGACAACATTCTCCAGTTAAAATTTCTATAAACGAGCAAATTAAATTTTTTTTTTTTGTATTATTATTATTTTTCACTGCATGTTTTCATGGTCCTATGATTTATAGCGCATGTTTGCCGTAAAAGTTATGACCGCAGCAGAAATTAATGAAAATTCAATCAAAGTTCAGGCGTGTCAGTGGCGGGGGCAGGCAAAACTCAACACTTGCAACATATGCCCAGCTGTGGCACTGCGGCCTCAAAAGCCCTCCACTCGTCTGATTGTCTTGCTGACCTTAATGAAGATTAATTTAAAACAAGAGCTACCCGGTGCTATGCCCAGCCCACAGCTTCTTCATCTTGTTCTCTTAAAAAAAAATATATATATAAATAAAATAACATTTTAAGAAAAAAAACTTTGCTCTTGATAACACACACCAATAAACACAAGTCAGGGGCAACATATGATATGAACCCAGTGACAGAATGTCTGTGATGGAGATGACAACAATGCTTTGTGTGCTGGGCAAACATCAAATCAAAGAAGCAATTTAATAAAATTTAGATTTCTAACGCGACAAAAAACTGACAATAGACTTCGTACAATGTGAGATATATGTGAAGGCCATGATGAATACTGAATGCACTATTTAAAATAAGTTTAAAGATATCAAATGATAGATAAAATATAAAAAAAAACATTTTGATAACTTTTTGGGAAACTCTCGTAAGAAGTATTCAAAAGCAGCAGAAAACTTTAAATAAAGTTCATACAATATTAGTAAATAAGTTAAATAATTGGAGGCATTACTAAATCATTAGCAATTCTCTATGGCAATACCTAAAACATCTGATTCGTTGCGAGTGATAAAAAAAATAACGTAGAAGAGCAATAAAAAAGAAAATACAGTTCCAGCTAATGAAATCCTACGGTCAACTTTGAACTCTGCTCAGTAAAACTAAATATAAAATTTGAATAATTTAACAAAATCGTCGAACAACTGCTACTTGTGCCACTTGATTTCGATGATATCGTGGGTAATTAATTTATTAAAACATTTCCCTATGCGACGCTGGAACGCCGAGGGAACACCTCGGGGGGTGCTCGGGTCTACATGTTGCTAGTTTCGAAATCTTTTACTGACCCGTTTGTTTACCAGATCATCATGTATACATAGGTGGGGGGTCCCGCTCAATTCAGCTTCATTAATTAGTAAAAAAAAAAAAAAAAAAAAACTCCAAAGAAACCTATTGAAATACTAGGCAAAGTGGCTGTTGTTCAACCTACACAATTCGTAGCGCATTATTATAATTTCAGCTGCCTACTGACTAACTAAATTCAATTCAATTCGTTTATCTGATTTTCTTTCAAGTGGTCAAACGATTCCGCTTTGCTCTTCTCAATTTGGTTTTCTCCACTTTTTTTTTTTTTTAAATATTTGTGTATATGCTACATACATGAATGTTTTCTACTCTTAATAATAATCAACGGCTGAGTCGTCATAGCGATTTTTTAAATTATTGTCAAAAGCGAATAACAACAGCATATAGCAGCCGATAGCCATCATAATCTATAGAAAAGACATAACATTTTGTCGAACTTGAGAATGGCAAAAAGTAAAATAAAATAATTAGGCGAATAATCATATCTTTCTCTCTTTATATGTGCAGTTAAGAAGTAAGAATTTAATTTAAAAAAATAGCGAAATATTTTATCACAAACTGACAGTTTGGAGTGTGTGGGAGATGTGTAAATGAAAATATTGAATATATATTTATATTTTATATATATTTATGTATGTACAAAAATGTTTGTAGTTAATTAGTTTAGCTCATAATAATTTCTATAGGCTATTAATAAAAGATTGAGTTAAGCATTTATTGAACAGTAAATTAAATTTTTAACAGCTGAAGTAAAATAAAAGATGTCGTTCCGAGTGCTTAAACTTTATTTATTTTTAAGTCAATACCAAAACAATACACATAAAATTTATATTTTCATGTTGTTCTTTTTGTTTTAAGCATTTTTTATGTGCTACAAGAGAAACGAGCAGCATTATTAAACTACGCAGAGACTATAAAAAGAGCTGCAGGTTCCCAACTCAACTTACATATAAATTTGTATATCGATTTTGAAAACTAACAAAACAACTTGCCAAAATATAAAATAAAAAAAAAAGAAAAATAAAAAGGAAACAGACTGAAGGCAAAACCAAAATGTTATTAATAAACAAAAATGATTTATGTGTCTGCAGTGGTCGGTCGACAATGGAGGCTGAGAACTGGCCAAACTCTGGGAACTCTGGGAACTCTGGCAACTAGCCGGGCTGCAAACATCGTCTGCTTTTTGCTCTGTGGTCAGTAACAAAACTGAGTTGGCCAGTTGGCCAGTTGGCTCTTATCTCGGGCCGTTAATCTAATCAATTGAGCTGACTTTAAGTCAAACAGCAGAGTAGAACCAAGCAGCACCCTCATAAACAGTGCTCAGCGGCGCCTGCGCAACAGGTATAAGACAATAGAGAAAGGGACAGAGAGTGAGAAAGAGAGAGAGAGAGAGACAGAGAGAGAGAGAGAGGCAACTGAAGGTCTTTTTCAGCACTTGTCTGGTCTGATCTGGGTCTGTCGATTGGCAAATCTTGAGGCAACATGCAGGGCGTGTGCATGACAAATGTTCATTGATTTATTGACAGTTTCAAGTGGACGCAGTCGTCGTTTGCCTTAACGTTTGTCAATATGGCTAGTTGGTCACGTTTTTGGGTCGGTATATCATAGGCCTTAGAGGACACAGGCACAGGCACAGTCATAGGCACAGGAACATTCATAGGCACAGGGACAATCATAGGCACAGGGGCAGGCATAGGGGCACAGTCACGCCACCTGCTGTGCGAACGCTGCAAACATATAAAAATAGCACACAAAATGTGCTGGAACACATCAAAGTATAAAATGCGCCAAACATTGTTCGATATTTTTCCAATTCTTTTCTTCTATTTGTGCTTTTTCGCCTTTGTCGCCTGTAACCGGAGCAGCCTACAAAGCGCGGAAACCACCCAAACATACGTCAGGCCAAAATACATTGCTTCCGCAGTTGACTGCCGATTCCATGTATTTGTTATGCCCTAAAATTGGGTATTGTCCTGATGTCTCATATGACGATCTCGCGAGATTACATAAAGTCTATAAATTATAAATTCGATAGATTGGCGAGACAATATAGCCTTGCCTCTAAATATTTTCAATAAAAATAAGAATGAAAAAATCGATCTTGTTTTTTTTTTCTTCAAGTTTATTTATTTAAACAGTTTCAGCGTATTTCGTATTCGTCTTGCTAAAAATTGGCTGTGTCTTGTTTTTTTTTTGATTTTTTTTTTCTTTGATTTCCCTCCCAATTTTTGTTGCAGGTGTCGCCTGCATGCACACTTGACATAATATTGTTGCCAGTTGGCGGCACATTTCATTTCATTTTGGAATTTATTGTTGCGCCCTCGGTGATTTCTATATAATTTTATTGCCGTTTGTGTGGGCGCCCATTTGGTTACGGTTTCTTTATACTCCCATTCGAGCTGCGGTATTTTTGTTTTTTTTTTTCTAATTTATGGTAATGGTATTGCGAAATGAAGGAGTTGAACTATGTATGTAAGATTAATGCTTCCTCACAAGCACATAATGTTGACAATAGTGGGAGGTAATTACTAGTCTAAGACAATTCGAATATTATAAAAAAAAAAACAAATAGTTATATAAATTAACTGAATGTATTTATTTATTAGTGTGACTAGCAGTACTTAGCCTTATAATGACATCGGTTGGGTCATAATGAGTTTTTCTATTCATTCTTATTTTGTTTTAAGTGAAAAAGCTTAATTGATTTCGCTTGGGTTTGGGATCTATCAAGAAAATGGATATCACGATAAAAGTATTATCCAGAAAAGGGATATCACGATAAAGGTATTATCCAGAAAAGGCATATTACACTAAATGTATTATCGTGAAAAGTGATATCAGCAGCTATCATTAAAGTCGGAGTAAACTCTATAAAGTTGACGAAATACTTTTCATATATCAAACTTTAGCATTCAGCACTCAATCAACAATCTATTCAGCACATCAGTCAAGCAAACAGTGGAACGGAGCGAAATCACGGCCAACAATAAAGCGAAAGCAATAAAACAAAGTCAACATAACCTCAATTTGGCTTTAATGGCATAAACTTGGCAGGCTAAATATACAATATAATATGGCGACGTGCAAACTAAGTTAGACAGAGAGAGAGAGAGAGAGAGAGAGAGAGAGAAAGAGAGACAGAGAGACAAAATGGGCAAATCAAAAAGAAACTAATCAAGCTAAACTACAAAAAGGACGTAAAACAACAAAAGCTTGGACATAACAAATAGAAAAATAGAAAATTATGATGGAAAATTATGATCTTAACTCAGCCAAGTTGTCGACAAACGCTAACGTGAACGAAAGACATTTGTAAACTTAAAGAGACAACAACAACAACAACAACAAGGCCAGACAAGCAGGCAACCAGGCTAAGTTCTTACTATGGTCAGTTGTTGTCATTATTGTTTGGCCAATTCGTGCTCTCATATTAATAATATATAAATTTACGGATATTATATAATCAACATTTTTTTTGTCCCTGTGACAAACACGAAGTCATTGAAAATGGGCGCAATTAAACCTGCACGCAAATTGTTAATTTTTCATCGGGCAGACAGTGGATTCCTCATCAATATTGTGTTCACTTTTTCTAAAATAGTAGCACAACAACCGGTTGGGTTCTCGATTTTCAAAAAATTCACTATAAAAACAAAATAATAATGAAAGTAAAAAATAATAAATTATCTCTTATTGTTGAAGAAAATTCTTTTTAATATACTAGGCATTTTATAATTTACATTTATTGAATGACATAAGAAAACTTTCTTTTTAATAAAATAATTATTCCAAATAAACTCTTTATATATATAAATATTATTGGTTTCTTATTACAATATGTGAATATATTTATTTTTCGAAATTTTATTATTTAAATTGTATATTATTTAATTTTTCCATGCTTTCAATTTATTGCTGTTCTCTTGATTAACTTTCTGAACTTATTTACCATAGTAATAATATATAAATATTCACATTGACATTGTCGAAAATGAAATATATATATCAATTTTAAAATTTATTAATTCCCTTAACATTTATTTTGTTATCCATTTGCATTCACATTTTTTCTTGATAATTTATAAAATACTGTTGTATTTAATACGCTTACAAATAAATTATTTAATATTATTCGCACTGCAAAATCAACAATTAAAATCAAGCAGCAAATATCAGAAATGTTTATTTTCTATTCCTAACTATTTGCAAACACATACATACACAAAAGTCTCTAAGCTGGCTACAAAAGTCAAGGACTCAAAGCGATTAATTTGAATAATTTCTAGCTGATAAATCCCATTATACAAACTTGTTGTTAACTTTAAACTTCGACTGATCTCAGCGAGTGACAATAGACAGAAAAAACGCGTCTCTTTTTTATGCATATCCTGACTGAGAATCTGTGTCCCAACACCAGCGAGAACTTCAACTTCAACTTCAACTCCAACTCCAAACTCAAAACCGAATCCGAACCCATTGCCAACCCGCACCGCCGCCAATGGCTGAAATGGGATTTTCAAACATATCGCATATACAAAATGCAAACATGTCTGGCAAACACAAATCCCATAAATGTTTAGAGTTCCCCAACATACCATCCCCCCCTCTGAGCCGGGGGATGCGTGGCATAGTGATAAAAACTTGCAAAAAATATTTTCATATGTGAAAATGTGAAAAGTGTAAAAGTTTCTACCGTTTGCAGCGAGTTGTTCGCCTTTTTTTTTTTGTTATTTCCTATTTTCACATTGTGTTTGGGTTTTGTGTATTTTTATTTGGACTGTCTGTCTGCGCATTTGTTTGTTTGTCTGTCCGTCTGTTTGTCTGTCTGTCTGTTTGTCTGCTTGTCTGTTTGTCTGTCTGTCTGTCGCTGTGTGTGCATCAGGTGCTGTGGCAAAAGAAATTACAACAAATCCATTTGTGAAATTGCAAACCGAGACAAACCACGACCACGACGACGACGACTACGACCATCTCGGTTGATGATGACGCCTCCAACAGTAGCGCTTATCCGGTTGCCTTTGATGCTCCTCTCTGCTCCTCTTTGCTCCTCTTTGCTACTCTTTGCTCCTCTCTGATTCTTTCTGTTTTTCTTCTTCGCATACTCGAGCAGACTGCTCTTTTGCACTGGCCCTGACAGCACTTGGAGGAGCACTTTGAGAGCGGTAGTCGATATGTTCGGTCGGTGCTAACCAATTACATGGCTGGCCAGTGCCCCAGTCTAGGAGCTCCTCCTGTCATTATGCACTCAAAATCAAGATGGAAGGCGGCACTCGCTGCCTGTCATTTGCCTTGGCAAACATTCATCTTACTAAAGTTGCTCAGTCAGCAGGCCAACGACATTGCCTTCCAAAAAAAAAAAAACACTCACCCATTTCCACCCACTTCTAGCTGCTGTTGCTCGAAGAGCTACTTCTTGCCAGCCCCTTGTCGGGGGCATTCATCAATTTGTTAAGCGAAGCCGAGCAAAAAAGCGAAATTGAAACGAACATTTTTCGTGCTGCCGCTGCAGCTTGCATATAAATTTGCAAAAATAAGTGCAGCTCCGGTGCTACAGCTCCAGGCTGGCAGCTACTACCAGCACTTAGCTATCAGCTCCCAGCTCCCAGCACCAGGACACCAAACTACACACGTCAAATTTCAAACAAGTTCGGCCGCCGCAGGACATGCAACAAACGGCAGCAGGCAGCACCAAACGACCGTGTCCGTATCCCAGTGCTCGGGTGGCATAAAAACTCTGCCACCCGAGCTTTTGTACAACAGTGATGCCAATTTTAGCTTTCTTTGAGTATCAGATAGAAAGCGAAGTACAACTTTAAATTTTGGGAGTTTTAGCTTCTGACTTTTGGATTCAAAATTGTGCTTTACTTTTTCTTAAAAATTATATGAGATATCTTGAAAATAAATAAAATTAAATAGCCTATTTTGCTGGAGGAAAAGTGTTTTAGTTTTCGGCTTCAAAAATGTGCTTTATTTTTTTTTTTTTTTAATTATATGATATATTTTCATAATTAAATAGTTTTGGTGGGAAAAAAAGTGTTTTGCAATCGTTGAATCGTTTTTAATTAGTGATGACATTTTCTAAGTAAATTGCACTATGAATATATAATTGTCTCAAGGCGATGCATTCTTCGGATATTGCATTCTAACTTTATTTTTTTTTTTTTGTGTTACTTTCTTCTAAAAGTAGCTATTTTGATTCTCAACACTGTTCAAGGCACGCAGACAGTTGGGTTTTTGGGGCCAGAGGGCAGCAGGTGGGCTATCATCATTTTTATTTCCTCTTTGTTATTGTAAGCGCTATCTGCTCATCTCCCATTTTACGGTAGTGAAGAGCCGTGCAGATCCGTGCAGAGCCGTGCAGAGCCGTGCAGAGCAAAGCCGAGCAACAACAATGAAATAGGCAACTCTGAGATAAAGGAATGCATCCACAATTTCTACTTACCTCAACCAGCTGCCATCACAAATCGGGTTGGTCTGGCTAAAATATGCCTCTGCTTTAAAGCTTGTTGCCAAAGTCTGCAAAGTTTTTGAGTGAGAAACGTCCGGGCAAATGGACAAAATATATGTGTTTAATATTATGTCGCAGCTAAAAGTTGAAGTAATTAAAATAAAAATTGCGATAACCAAAAAAAAATATTACAAATGATTTCAACAATTTTCAGTCTCTGAAATATTCTTATTGTTGAATTTGATAAAATCTTTAAAATTAAAATAACTCTTAAAACTGCAAAACAAAAAATATCATATTTATTAAAATATGCCCAAAACATATCACAAGCAAAAATTCTGATCATTTCTAGCAATTTATTTTATTTTTTTGTATTGAAACATGTTTTGTTTGAGTATGGAAAAGAAATGCATTTTATACAAAACTATGCGCAACAATTTATAAAGCTCAAATCACATTTTTTGCTCTGCAAGTTTTGAGCCTGCATCAATAAATGCAGCTGGAGCTGGAATAGGAAAACTTTGAATCTCTTCAGCAGTATTTCCCCCATTTATTGGCTACCTACTGCCGTGTTATTAGGAGAATGGGGTAGAGAGAGATTACAGAAAGAGAAATGCAAAGAGAGCGAGAAATAGAGAAAGAGAGCGAAGAAGAAGAACGAGAAGCACACATTAGTTTGGGGAATTGCAAATAAATATTTCAACTGCAGTTGCAGATTATTTTACTGCTGCGACTGCTTTGCAACAGCGAATGCGAATTCGCCAAATGTGGCAACCAACCAAAAATCCACCCAACAAAAATAAAATATATATATATATATATATATGTGTATATATATGCATATATATAAAATGGAAGATGAGGAGCGGAGCGGAGCAGAGGAAACAATGCCCGAAACTGCTGAGACAAGGAGAAACAGTAAAGCAGAGAAATGGAGAAATGGAGAAACAACTTAGCTTAGATTTCTCCGGGGAACTATGATAAAGTGTGCACCATGGCAAATGGCATAATGAAGACAAATAGAAAAGAGAGTTTCTGGTTTTTGTTTGCTGGGCGTGGCTTAACTTGGCTTTTGCCTTAAATAATTTCAATTTATTTGCCTTCGATTCTCAACTGTGCTTAACTTTCATATTCAATTCATATTCACTTTCGATTCTGATTGTAGTCCTTCAAGTAGATGCCGGCAATTGCCTCCTGGAAGCGCCTGCGTTGCTTGTCCTGCATCAGAAATGATAGCAAATTTTTGGTGGTTAGGCCTCGACTAGCCTGACGCTCCAGCAGGGCCAGCTCATCATCGGATGCAATGCCCTCATATGGGTATTCCTGGACGTCAAGTGGGGCCAGTGCCGGTGTGGCAATTGCTGGTGCTGGTGCCTCTGACTCGGCAATGATTGGCGCATTGATTACATCGATATTGTCATCCACAATGCTGCCCTGGAGTACTTCCACAATGGGTAACACACTGCGACGAAAGCTAATGGCGCCACGTCCGGCTCCGGTTCCGGTTCCACCTCCTGCTGGTGCGGCAGGGGTCGCTGGGGCCGCTGGGGCAGCACCTTGGAAACTCAGATTCTGTGCATTGTTTGGATTAATAACGACGATCGAGCCGCCGCCGCCGTTGAAATATTCACTTAGTCCGGGAATGTTGAAAGGTGGACGTGGACGTGGGGGCAGTGGATAGGGATAGTAGTCAGGCCAGTAGGGAGGACTCTGATGGTGTCTGTCACTATTTTGGCCGGGAATAATAATAATGGGTTGCTGTTGTTGGTCATTTACACGTCTATTCCAGTTAAAGAGGCGTGGCTGAATTGCACTTAGTACTGTGAAAATGTAAAATAAATATAATATTTATATAAATACAAAGATCAATTAGAAATCAAGTAATAAAGTCAAATCTAAAATTGATCAACATTATTCGAAATTCAAAAGATTTTATTTTTTATTTAGATTTTAGTTGTAACTTTCTTAAAAAAAAAATAAAAACTGAGCTGCAAGCAACAGTTAGCTAAATCGGCAAAATTTTGTTTAATAAGTAACTTAAAACAAATTTTATTTTTTTCAAATTTTGTTACCAATTTCCTTTTACTTACCCGCATTACGAGTTGCGTCTTCCGCTGAGCGAATTTTGGCCGCCGTAGTTAAGGCCAAAAAGGCAGTGAAAAACAACAGGATTGAAATACAATTCTTGAACATCTTGGAAACTTGAGTGGATGAAGACTGTGCTCCAACTATCGATCAACAGTGGCTTATATACTAACAACTGAAATTGTAACTAGCCAAGTTCTGCCAAGTCTTTCGATTAAGTGGCGAATTCGCTGAAATTTCGCTCAGGTGCCTCAATGTTAATTTAATAGATGATTTAGATGATATTGAGTGGGATTGTTTGTTAATATTATCGCCTCGTAAATCAATTTCAGAGCAGTTCTCTCTGTTTATTGCAATCGTTAAATGTTCTCGAAACTGAACTGAACTCAATAGTTTTTTTTGTTCGTTTAGAGCGATTTTCTTTGACCGAGTTTATGTTTATGTTTTTGTCCATTTGCCTTAGCCGCTTTCATGATCGGTTTAGCATTAAGTTGATAGTCCCCAGCAGACTACTTTTAGACGGCTGTCTGCCACGGGCCAATAGCAAGCGCTAATTTGTTTATTTTACGACCAGATCAGAACAGATATTTAAGGCCCACTGTACTTGTGGGTCGCATAGATAATTTGCAGGCCTGCCAAAGGCCATTGGCCCCAGCGTTGAGCCGTTGTACATTGAACTTGAGAAATGAAATTTCTGTTCGTGTTTATCCATAAAACACTAATGCGAAAGCGGCGCATTTTATTGCTAGTAAAAAAGTTGAGTAGATTGTAATCGAATAAAAATGTTGCAAATTATCTAAAATAAAAGTTCTCTGACGAAGAAGAGTAAATTTCGTTTAAGGTGTGTTTGAATCTATCAGCAATTTCTAATTTTCGAAGTATTTCTTGTCAAATCTTGACTTCATCATTCTTGAGAAAGACCAATTTTTTATTATATTTATATTTCATTATATTTTTATTTTATTATTTTAATATTTAATTAAGAAAAAGTCTTTTGTTTGCATTTAAAGCTTCACTTTCGACATGCAATTATTTTAAATAACAACTTCAACTATAGAAAAGTAAATCGTTTATATATATTCTAAAATCCTTGCTGTGCTTCAATGTTTAACAATTTGATTTTCATTGGAGCAGGCCCATCATTAGTTGGCCAATCATCGCATGTTTCTCCGATGCGTCCCATATCAATTTCCTTGTACGTTATCCCAACAATAAATCCATTTCCTTTCTTACGGCTGAGCAAATAGCAACTGATGTGCTCTGGCAAAATAGAAAAGCCTGCCAAAACTAAAAAGTAAATGGCAAACAGCAAATAATATCAAACAATATCCGTTGGCATATACGAGTAATAAAAGTGAGAGTCTTTCTCCTGCTGCTGTTGCTGCTGTTATCCTTTGCAATCAGAAACCAGAGAGGCAACCATAAATCCTAGATACACAACTAGAAGTACAGCACAGTCACATGAGGTAAATATTATTTAAAAAACCAAAACACGTAGGCAACACAAAGTACAAATCGCACTCAATCAAAATCACCTCGAGACAACACCACAAAACACACACCAAGCGAAAGCTTAAAAGATGAAATACACTCAAAGCAAAAAAAAAAAAAAAAAAAAAAAGGAAGGTAGAAAAAAAAAACTGAAAACGGAGATTTTTTTAGCTGAGATGAGGTTTCTGACAATTTTTCTCTGTCTGCCGTAAGCAAAAATAAACAAGAAGTGAGCAGAAAACAGATAGCAACAATTGGAGCAAAGACAAATTCAACATTGAAAATGGCTGTTTCGATGTACGAGGATTTAACAGATTTAAATTCTATTTGGCAAACGCAACAAGGATCTTTTGTAGAAGCACATTCGCTTTTTGGGTGGCCCGCACCGGAGACTCCTCGAGAACTGTCATTTAATGTTGACCAAAGGCTTTTGTCGTTGTGTTTTTGGTAGTTCTCTGTGTGTGTGTGTGGGTGTGCGTGTGTGTGTGTGGCCTAAAAAGCTTGCCTCGTCATGTGGCATAGTTGTAGCTTTGTTGAGCTGCTACTGCTGCTACTGCTGCTGCTGCTTCATAGTGGCCCAGCCACTTAGCCCATATTAAGAGGCGTCTCCTTGTAGAAGGCCATGTGCAAATATTTATCGATTGGCATGACAATCCAATTCGTTATGCTTAATTCTACGGGCCAAGCTGCCCCCCCCCCCCTTTTTTTGAGGTGTCAACCCAGCAGCAGCATTTTCCCATTTTGCGATATTAAATGAAAAATCAGCACATGCACATAGCACCTGTCCGGCCAAGCCAAAACCATCTGATCCAATCCTGGCCTCTATTTTTTGCATGTATGTTTGTGTGCCTGCATTTTTACGCAAATTGGCAGTTAAGACAGATTGGCCAACGACTGAACAAGTGGGAGTTCTCGAGAACCTCAGCTCAATTTGGCTCCGAGCAACTGCAACAGTAGCAACAGCAACAGCAGCAACAGCAACAGTAGCAACAGCAGCAGCAGCAGCAACGTGGCTATCAAGTGTTTTTGTGGCAGAGTCAGGTAGTAACTATGCCTTTGGTCTGGGTCTTAATTAAAGCTGTTGTGGCTACATTCAGCACCGAACGTGTTAATCTGCTGAAAAGTGTAGGCGGTCACAGCAGGTCTTCCATCTGGACTATTCTGGTTCAGCTGTGATAAAACTGCAAAGTGCCAACTAGTTTAACTGGTGCTTAGGCCACATCCAACTACCAAAAAAACAAACTGAATCAAATAAATTAACAAAAAAAAAAAACAACACATTATTTTACTTATTTAAAAGAGTTGCCTGGCTTGGATTAGAGGAACTATCATTGATCTGTAAACTCCGATTAGAGTTGAGTGTGTTTTAAAATCTTTTTTTGCCTTGGCAACTTTGACACATTTGTTTGCCGGGGCAGCTGCTGCTGCTGTTGCTGTTGCTGTTGCTTGAGTGAGATTTGCTGCTTCTAGAAAAAGGCATTTCCAGCTATTTCCGGCGCGCGTTTCGTGTGTGTGTGCTGCGTCTGTGTTTTGTGTCGCGTTGCCATTAGGCATCCGCCACTGGGCAGCAGCAGCAGCAGGACGCCGCTGGCCAAGAGCTTCCAAGCAGCAACAACAACAATAGCAACAACAACAACAACAACAATAAGAGCAGCTCTCAGCTGCCACTCAGCACAAATTTTCGGCAGCATGCTTTTCCGGTTTGGCAACGCAGCAGCAGCAGCAGCGCGGGCAGTGAGTCTTGCTGGTTGCTCCTCCGTTGTGCTTCCTGCGCCTCAAGAACCATTATAACCCCTACCCCACCACCCCCTCGCAGGCTTACTCTAGTTCAATAAGGATTTCCGTTTCAATTCGTGCGCTGCGCCATTGTTGCGCTCAACATTGGGGCAGCAGCAGTTGGCGTCGCAGTTGCTGCCTCTTGCTGCCTCTTGCTGCCTTTTGCTGGCGCTGTCCATTTTCGCTTATCGAATTTTTCACTTTGACGACCTTTGGGCAGACTCTGAACTTTTTCACACTTTTAGCAACAAAAATTTCCTTGGCGTTCCGCCCCAATTTTTTTGTTTTTTATTATTTATTTATTTATTTTTTGTGCTGATTTCATGCGTTTGCCTTGCGATTTTGTCGGCTGCTTTTTGTGCTTGATTTGCTTTCCAATTTTCAATGTGTCACTTTATGAGCGGCTCCATTAATCAAAAAAAACCAAAAACAAAAATCTAAAGAAAAAAACATAAAAACCAACCTGAAAAGAGCGTCAAGAAATTATTGCTTAAATAAGCGTGTTTTACTTCTTTATTTCTTTCTTTTTTATTTATTTATTTTTTTTATTTTTTTTTTTTTTTGTGGCTTGTGAAATGAAGCGACCACAGAATTGTTCTGAGTTGGCAATTCTGAAAAAGTTTTTCATCCCTGCTACTTGCGCATTATTTTTTCTTATTGATTTTGTTTTTCATGCGTCATTTGGCTGGCAGCGTTTTGCATGCAACATACAAATTGCCACGCCTCAGCGGAGGCAGCAACGAAGATGGCGCCGGCAACAGTCTTGAGTGCATAATTTATAGAGATCTACATTTAAAAAGCAACAAATCAATTACTCCAGAGGCTGGCAAACACAACGCTATCAACGACTCCACTCCACATCTGGATGTGTGTGGGAGGGTTCACTGTGACAAAGACATCAACGAAGTATGTGAAATTACATATATAAAACAAAGATATTCAAGTGATGCTCTTTGAATTTGAAAATGTATTTCTAGTCTAGTTTCTAATTCAAAAATCATCGTTTACTTGAATCTGTAACTCGATATATAAAAATAAAAAATAAAATTTATTTTTCTTTCTAACTTCAAATATAAAAATAAAAAATAATACAATTTTTTCTTCTTTCTAACTACGATTTTCTTATTATTTCATTAGATTCGAACCCCTAATTTATTATCATTGCTTTGCAGTTGCTTATAATAAACCCATATCATACACCCCAGAAAATCATAATTATTCAGACGATTAATTTTAATAAGATATATTTTTTGGAGCTATAACAAGCTCAACTAGAAAACTGATCAACCCAATCTGCAGTTTTGCACACTTAACTCCATTTCGCAGCCACTTTCTTAGTCGCCAGCTTCAAAGACAAATGCGACATTGACATTTACAATAGCATCTGGCAAGTGGAAATAAAAAAAAGTCAAGAAATTTTTAAACACGTCTGTACAACAAGTCGTATGCGGAATGGGCAAGGCTTACAACAACAACCAAAAAAAAAAACAAAAAAAAACCCCAAAGACAACGGGCAAAGACAAAGACAAAGACATCGTCGTCGTTGTTGTCGCATTTCTTTTTGCAAGTGTCAAGTGTCAACGCCAAAATGATTAGGTAGGCGTTTCCAACAACAACAATAACAGCAACAGCAACAGCAGCAACAGCAACAACAACAACAACAGCAACTTGGCTGGGTTTGTAGGCGTGTTTCTTGTGTTTTCTTGTGCGACTCTGCCCCGAAAAGCTATTAAACAGCCTCGTCAAGCGACAAGCTGGCAAGGGGCAGGCAAGGGGCAGGCAAGCGGGACATGGATAGAGGCAAAGGCAATGCTCCAATCCCCCCCCCCACACACACACACACACCCTCCCGTTTTTATACTGTCAACGCCAGCTGCGGCCCGACATCAAAATTCCCTAGCTTGCAGTTCACAGTTCCCAGGTTGCAACTTTAGCTGCAGCTGCAAGTTGCAACTTGCAACTTGCCTACTTGCAACTTCCATTTAGTGTTTTAGTTTATAGTCCTGTTTTGATTTCGAAACATTATGACGACTGTTAAAGTTATAACTCTACGGCAAAACTCATTCAACTTGAAATTGAAATACATTTTTATCTTCTCTCTCTCTCTCTCTCTCTCTCTATCTCTATCTCTATCGCTCTCTCTCTCTCACGCTCACTCTTGCATATTTTCTGTGGCTCTTTGTGCATTTTATGTCTTCATCACTCATATTTATGCGTTCCTTTTTCAAATTCGCTTAGCACTTGGCTCTGGCAACGAGTCTAGCGACTCCACCTACTCCATGGGCTCGGTTCCAGGCCAAAGGTATCTTTCTTGCCCCATTGCGTGTGGGGGGTGGGGGGGGCGTGTATTATTGCCCCCTGGCCTGAGTCACTTTGACAGCTCTTCGGTGTGTGGTGTGTGGTGTGCGGCTGTCAGTCAGTCAGTCGTCCGGCGAATCGTTCACATTTATGACTCTTAGGGCCAAAGGTTTTTTGCATTTTATGCGCTAAAATTGTTTGCGCAAAAAGCAAAAAGGCCAGCGAAATGGAACCAGAATAGTTTTACCTGCCCAGGTTATTAAATGTAAGCACATCGCAGCTAACAGTTGAACACCAAAATGTTTGTAAATTCTAAGTGAAATTAAACTGAAACTCTTTTCATATACTAAAAACAAATAACTTTTATTTTAACTATTTTTAATATATTCATTTTTGTTACGATTGAATAAACCCAACTAGCATTTAAAAGTAAACCAATTAAATAAACTGAATCGAAGTGTAAAAACTTTGTTAGAAGCAAATATTAATTTTAAAGACTTTTCCAACATAAATAAAAGAAAAAACTGTTGCCGGAAAAATCAAAGTTTTCTTTAGCTTTAGCGCTTTGTTTATTAGCTGTGGCCATATCGAGTTATGTTAACTAATATCTGACAATTTATGAGGTTAACCTTCTTACATGGCCGTTGGCCAATCAGCTGAATATATGCAGAGCCAACCAGATGACACCCCCACCAATCCCCCATACACATTTCAAACAAATTTTTTTTTGCAGGTCTGTTTGCCGCATATCTCACGCCTAATCATCAACTGCAATTTGAACGGCTCGACAAACCCACAACCTACGCAAAAAAAAAGAAAAAAATAGGAAAAGCAAAAGCACTTCACACTCCCAGGCACAGGGCGATTATTATATGAGCGGGCCCAGCGATGTTGAGGATGTGTATGATGGTGCTTCAGCATTGCCATTTACATGGCCATAAAATTTAAGCCAGGCCAGGCCAGGCCAGGCAAACTTTCGCTGGCCAAGCGAAAATTCCCAGAGCCATAATTTTTCACAAAACGTCTCTGACGCCGCATAATTGCAGCGTAATTTTTGCGCATTTAATTTCAACGTCTGGCCCTCTCTGGGAGCTCTCTAAACCTTAACCTTAGCCAAGAAGTGCCAACAAACTGCAACCGGTCAACCGGAGACACGGGGGAGTGTGAAATGCGACCGGCAGACAGTGGCAGACAGTGGCAAAAGCAGTAGCAAAACCGTTGACTTGTTTACCATATTCGCAAGTGACGATTTTTTTTTTTCCTTTTCTCCAACGTGTTTTATTTTACTTCCCCAAAAACGACATCCGCAACGTAGGCGACTTGGGCGACTTTTGTATTCAATTAACAAAAAAAAAAAACGAAATGCGAAAATTTACAGCATTTTGCACTTTTTGTTGACCATAAAATGGTCAGTTTGCCACTTTCTGGAAAAAATAGTTTCTCTGAGAAACATAATAAAAAAAAACACCCAATCAGTAAAAATGTTTGAAATTGTCATAAGTAAAATCTAAAAATTGTTAATATTTTATCAAATTTGAATTCAAAAACTGCCAGTTTTATTAAATTGAAATGTATTTCGACAGAGACTACAATATTCGGTGCATTTTTGCGGATTTTATTTCTAGTTGTTCCCTTTTAATTTTCATGTGGCAAAAGTTGCGTCCATTATACAAAAATATTTTCGCCTCGTTCCCTCGTCCCTCGTCGTCACTTTGCAGCATTTCAATGATAAAGTGTTTTTTGTGTCGCTGCCAACGGAAAATATATTAAAGAAAATGTTTAAAATGGCTAAAATGGGTTTTCTATTGTTCTGTGGCCGCTCGCTGCCTGCATTTTTTCGCTGCAGTATACAAAAAAAAAAAAAAGTGCCTGGCAAAAAATTGTTTATTACATTTTTAGCTTCGCACGGTTGGAAATTTATGCCCGACATTGAATGGTATGCAAGCCATGGCCCAAAGGAGGTGGAGTGGGGCGGGGCGGTGGTTCTGCAGGGCTGGGCCAAGGGCAGCTGGTAGCCCTGACGCGACGACTTGGCTAAACAAATATTTTTTTTTTTTTTTTGGTTTTTTTTTTTTGGTGGCATTGAACTTTGCTGGGTTGTCATTTTAGCTGGTTAGGAAATGAAAAGAATTCGTGTCTTGAATCCATTCAAAATGCGACTTGCACAAGCTGATTACAGTTGAGGTGCTAGACTGGAAAGAGTTTGCGAGAAAGTATCCGGTATTTAAGTGACTTGTTTAAGAACTCATTTCAGAATGTCAAAGTTAAAGGTTTAAGACTAAAAGTTGCACTTAAAATGTGCATTTTATTATACTCAAGTAGTGAGATTAAGTCCAAACTAAAATTGTTCTTTAAAATGTGTTAATATCATAAATGTTTAAAATGGAATAAAAATATAAAAAGCCAAGAAATTTTTAAAAGTTATACTTAAAATTTGAATTTTATTGTACTTAAGTAGTTAGTTTGAGTCCAACCCAAAATTGCTTTTTAAAATGTGATAATATTATCAATTTTCAAAATAATCGTGGAAATATTGTTTAATGTAAATATTGCCCTGGTCACATTTGGGACAATAAGTATGTAATAGGGACTGATACCATATAAATAATGAGCATATTTAAATATCTGATTTTAATATTTTTTACCACATTATAATTTCAATTTAAAGCCAGCCAGTAGCTAAATTTACAACTCCCATCGCAACTTTATCTTGTCCACAACTTACCCATTACTTTATCTCCCTCTCTCTCTCTCTCTCTCTCTCTCTCTCTGTCTACCTCTCTTTCTCCCCCTCTCTCAGTCGTCTACCCATGCTTCCACTTGCGTCGTTAGGCCCGCTTGAGTTCCCACATAAAATATCCATAACATTAACCACAATTACTATGAAATTGTATACCAAGCGAAATTGCAGAGAGCTAAGAAAAAAAAATTGCCATTGCCTGTGTTGGTTTATTTTTTGTATAGCTGTTGGAGTTTTTTTTGTTGGTGCTTCGTTGTTGCCGCCCACAAAGTCCGAAATTAAAAAAATGGTTAAAAAATATTTTTCTATTAATTTTCCGAGCTGTCCTTTTTTGCGCTCTGGCGTTGGCGTCGTCAACATGTGTTGCATTTGGCAATTAAATGCCAGGCAACAACACGCAATACTCCACAAGCAAAAAGAAAGCCACCAAAAAAAAAAAAAAATACAGCAACAACAACATCCACAACAACAACAACAACTTAGATTGCATCGCGGATTGGCTGCTTTTGCCTGTTGCCCGTTGCCTGTTGCCTTTTGCCGGTTGGAAGTGTAATAATTTTTGGCGCAGAGTTTCGCATCTTGAAGTGCAAATAAAATGCCGCTTTTTAGTGACTCAGTTGGCGGCAGTCGGTGAGTGCGAAAATAATATGACCAGGCCGTAGGCAACGGTACTTGCACCATCAACCAAAAGGGGGTGGGGGAGTAGGGGCAGCTAGACAGAACGAGCTGAACGCAGAATGGGGTGCTCAGGCATAGAAAACTAAATGAATGACATGCCAGGGCGTCTGCAATGCCATGTCTGCCATGGGCAAAGAGATGCAAGTAGACGGGGGAACTGGGTATTGCCAACTGGCAACTAGGAACTGAGAACTGAGAACTGAGAAGTGGGCAACTTGCGGTCCAACGCCAGCCAGAAAACGTCTGCGGCGCTGGCTTCAATTAATTTTCGACTTGGTTATTGTTTGCGGGTGTTAATGGTGCGCGTTATCAGAGAGGAGCAGCAGGAGTAGGATCAGCATCAGCAGGAGTAGGAGCAGCAGCAGCAGGAGTAGGAGCAGCAGCAGCAGGAGTAGGAACAGCATCAGCAGCCAGATACTGTTGTTGTTGCAGTGGCACTGCAGTTGCCTTTGGGCTGTGTGTTATGTGGCAGCGGCTACTGTTGACACTCCACATTGCCAACTGTCTAACTGAATTGTGCAACTAAATGCTGCACAGTATTTGGATAGGTGTTGCAATCTATATTGAGTAGTGGGTGGATCCCACTGGGGGGGATTTTACTTGATCAGCAATTAAATATGTTTATGCTAAGAAATATTTAAATAAATTCTAAAAATTAGCAAACTGATACGAATTCGTTAAAATAAGAAGCTGATTATCACAATGTATTATATAATTTATACATGCTTAATGAATATACAAACTAATAAATTAACCATATTAATTAATTAATTAATCACTTCCTAATATGCTGTGATCTAAAAAGACACGAATAAAAAAAAGTCAAAATAACTCATTTAATTTAATGCAAAAAAAAAACCTGTTCGTAATGGAAAACATTAGTTTAAAATAGCACAAAATATGTTAAAATTTTGCTCAAATTATAAAAACACGTTACCAAACAGTGAATAATTATTTTAAAAATAGTTTTGCTACTGAACAAAATAAATCAGCTATTTAACTATTTAACTCGTTTTTATAAAGATAAAATTTGAGATATTGGCATTAATTGTAATCTGGCATAAAGATACAATTTAATTGATCTCACTAATCATATTGCATTTAAATCTTGTATGCCATTAGTTGAAGTCATCCACAATTAAAAGATATATCAACACAATCTTAATCGAGTCAAACAATTCTCATTTTTTCAACACTCTCCGATGCAATCTGATGCAAATTCACATGGCTACCAAGATACGAGACTCGACCTCTGAGATGATCTGTATGTTTTTTTGTATAGTTGTGTGTGTGTGTGTGTGTGTGTGTGTGTGGTAGTCTGACCAAATGTCCGCCCCCAATGCCTTCGACCATGGTTTGTGTCAGTCGAAGAGCGACGTCGCTTTTCACGCATCTGTTTTTTGCTTTCGTCACATAAAAAAAAAAAAATTTGCATTTGACGGCAGCTACCGAAGAAACGGTGCCAGTGCCACTGGCAGTGGCAACCCACAGCCAGCTAAGCAACAGTCCGACAGTAGTTGAGTTCGATGCTCCTTCTGCACCGCAACTCCGCAGCTGCCACAGCTAGTTGGGACTAAGCGAAGAGACCAGCTGCTGGTTTGCATTGCAATTGCAACTACGGCGAACATGGAGCACATTAAAAGGCCGAACCATGGCCATAAAAAAAACTATGCGACTCGCTGTGTTGCTAAAAATTGTATTTCTTTTATTTGGGTACTGTGCCGCCGACAACACAACAACAACAACAACAATGAGTGCGACAACAACAAGGCACATTTGCAACTTTGCTGCCACTTCCACTGTCAAGTTGGCGTAAAATTTTTCATTTCGCATATGAAAGGAAGTGTGGGCGCCAGTTTGGGCTGCCCCCTGCCCCTGTCCCTTCACTCGTTCTCACTTGCTCTCTCTCTTTCTCTCTCTGACTATCTCTCTGTCCCTCTTTCTCAATCACTCTAGCCAAAACAGATCCCAGGCCACAGCCGCAAAACGGCCTCAACGTTTGTCGTTTAGTTTATCTTTTTTTTTATTTGTATATTTTTGCTTTATTTGACTTCTTTTCATTTTGCACTTTGGTTTTCATTTTGCATTTTATTAATTGCTTGAGTGAATTCGCCGCCAGCCTGCAAACGTTTTCTTTGTGTTTTTCTCGCTTTTGATCTTTTTTGAGACACTTGAGCATAAATATACACTTTGAAAATGATGCACATGGAAACTATCAAGATAGAAATTAAAAAGTGTTTTTTTTTTATATACAAATATTAAACTAATGTGACTGGCTCAAAAGTGTCCAAAATTGGACTTTGCTTAATTAAGTGACGTATTTTCAAATTATTCAGGTGCCTACACACATGTCTAAATAATATGTTTTCTAAACAAAAGTACGATAGAATTATTCAAAAATGCTAAAATGCATCAAAATGCAGATTTCAGCAAATGCATTTTGCATACAAATTTAATTTGCACTTATCATAAACAGAATAAAATCATTTGACTAAATTTGTGCAAATTAAATTTAGCTTTTGTTATGAAACGCATTGGTTTTTAATTTTGGCCAACTTTCACTGGCTAACACAAACAGCTAATGCAGTGTTAGCCATGAATCCAACTAACGCAAATTGTTTAAACTTTAATTTCGATGGTTTAAAACGAGGCACGGGAATCTTTGTAGTTGTTGTTGTTGTTGTTGTCATGTCACATTTCCGACTGCCTAAAGAGCAAACATCAGACTGAGGCCGACCTACCTCCCTCCCCCTGTCCTTACCCTGCCTTGTCTGGGCCAGCATTTTCGTACAGTTTTTCGCGCTGTTTATATTTTTGTATTTTGACACGTTTTGGCATGTCGCTGAGCTATGTGAAGGCTGTTAGAGAGAGAGGGTTGGGATAGAGGGTTTTTGGCTAGGAACTATATGTCTGGCGTTTTACATAAATTTTGCCTGCTGTGCGCTGAGAAAATCGTGTCGTGGAACTGTGCAACTGTGCAACTGTGTGTTGCCAGCAAACTTACAACATGACTTGCTGTCATATGACACAAACGCGACAGTTTTTGCAAGGTCACGTCACATTAATTTGCTGACAATGATGTATTTAGTGGCAAACAGTAGTCAGTATGCAAAAATGACAGACTGCCAGCCTGTCTGCCTGTCAGACATTTTTTAAGCCAGCGCAATTAAGTTGCAAAAATTTCAACAATTTCTCGCCAATTATGCATTATTTATCAACTGCATTTTTTTTTCTCTTTCCAGCATAAAATGGTCGCAATTTAAATGAAAATCGCTGAATGTGTGAACACTAAATTGGAAAACGTAACAAAAATCAAAATGCCTGCGATAAAATTACAGAAATTGAATTGTTGGCCGAGGCAGCAACAACAACAACAACAACAACAATTACAACAACAACAACAACATTTGTCCATTGATTGGCGCGGCGAAATTGAGAGGCTCGAGTACAGCTGTTGGCATTCTGCAACAAATTATTTAAAAAGTTATTGCCACATTCAGCGTCAGCGTTGGGGTGTTAATAACAGTAAAACTTTATGCTGGCTGACATTGACTTTGATTTTATTGAGCAGACCCAGTGGCAGTGGCACTGTCGTCGTCTCAACAGCAGTTGGCAACCCGGCGAGCTCAGCTGTGGCAGGCGTGGCAGCATTGGAAATTGGTAAGTAAACTAATGAGTAGCACTGTAAAATACCAATTACATTATCGAATTTTATGGAATTGTTTTATTTTTATTTTGTTTATTGTGCAAAATATATATATATGAATTTCAAATTCCAATCGTTTATTAAAATATTTAATCATGCAATTTAATATGTAACATAAGCCAGAACCAAATAAATAATAACAATGAGAACAATTTGAAATTAAAGCCAGTAAAACTGCAATATAATTTGAGTTTTTATAAACGTATATAACAAATGAGAGACAGAGATATAAATATATATTTCAATTTTCATGAAATGAAATCTATTTCAATGTATTTGGCATTGTTTATTAAATATTCTTTGCATGTGCACAGAATTTTATAAATAGCAACATGCAACTTCCACATTGATACACAATTTAAACGTTTTGACCAATTTCCATTCCCCCCCTTGATCCAACTGCTGACTGCTGCTTTCGATTTAAGCCCTTCTCGTTTTTGGCCAATGAACAAAAATACCGTCTGTTCAGTTCCCATGACATAAAAATTTATGCATTTTTATTTCGAGCAAAGAGCAAAAAAAAGTAATAAAATACTTGCACAAAAAAGGTACAAAGCAATATTATGGAAAATATTTTGTGTATATGTAAAAAAGTCAATTGGAATCAAATTTTCTTGCTTTCTTACTTAGTTGGAATGCTCAAAATTACAACAGTGAATGAATCGATATACACATATGACATTCCCAATAATACATCATGTATATATTTTGCAATGCATGAATGAGTTTTTCCCTAAAGTAGACTGCTTGAGAAAAGCATTCCTGACTCGTTTCGAGACCCTACAAAAAATTAACCTTTCTGCCAGGAATTCTCCCCTCGTTTGGCTACGCTGCAACTGTTTGGGATTGTTAAAGTTCGAGGAGTGGTATGTAATTTACCACTGCACTAAATACACAATAGTTTAGATGAGGAGGGGGGGGGGAAGAGTCTACTAATTTGCATTTGCATTTGGCAATCAACATGGAAATCAATCAACCGCTGCGGGGAATAGGAGCGAAACAAGACTGAAACTAAAACATGCCGACGCTCAAGTGCTTCCCAATAATGCAAACCGTAACTAATAACTGTTAAGCGGGAACAGGACCAGTAGCAGCAGCAGTAGCAGTAGCAGCAGCAGTAGCAGGAGCAGCACCAGGATCAGCACCCGCCATCCACCAGTCACGCACTCAACCACAACCAATTACAGAAATTTACGCAAAGCGCCAGGATGCGTCGACGACGTCGTCATTAATAAACATGAGCCTTGGAATATGCCAGGCCAAAAGGTGGTTAGACCATAGAAGCATCCTATACATACATACATATATATATGTATATATATATATATATATGCCAGGTGCTGAGATGGTCGAGCAAATCGAAGCCGCTGCGGTGCTTTTGATAGATTACTGAATGCGTCTTGGTTTTTGGTCTTAAACTTGGACGCTCCTCATTACCATTGCTGATTGGCTCCATCGTGGCGGTGGCTCCCAATGCTCACGTGTGTGGTCGCTTCCATCACAGCTGGCGAAGCTTCGGTTTTGTTTCTTTACCCAATCTGCTGCTGCTGCTGCTGTTGTTGTCATTGTTGTTGTTGTTGTTGTTGTTGTTGTTTTTGTGGCTTTCTGTGCCACTCGTCTGCCGAGCATAACAAATTATCTTGTTGTGGGCCTCTGGCTCGTTAGCGAGCAACTTGTTTGCTAAAGCCAAAGATATTACCAATTAAGGATCATCGAACTTAAATATACACTTGCAGCACTTTGATATATATTTGGGCTAGTTCAGAAATGCATTTCAAGCTGTAAATATTTTTTTATATTTATTAAATTTATGAAAATGTGATAACTTTTGATAAATATTTTGTTATTTAAAATTATTTACATTTTTGGTATTATTTTATCACTTTATGCGCACATTTTATTGCCTAAATTGACAAAAAGTTTTATTAAACAAAATTTATCAATGGATCAGTAAAACTGCACTTTTTAAAAGCACTTACCAATTTTGATGGGTTTAATAATTAATAAATCACTGTGAAAAGACAATATCAAAATATATTATTTTTTAATTCCAATTTTATATATTTTCTTATGCATTGGAAAAACTTGTAGTAAATAGCATATATATAAGCGAGTTTTTTTTAAGAAAATATTAATATATATTTTCATATTCCAATTTTATATATTTTCTTATGCATTTGAAAAACTTGTAGGAAGTAGTCTAAACGTAAGTGGGTTTTTTTTAACAATATTTAAATATATTTTTAAATTCCAATTTGTATATATTTTCTTTTATGCTTAACATTAGCCCTAAGTTGAAGTAGCCATTCGCAGAGTATATTCAGGCCAGGTCAGTAGCAGGAAATGAATGAAGCTGAATGAAAATCATGTTGTCGGCTGGTTGGTTTGCTTGTTCGGATTACTTGGTCTGTTTTGCTCGATTACGGATCGGCCAGCGAGTATTTATTTAAATGCGTAAATATCTGCAAATGTCTGACATATATCATTTGACCGTAGGCGCGTTGAAATGTTGCTCGAATTGCCTCGTGGTGAGCAAATAAAAAATGACAACAGCCTCTACATACATACAAATTATATAAATATATATATATACATATATATATATATATATTTTTGTGCATAATGTTAAAGCGTTGCTGTTGCCATTTTAAATGATTGTATAAATTGGCATTGAAATCGAAATGCCCCTTCGAAAAATGGCATATGCATGGAGAGAACTTGTTGTCAGCAGTGAATGAAATATTTCAATGGTTTTGCACCACAATTTATTGACATGAACATGCATATGTAAAAAAAAAAACCCTCAAAGCTAACTGATTGCTTTAAGCACTTAAAAGCAAATCTCCGAATTAATTGCTTGGCCAGCCCCATGGCCCATTTACACAATATACACTTTTACTTTCTAGCCTCAGATGGGTGACTTAAACTTAAAAAAAAAAATCCCACACACGCCGTAGCGGAATCTCTTAAAAACCACTTTCAACACACACACACACAAACACACACACACACATGCATACATATGCGACTCGTAGAAGCCACACAAAAAAAACCTGATATGAATTGGTCTTAGATGTTGTCAGTTGTCGGGTTGTCTCTGGGCATCTCTGGCAGCAATTACAACGCGACGCGGCCTAAAACAGTGGCCAAATGCGATAAACTAAACACCAAAGCGGCAAATGCTGAAATGCATGTAATTTGCCCCACTGGCCGCTAGCTGGCTGGCAATACACAAATATTTATGCATGTAATGTGCATTGCCACCGACCGGCAACCGCGCCACGGTGGCAATCAAAACTAAATGCAACACCAAGTTTAAACGGTGTAAAAGCGGCACAGACGGAGGAATGGCCAATTAAGACTGCAGGCTGAAATGTGGCACTGGCAGGCAGCAAACAACTTGTGGCACATTTAACGGAAGCTAAAGAAAAAAAAATAAGCCTAAAAGAAATAATGCAATTTTCGTGTTTTTTGTATGCGTATTTTAATGAAAATCTCAAGCAAATATATAACTGGTAAAAAAAGGTTAAAGTGACTTAAACGATTGTGGTAATAATATACTTAAATTAATTGGAAAAAATAATATATGTAAATAACCAATTAATGATCAATTCAATACTTATTTTAATGAAAATCTCAATTAAAATATATAAAAAGAGGCTTAAATTACTTAATCGATTGTAATAATAATATACTTAAATAAATAGAGAAAATAATATATTTAAGCAACCAATTAATGTTCAATTCAATACGTATTTTATTGAAAATCACAAGTAAAATATATAACTAGTAAAAAGAGGTTTAAATGACTTAATCGATGGCAATAATAAAATAATAATATAACTTAAATAATTCCAAGATTTTGCGAAAGAAAATAATATGTGTAAACAACCAATTAATGTTCAATTTTAGTTCAATTAAAATACAATGTTTATGAAAATATTTTGTAAAAATACTTAAACCAAATCAATATCTTATTCAAGACTTTTGAGATTTAAAAATGCTTTAATGAAGTGCAATTTGCATTTTAACTGAAAGTCTTTTTATTTAACACAATTAATATAACAAAATATTAAGCTAATGGAAAAAGCGTAGTAGTTTCTGAATTCCATTTGTATAGGCTGTAAATCTCTTATGGAATATAAATTCAATGCTTTAGTCAGACTATCAGATAAAGTAATTAACGCCTAGAAAATAGCCAAGTTAAGTGCATAGTTAACTGACTACCGGGTTGCTATTAAGGCAATTCAGGCAACTGAGCGTTAGATATAAATATACAAAAAAACATAAAACATGACAGACTTTTGAGATACATTTTATTTTGGCTCTACAGATTTAGCGATATAGATATTTTGACAGCAATTCGCAGGCCAATGGCCAAAAGTTTATGTTGCTGCCAGGCTGGAGACCTGCAGCTGCAGCTGATCTCTGATCTCTGAGTGGCGATAAGCAACACGAGGCAACAACAACTGACAGGCATGGCTGTGAAAAAAATTAAATAACAATTAATAGCCAAGTGAAGCCAGTGAAGGAGTTTTGGGGCAAGACATGACCCAGGCAAGACATGGCACCCACAACACCAACAACTGTAAAGTAAAGTCAAATAGGGAAAAGATTTTGCATGGTCACTCGATAAATTTAAAAAGGCCGTGCAACAAGAGCGCTGATAACTTGGCGACGATTAGGAGACAAGCAACGCAACATGCAACATGTTTTTTTTTTTTTCTTATGGTATCAATTTTTTTTCCCTTCTTTTTTTTTTGGCTGCGATTTATGTGTGCTGCGATAGAGCGTAAAAGTGAATGTTTGAAATGTGGTGACATGCATTTAAGATACTTTGCTTATAAATTATGTTAATTTATGGCTTTTGCTCTGTACAAAATGTTTTTTTTTTTTTACATATATAATGTGTGTATCTATCGCTGTTTTGTTGCTCTTGTTTAATGTTGCGTGTTAAATGTTTGTCACGTCCATTTCCATTTCCACAGCTCGTTGTTTTGTTGTTTGTTTATTATTGTTCTTCGTTGGCTACTTACAATTAATCAGCCGCATTGCCTTCGAGCCGGTCCCTTTTGTGTTTATGGTTGCAACTTCCGTTGCATCCGTCAGATACGTTTTTTTTTTTTTTTTTTTGCTTATTGAAACCCAATTAAAACGAGTGCATAAATTTGCTTTACACGAATCTTTCGCTCACTTTCAGCCTCAACGAACCATGGCCAGAAATTGTTGGTGTTGTTGGGGTCTTGGGGCAGGCAGCCGTTGCTGCCTCATAATCCACGGCTTGTTGCTTGCGTTGTTTATGAGCGTCGGTAGCAGATACGCGTCATTGAACGCGTTTCTCGTGCGGCTTATGAGCTGTTTGCTAACTGTTTGTTCGCTGTTACCAAAACTTATTGGCGCCTCTGTGCAGACTCACAGCGTACCCACAAAGAGATCCGCATGGAAAGATGCGCCAAGTCGACCTTTAAATGCTCTAATTAATGAAATTGTGATATTATATTTTGACTGTAATTAATTGTTTATATAAATAGTATTCTTTTGTTGTATAAATTTACAATTTAAATCTCTTTACAACTGCAGTAAAATTAATTATAATTCAAAATATTAATAATACCATCTCATTTTTAATTTACAAAAGCACGTAAATTAATTAAAATTTATTTCTATTCATTTGCATTGTTTATTTTTTTTTTTTTTTGGCATTTCATTATTATCCATTTTCTATATTTAATTCTCACAGTTCGATACTAATAAAGTCTTTGCATATTTGATTCACTCAATAAACCAAATAGCACATTAACATTAAATTTGCTCTATCTCTTTGCACTCAAGTGTATTTAAAATGTTTGCTTATAATTTGCCATGGATGACGCCTGCAGAGACGCCACGCGAACCAATCTTGTAACTCCATCAAAACCATGCTTTGGTTTTGCATTGAACTGTGAAATTTGTGCAATTTTCAATTTCATAAAGTTGTGCGGTGTTTTGTTGTTGTTTCTGTTGTTTTACTTTTACGCCCGGGCCCGAATGAACTTTGAATTATGATTATCGCAAAAGCACACACAAACACACACACAAACACACACACACACTCGCACACACACGCGTACACATGCAGCAGGAGGCAGCAGCATGGACGCACTGCAGCGGACATACCCGGCCACGCACTCAAGTGCAGTTAATTAAATTTTGTGCAATTTATTTTGCGCAAAACTTTACCGTGAACAACAACAACAAAAAACAAAAACAACAACAACCACAACAACAACAACCAAAACAACAACAACAACTGTTGTTTGCGCCGTGCGTTGTTTACTTTTCACTTTGTAGTTTTGCATTTTGCCGTCAGAGTTCTGCAAAATAGTTTTCCACGTGCCTCTACACCAGAGGGGGTGTGGCGGGGGCTGGGGCGCGGAGTTGGGAGTTGTGGAGGCCCCGCATCGATTCGATAAATTCTATGGCGTAAAATGCATTGTTTATGCAGTAAATAAAACGTTTTGCCATTTCCAGCATATTGCCATTGATTTGGCATAGTTTCCACATCTTTGTAATCATCTCCAGAGGAGGGGGCGGGGAGTGAGGAGTAATTGATTACCCGCACACAACACAACTATATTGAAAAGTCTAGACGACTACGCGACTACATCGATCAATCGGCGGGTAAAAGCAACATAGTTTTTCCTTCAACTTTGGCTCAATAATTAAAAAATAATTTATGAGCTGCAATATGTCAAAAAGTAATGTAAATATTACAAACTCTTTTTGGTAGGCGTTCCTTGGCAACTCTCTGGTGAATGATTGCCACAAGTTAGGGGCACTGCCACAGTTTTGCTGTCTGTTGATAATTAAGCAATTGCGTTTTGGCTAAATGAGTTTACAGTGTACTGTAGTGCGGAAATGGGCTGGCTAAAAAAAACAACATATTTTCAAGGACCAGCGGGCACATTAATACTTTCAGTGTTGATATTTACAAAATAGAGATGAGCTCGATAAGTTTTGGAATATATAAGTAATGGTGGAAAATATACTAAATGGAATAATAATATTTGTTATGAGCAATTTATCATCTAAAAATATATAATATAAATAATAATATATAATAATAAAATATAAATATATAAATCTAAAAATATATATTGGAGCCGATTACGTTATCTAAAAATAGCAAAACTGAAAACCTATATTCAAATTGTGTGTAATAAAGGGGAAGGGAAAATAGGAGAAAAAAAAGAAAGAAATTTAATTCATTTGTTAAAGGTTTCTCATGAAAAGTGAACTAAAATTGCTCAAGCTAAAATTTAACGTATTAATTTAAATTTTTATATTAACAAAAAATAGTTCTTGGCTTCAATTGCTCATAAGATCTATAAAGATTAAGCAGAACAGAAACTTTACGGACAACCCAACGTTTGAAAGCACTTGGAAACTGCTAGCACCAAGTGAAAGACGAAGACCTGGACTCCAAATGAGACAAAGACACGACCAAAAGTTAGGAGGGGGCGGTTCTTACATAGTTGCAAGTAAAATGAAACTACGACTACGACGAGATGTAAAAAAGTATCTATAACTGGAGATGGGGCAGATGGGGCAGATAGGGTTGTCAAGTGGATATGCGAGCAGCAGCAGCAACAAAGCTCACTTGGCTGCTCACCAAGTGCTTTGGGGAATGGTTCGTTGTCTCCCGGTTTGACCTTTGTCTAGTTTCCTGCTTTTGGCTCAGCTGGCTTTGACTTATGGTGCTTAAAGCGTTGACTGATTGCATCTAATTATTCACTGAATGATAATATTGTTGATATTTTTTTTTTTTTGTGTGCCTGGCTGGATGGAGCAACAACCAGCTAGTTGTTGATGATGCTGATGACGGCGTCTCAACGACCTATTCATGACCCTTTTCGCTGTCTCTTGGGGGCCGCTGTCCGCTTGAGTGGAATTTCATTTGAAGCGTCATCTGCTGTTGCTCCAGCTACAGCTCCAGCTCCAGCTTCAGCTACAGCTCCAGCTCCATCGGTATTCGACAAGTGGATGAGCCCAAAATGATAATTGCGCTTTTCATGCATTCTCTCAGACTCTCAGATTGATGGCAAATGTAAATTGAGTCTGCCGATTGTATCTTCTTCTGCTTCTCTTCCCCCCTCCCCCCCCTCCCTCCTTCGGCACCCCTTTGGGGCACTTATTTGATTTTGCTTTGTTTCTGATTTAATTAATTTATGCGCTCGCCTGACAGGTGAGAAACTGTGCTGCATAGCATTTTTTTTTGATTTGTTTTAATTTGATTTCTGAATTAAGCTCTTCTTTTTTTTTTCTATATCCCAATTGCATAAAAATATGCGTATTTTGTATAATATTTCCACATATTTCATTTTAATTGAGTGCCATTTTTTAAGAGTCAGTCATTTTTTGATATGGGAGTCATGTTTACGTGGAAATTGTAGCTTTGCTCGTTATGCAGCTCGCTGCAGGCCACATCGCATCGCATAATTAATTAACATACATAATTATAGAGTGAGAGTGAGGGGGAGAGGGGGAGAGGGGGAGAAGAACACTAAATTAATGTAGCTACTACCAGTGTTCAACCATATCTAACCAATTTTCAAAATTAATATAATTTTTCAGGCACCTGCAAACAGGCTTTGGGCATGGAATCCGGTGCCATAGCGGACTTTCAAATTACGGCCAGTTCAGCACATGACATGGGCAATGTGGGCCCACAACATGCCAGGTAAAACCAATTAATATAAAAACCACATATAATAAATGCAAACCATATATATAAATCACAAAAGAGCTGTAATCATTTTGATATCAGTTAATGTTAAAAAATTAAAACTCGCATTTTAAAAATATGAAATTTGCATATATATATATATCATATATCAGTTACGATGATAATCTTACCAGAACGAGTGATTATTATCTGTTGTCTAAAAGTATTCGGTTAAATAATTAATCAGTGGGAAAAACTATATATATCGATGCTAAAACCATATCACAATTTATATCCGAGTGAGTGAAACGCAAAAAGGAGACTTAAATTTCGACACACAACAAATTTGAATATATATATATATATCATATATCAGTTACGATGATAATCTTACCAGAACGAGTGATTATTATCTGTTGTCTAAAAGTATTCGGTTAAATAATTAATCAGTGGGAAAAACTATATACATCGATGCTAAAACCATATCACAATTTAAATCCGAGTAAGGGGAACGCAAAAAGGGGACATCAATTTCGACAGACAACTAATTTGAATATATATATATATCATATATCAGTTACGATGATGGTAAGATTGACCAGAACGAGTGATTATTATCTGTTGTCTAAAAGTATTCGATTTATTAATTTATCAATGGGAAAAACTATATACATCGATGCTAAAACCATATCACAATTTATATCCGAGTGAGTGGAACGCAAAAAGGAGACTTCAATTTCGACAGACAACAAAATGACTTTGCAAAACACTTTCTTTTTTTTTGGCTTGAAGGCAATATAATATTTAAGTTAGGAACGAACACAAAAATGACAGCAACAACAAAAATGTGTTATTTATGTAAGCTCAAAATGATAAACAAGAAACATGCATTAAAATCTGCCACATAAAAACGGTTACATTGACGTGTGGCAAGCGAATGCGATGGGTAAGAGGTGGGTGGGGGGGGGAGGGGTGGTGTTTGTTGAGGAATATTTCTGTATCCTGTGTAAATGGAAATTATTATGAATTATTTTATGGCGTGTTTAAATGCCTTTATGTCATTTCTGCCAAAAACAAGGCAAACACACAAATGACATAAATTTAAATAAGCACACAAAGACACACACACACAAAGACACACACACACACACACATACACACACAAGCACACACACACACACCCATGAACATACTTATGTAAATTAAGGAGAATAATGATACAACTTATGAGCGCTTTATATAATGCTGACATTTATTTGCCTGCTGTGAAGTTGGCCAAGAGCATTTACTGATTTATCTGCTTGCCACACATGACAAATTCGCGCGCGCGCTCTGAAATAAAAAGCAAAAAAAAAACTCTCTGGGTAATTATTTAGAATGTCCAAGCGATGACCCCTCTGAGAGCTCTGAGATCATGAATATATAATGCATAATGTAGTTGTGCCCGCAATAAACCCCGCACAAACACACACAAACACACACACACACACACACAGAAGAATAAACATTTTTATGACGCACTAAAATCATTTGCACAATGCGCAAACAAAACAAACAACTTTGGATGGACAACCAAGTAATGAAAACCCAAAACAAGCCCACAAAATGTCAAATAAAATAACTTGGCAAAGTTTCTCCCTGCCGGAAAGAAAACATCCTATAAAATGAAACTTTTTAGCAGTGTCCATAGAAAACTATGTTTTGGGTTTCTTCCTCCCTGCTAAATGGATGGCATTTAAATTGTGGATAAATTATTAATTTCTCATATAATACAAGCATATATCAATATAATGTATATTTTATAGGGCAATCGTTATGAGACAAACATAAATTATGATTTTATGAGCACATATAATTTGATCAGAATCAATCCCACATTATATAAATAATATATAATTGAATGCAGAATAAGATTTAATAGATAAAGCTTAGTCATCATCAAAGAAGTATTTATTCCAGAACTTTGAATATTACATATAATTTTTAATTAATAAATAAAATATATATGAAAGTTTAATACTTACAAAGAAGTATTCAAACAGGTCAAAAAAAACACATTTAAAATGAGAATATTTCTTTTAATACAGCATTATTGGTCCATATAAGGTCATCTTTCAACACCTCCCTTAAAGTATCCGGCAGATCATTATAGATGAAGCATGCATTGCTGCATGCCCCATAAAACAAAAAAAGTTTATCCCGCTGAATGCCAACACATAAAAGTGGAACCAAAGGTCAGTCAATAATGGGGAGAATTCAGAGACAAACAAGCCAAAATGTAAGCAAAGCTACAAAACACACAAGCAACACACAAGCAACACACAAGCAACACACAAGCAACATCAATATATGAGTGAAGTAACAAAAATATTGATTATAATGTCAATGTCGTCCAAAGGGGGGAGCTTTCAGAATTGATGGGGGAAGGGGTGTGGGGCTGTAAAAGTGGAACAGCAGGCGAATCGAGCCGTGGCAAGGCGCATAAAAATAAAAAGAAAAGCAATAAAATTATGCAAAGTCAACAGAAAAACGACCAGCGACAGCATTGAGAAAGTAGATAAGGATGGGACTAAGGATGAGAATGAAGGTGACGGTGACGGTGATGGTGATGGTGCCCTGGTACGTGTTGACTACGAGCCTCCAGCTATATCCATGAGAGATGTAGTAAGAGTCAGAGCGGGGGGTAAGTGGGGGGAGAGGTAGATACAGTGGGTCTACGGTGCGCTAACAAATGTTTGGTAGTAAAAATGTCACACATGGCGTTTTGCATGTGGCGCCCACAGCGAGAGACAGCGTGAGAGAGGGGGGAGGAGGGGGTTAGGGGAAGAAACATAGCTCCGGGAATGTGCGTGCCCAGGCCTAATGATGCCCGCTGCGGGAGAGAGGGGCGGATAGCGGACAGTTTTACGTTAAACATGCGCCAAAGTCATATGAATTTTTATTACAAATGAAAAGGTTGCCAGGACAGCGAACAAGAGAGAGAGAGAGAAAAAGAGAGAGAGAGAGAGAATGGAAGAGAGCCAAGAAAAAACACTCAACGTATGATAAATGAAAAGCGCGCTGCTTATTGAAGGGTTAAAGCAACAATGTCGAGTGCCCTTTTCAGAGCCAAGTTCCAAGATTTACGGCCTGCATTTTGGCCCACTTAGCCCGCAAGGATACACACAGCCAGGCAAACGCTTATTATTAGCGTAGCCTAGTTTTCAACACCCAAATAAAAACAACAAAAAAAAAAATAATAAAAAAAAAAACAAAAAGCAAACACACTGCAAATGATGCCATTGAAGCATTCTTTATGAGCCTTACGTGACCAGAAACTCTTTGCCCATTTTAAGTTGTGTAGCATTCTCAGGTGATTCCAGCTAATAAACTTTAGCTGCATAGTTTTTCACTTTGCGCGGCCCATCGTCTCCCCCATCTCCCCTGCAAAAAAACAGGGCATTAAAGAAAATTGACTTTATTTGCCTTGCGCAAAATTCATTTTGTGCTTGTTTGCGGGGGGGGGCAGGGGTGCTGGGAAAATGACAATGTGAGCGCCGCGTGTCAGCAAACATGAAAAGTCCATATTCATGCGTGAATTTTGATGGATGTCGCCTAATGAAAATATGCGACGCACTCGCTCCCTCCATATCCCTACTTCCCTTCCTCCTTCCTCTCTCCTCTTCTGTGCCGCCCACATATGTATCCTTTTTACTCACTTTTTCACGGTCGGCAGAGCTTTGCCGTCGTATGTGTTTGGCATAAATTGTTGACAGTTGAGTTATTTTCGACAGTCAGCCGTGGAACACTGTCTCTACCTCCCTCACTTCCTCTCCCTCTCTCTCTCCCTCTCTCTCTCTCTCTCTCTTTTTATTCGCTCTCTCTTTCTTTATACGCTTGACTCACGTTTGGGTTGCCAAAATGTAGGCACTGCTCATAAATTTGTTTCGTTGCTTTTGATGTTCCTTTTGGCTGTGGTGGCAGTTGCCTTGATAATTGAAGCAATTTAAGAAATGTTCTCGGCGAAGCACAAATACGCTTAGAGTCGCTGAAATATATTGCTGGAAGAGGTTGGCATGTTGGCAAAACTGTGTCAAAAAATTATGAATTATGCTGCCTAACAAAAGTTATCGTGAGAATTGCAAACTAACAACAAAAGCCGTTAGAAGTGGGTTAAAATCTACATATTAGATACATAAAAATTGTACTTTAGAAAACTTTAAATGCATTTTATGCATTTTAAATGTTTGAGTATAAATAAAAAATTTTTTTTTTAGCTCTTAGCCATGTTGTTGAATGCGGAAAAGTGAAATCGATGGTTTATTTGCTTTGCTGGTGGCTCTGCAGTCATCCCCTGGACTAGCTGGTATGGGGCTCATATGCTTAATTTTTCCTTAACTACCCCAAGTTAAAATTTATATTTTAAAACATGCAACTAAAATTAGACAAACATGTTTCCAATGCATTAGTCGAGACATGAACCTGACTACTAATTTAGCAGGAAGTGTAAATATCGCATGCGAGCAATGAGTAAATATCTGTAAAATCACACAATTCATTCCTTTTTGGTAGTTTAGATAGATTTCATGCATTTGCTTTGTTGTTATTATCGTTGCTTGAACTCAAAACTAGAAAAATGACTTTGGCTGTCGGTCCGGCTGATTATAACCAGGCAGCATTCAAGCGGCACTGATTAATAAAGTTAAATGACTTATAAGTCCATTAAGCAAACTTCTTCATTCTTGCGTAAAGTAAAAATGCCAAAGAAATTAGCGAACCAAGGCAAAGCAAGCAAGAAAACCAAAAACAAAAACAGAGCGAAAAAAAAAAATAACAAAACAAAACAAGAACCGAAAAACTTTTGCACGTCTGCAGCTGATGGAAAGAAATACTTACACATAACATAACAAACGAGGAACGAGGGGAATGGGGTAACAATTGCAAACATTTTCCAATACACAGGCAAAGAGCAGCTGAACCAGCGAGCTGGCAAAAGCGAACAAGAAATAAGAAAAGAAGAAAGAGAAAAAGAAAGAGAAAAAAGAAACAAGCATAAAGTGAACTACGTAAAATCTTATGGCAGCTTAGCATGCAATAAGCAGAAATCAATTGACCCATTTGGTTTATGTACTGGAAACAAAGAGTGGGGGGGGGGCAACCCTAACCATCCAATCCACGAACCAACCAACAAATGTCATCACATGGCAAATGCAAACGGCGAGTGCCTGATTCGTATTGTTTTCACATTATATTGACAGCATCGAATCAAAATCAACGCCGTTTCAATTGTAGCTGGCAATTCTCGCTAGCTGGCAATCCTCGCTGGCAATCCTCGCTGGCAATGGGAAACGAAAGCTGCACTTTATATGCCCCAACGCACAAAGCCACAAAGAACAACTTTTGTGCACGGGAAACTTACAGCGTTTTGCAATCAATGAAACTTCGCATTGTGGTTACGAAGTGTGGCAAGGGTCGAGACACCCACGTTATATGGGTTAAAATCAAAGTCAATCTGAATGCGACCAAATGTCAATGTCGACTCCAGATAATGCCTGAATTGGTCTCCTTCTCCTTCTCCATCTCCTTCTCACATTCTTTGTTTATCTCTCTCAATCAAGCGTAAGAATTACAGGGCAGAAAACGGTGCGTATGAGCAACGCTATCTGGCAATTATTTTTGTCTGTTAGTGCAAAATTATTGTTCGAGTTTGCATAAAATGAAATACGACATGAGTGCTTTATGCTCAGAAACTAAGAACATAAAATTATTGCATTGTTTTTATAGAGTTTTATAGAGTTTTTTATAATGAACACACTCAATTTTAATTGGACAGCAGTGTGATTCGCACAGAGAGAGAATTATTACTAAATGTGTATAATGAAAGAACATGGTCTAATTATGCTGAAACTAGAATTCTGGATTTAATGTTATGCTTATAATTTTCTATACAATGAAACTATTTCTCATTTACTCCATAATTGTGGAACAGACAGCGCAAAACAACTGATTTACTTCACTCCCCGCCAGTTACTGTTCCTATCAGTCATTTTGTAAATTGTGAATAAAATACTTTTGGGCAAAAACTACTGTTGCAAGCACTCTGTGTAATATTCCAGTTGTTCTGAGGTTCAGCTTGTTGTTAATTACGAATATCTTTATGAACGAACACATAGATATTCCGTATTATACATATTTGTTAAGCCAAATGCAGACGCCATTGTTAGTTAGGGGCATGTTCTTGTGTTACATGCAATCTGAATATGTTTGCCACAAATTGGAAATAGGTTTCAGCTTTCGCATTTCGTATTACGAACATTTTGCATTTACGGGGAGTTGGGGGGTGGGGGCAAGCAGTTGCTCACAGCTTCCCCAACACTCCGCTTCATCCCTTAATTGCCGCTCTAAACGCTGCATTTGCTTGTACTAAAGTCAGCCTGGCTGCCATGCCACATAATGTTACAACAACCACAACATTGATAACATAAGTGTTAGGGCTGGAGGAGGGATCCCCGACTGGCAGATACCTTCAACATAGCCCAGAGCTTCTGTATTTGGTATTTGTGTGGATTTTATAAGAACTTCTTTAACACATTTCTTGCCCTATTTAAATATTTAAGCAATATTTACCAATTATTCAATTTTGCAGAGAAATTCATTTTTAGATCACCAAAATATGCTTGTGCACTTTAATTTATTTTACTTTAATTTATTTATAAATTTTATACTTTTAAAACTCCTTTAAAAATAAAAAAAAATATACAATTCAAATCTACCCATTTTCTGGCCTAGCAGAGTATAACCAAAAAAACTGACATCCTGTGCTTTTTGGCTCCAATTCAGCTCCATTGTTGCTCACACTTTTTGGGTTTTTGTCTGCGGCTGTCGCTCACTTAATCGTTGCTCGTCTGTCCGTCTGTCTGTCTGTCTGTCTGTCTGACTGCCTGTCTGTCTGTCTGTTTGACTGCCTGTCTGTGGCATTGATTTTCTACTTTTAGGCAAACAGGCACGTCACGCGTCCCGGAATACGGGCACGGTTACGGGCTCTGATTACGGCAGCCAGCTGCCAGTTTTTGGCCACTGGAGCAATTGTTGTTAACGCGTTTTCCATTTTATTGCATTAATGTTTGATTTTGGTTTTGCCCAACCCAAAAACACCGCGCTTAATGTTGGCCCGATTGAATTGATTGCTCTCTGTGTGTATTTTCGTATCTTATTCTGTGGGCGTTTCGATATCTTTCTGCGTGTGTTGATTTTTTTTTTTTTTTTTGCGCTGCTAGTTTCTTGGCACTCTGAAATTCGATTTCATTGCCATGTTTCGTCTCTTTCGGCTTTGTTACGCATCGGCTGTCAGCAGTCGGCAGTATCAAACTGGAGCCACCCCCCTCTTTAACCCTCCCCCCTCTGTCCATCTTTCTCTTAACGTCCTTCACATGCTGCGTAATGTGTTAATGTGCTTTTTATGTTACAAATGAGTCAATTTTTATGATTTAATGTTACACAGCGCCAGTGCCAACGACCAATTCCAATTTTTGATAACGGTTTGGCATTTTTCTTACATTGATTACCCCAAATGTGGTGGGCCAACAAAAAGCATAAATTTCGCTTGCTTATTGAATTATTTATAACATTTTATTGAATTTCTTCATTGCCACGCATTATTTCTCGCAACTTTGGCATTGATTTGGGTTACAGCCCCCAAACAATTTATAGGCCCATTGCAACTGAAAACACACATTTTTTCCCCATTTTTTGCCCCACTTAATTGAAGTAAAATTGCTGCTTTGAGCCACTAAAGTTAAGGCATATTCAACGGCAAAAGGACATCGGTTGGGAGAATTCTTTGGCATGACAAGGGGGACGACAACATGTTTTATTAATTTCATTTATTAAAAACACACACCGTGGGTAATCTTCATTAGATTCTGTCAAGCTGCCTCGTCGTGCTGCTGCTTGGAATGCCAACGCTCAAACACTTTGGCTAACAAATACTTTCAGCTTGGGCGTGTACCAGAAAATTCCAAGAAAATAACAACGTTAAACTAAGTGTTTGTAAAAGGTGTGAGCTGAGCAGCTGTTATGGCCAGGTAGTAAAGCAGTTGTCAACACTTTAAGCAAAAATATACAAAATCTATGACATTTTTTTTTGTATTAAGTTTGTATATGCTAAAATGGTCTTCTATCTTTCTATCAAATTAAATCAATTTATTATTATTATTTAATATAATAAGAAATTCCTAGCTAGTTAGCATATTATTAAAGTTATAATATTTAATAAAAAAAAATTGAACGTGCACCAGATAATATTATAATATTGAATAATCAAATTGGACGTGTACCAGAAAATTCCCAAAAAATAACAACGTCAAACTAAGTGTTTGTAAAAGGTGTGAGCTGAGCAGCGGTTATGGCCATGTAGAAGGTATCAGCTAAGACAACACTTTAAGCAAAAATCTATAAAATTGTTTTGTATTAAGTTTCTATATGCTAAAATGGTCGTTGAACTGCCTTTCTATTAAATTAAATCAAGTTATTTGTAATATTTAATAAGCCAATTCTTAGCGGATTGATATTTTATTAAAGTTATATTTTTATTAAATAATTTTAAATTGATCTTTTAACGATACCAAAAAACCACAGCTATTCTCTTAATTAAATTGTAATTTAAAAAAAAAAACACATATATTTTCTTAGTTAAATTGTAATTATTTTAAAGTCAATCGAAAGATAAAAATATATAAACTCGGAAGTGGCGTATAATTTGAGAAGTAGTTTCCTTTTTTTTACTAGATGAAATAAAAAAACTAAAAATAACAAATTCATGGTTTTTGCAAAGTTCAACTTCGTTGACTGCCTTTCTCCTGCTGATCAGAGTTTGCACATAGATAGCAAAAGCAAGGGGAACTAAGCAGAAGTGCCCTAGAGCCAAGCCATAGCCTCCAAACGTCAACACAATTAAGATGCTTTCAGGCAGCAAATTGTGTGGCACGCATGCGTAACCAGCAGCAGCAGCAACAGCAGCAGCAACAGCAGCAGCAAAAGCAGCAGCAACAGCAGTTTGTCTGGGAGCCAGTTAAATTTAAATATACCGAGTAAATACCGTGGAACTGTTTGCTGCGGTAATTGAAAGACAAACACCAGACAGTGCCGACAAGTGACCAGAAGATCGTCTGCTAGACTAACAGAAGACACGAAGACTGCGCATGTGCAACTTACAACAATGCAACCGAGACGACGACCCGGTACAACTCAATTCGAGTGCGGAGGTCTGAGACTGTGCCGCAGGCTATTTGCCAACGCATAGCTGTGGCACATTGTGCATTGCCTATTTGCTCAAAACGTTTTCACTTCGACAACTGCAACTGCAACTGCCACTTTGAAAAGAGACAAAAAAAAAAAAAAAACGCTGATAAAAACAGTTACAGCTTCTTGTCTATTTGTATTTGATCAAGAGTGACGCTAGTTGGGTTTTGGGCTTGGCTACATCTAACTACATATTTGGTCAGCTGTTGTGGTGTTCAGTAGATTAAATACCATGGTAAGTGTAAAGAGAGATTAGTAAAAGCCATATGAAGAGGAAATAGTTGCCAAACTGTGTAGAAATTCATAAATTGAGTTATTGTGAAAGATGTGAAAAAATAATAAGTATATTAAGCTTAGATTACATTTGACAGTTGCCTAAAATGCTGCCATCACTTTGACTGTCACCTTTTTTTTCTTTTTTTTTTTTTTTGAATAAATGACAAACCATTAAGACAAAAGTCAGGCGCGACCTCAAAGGAGGTATGGTGTCACTGCAGCCGGGAGGAACGGAATTGCTCATGGCACGTACCATAAAAGATGACTTTGTCACAGTTATTGCGCCCTGGCAATAATAACTCGAGAAAGCTGCAAAAAAAAAAAAAAAAAAACAGCCAACAACAAATATGACGGCAAAAGAAAAAGTGCATGGAAAAGGAAAAAACATAAGCCAGACATGCAACGGGCGAATAAGAAAAACAGCTGCCAAAAGAAAAGTAAATGGAAAATGGGAAATGACATGCCGAGGACTTGGTGGGGTGTTCGTTTTGCCAACAGGCCGCAAAAATATATAAAAAGCATACAATCCAAATGCCGGCAACACTTTACAGAAGCCCAACCAGACAAGAAGACAGCATTAGAAAGGGGGTTGGTTGGGGCAAAAAGAAAACTGCAAAAGAGTTTTGCATTTTGTGTGCCATTGTGTCAAGTGGAAATTGCACGGAGACAACGTTGGCAAAAAACCTAGAAAAACTGGCAAACACGCCGGAGCGATGACAACAGAAAAGATGACAATAAAAATGTTGGCTAAGGCTTAAGCGCAACCAAAGCAACAATAACAACAGCAGCAGCAACAGCAGCGGCAGCGGCAGCAACGTCAACGGTTTAAAGTTCACTGGAAAATATGAAAAGCAAAATGGCGACAGCAGCTTCAGAGACGTGCAATCTGGCGGCCATTAGCGTTTTATGGCACAGCCCAAGAAATCGATAAAACACGCACACACATGTCTCACTAGTTGTTGTTATTGTAGTTGTTGTTGTTGTTGTTGTTGTCGTTCCTGTTGTCCATTCGCTTCGTATGCAATTTGCCCTGTACAAGGGTTAACGCCAGCCTCAGTCTCAGTCTCAGTCTCAGAGTTAGCCTTTCTCCATTTTTTTTTTTTGCCTTTACTGTAATCATAAAAGCATAACACAAAAGCCATTATGCAATATGCTCAGCACAGGCAAAGGCCACAGGATATGACTAAAGCAGTCTCTAATGTGGGTTAGACGTGAGCCAAAGCAGACACCAGCAAAAGCCAGTTAGCCAGAAAGGAAACGTGTTTGGCTTTAACATATGCACTTTTAAAGTCAAGCTCAGTGAACCGTGTAAAAGGGTTGCAGTTTAAGTTTAAGTTTAAGTTTAGTTGGCGCAGTAAGCTACTAAAGTATATATATACTAAAGTATGTATATATATATATATATATGTCTATATATACATACAAATATTTTGAAGAGCCAATCACAAATTCTTGAATATAAATTTATTAAATTGTAGAAGACGATCTTTACAATTCTTATCTGTTTTTAACTTAGATTTCGTGTTTACATTTTTCACACATGAATATACTTAGAATATTATAAATAAGTATGTATATATATATACATGTATCTATGTATGTACATACAAATATTTTGAAGAGCTAATCACAAATTCTTGAATATATCATTATTAAATTGTAGACGGTCTTTGCAATTTTTATCTGTTTTTAACTTAGCTTTCGTGTTACTTTTTTCCATTTCCCACACATAAAAATACTTAGAATATTTTAAATATAAATAAAATAAATAATGAAAAAATAAATATATATTTCCATATAATCATAGTATGCTTTCATATTGTCAATTCCTTCCTTAGGCACACGCATTATTTTCAAAAATACAAATTCGATGATATCTCAATGATAATCATAAGATTAAAAGCGTCACTTAAAGTGTTTTGCACAAAAATAAATTCAAGCTAACACTCAAATAAATACAATTCGCACTAAAGAATTTTCTATATTTAAAATATCAAATTTATTACTTAAAAGTCAAAGGTAAACAAAATAAATATGTTTCCCTTCCACATTTATTTCGTAACTTTGAAATAATGTCTTCTCTTCTACCAACTGACATTCACTTAAGCCTCAATGTCAATCCAACTAGGTGCCATAATTATTTGCAAACACTGTGCTTAGGTACGTGGCAATGGACAATTAAAGACATCTGACGACCATTTTGAGGCTAAAAATTAATTTGTTAAAGGATTGCTTGGCAGTTTTGGCTTACGGCTTGCCACCACAGCTAGGCGCCAAACTCTTCAAGCTTAGCAAAATATTTTGGTAAGAGTGCCAAAAAAAAAAAAAAAAAGAATTAATTTAATTAAAAACTCGGCGAACTGAGGCTGCTGCTGCTGTTGTCGCTGTCAGGCGCTAGGAGGCGCTGCTTGGTCCTGAGCGTTGATAGGAACAAAGGAAGCAGAAATTGTTTTTGCTATTGTGAGACGGGTGAGAGGGGATGTGAGGAGTTTCCTTTACAAACGGCGACGTCGACGTCTTTATGACAATCGTAAAAAATAATTTTTAGTAGCTTACAAGCCGTTGGCAGGAGACATCAGAGCCGGTTGCCTTGGCATTTTAATTGCATCAAGTGCCATTAAAAACGTTGAAAGAAAAATTGGAAATTAAATGAAAAATAAATATGTATGTGTGGGAGAGGGAAATGCGAGTCAGATAGAGATAAGCTGAAGAGCAAGGCAACCCTTGAGCATTGCGCACACACACACACACACACACACATCTATACACACACACAAGAGAATTGAAAAGGTAAATATTTGGCCGTCACCTGTGTTTTTCTTACACTTCTCACAATTTGCACACATGCAATAAGATTGTGACGGAATGCTAAAGAACTAAAGATAGCGGAGGGGGTG